>VWZX01003777.1:1489605-1823947 GCA_013399015.1 Galbula dea
GGGGGCCCCCGGGGGGCTGCCCGGGGAAGGGGGGGGGGGGCGGGGAGGTGCGCAGGGATGGGGTGTCCGGGCGCAGCATCGTCCCGGCGGGATCGGGGCAGCTGTCCTCGGGCTCCCCCCGCTCTGCGCGGGTTGGGGCTGCTTGATCGATACTCTGCGCAGCGTGAAGAAGGCCCGTGTTCGGCATCGCCCAAAATTAAATGCTAATCTCGGGTTGATATCGTTTCAGCTGCCTTAGAAAGTTAGGAGAGAAGGTGCTCGGCATGTCGGAGCCTACTGGGCCGTGGTACGGGATGACTTGGACTTGGCAGTGCTGGGTTAATGGCTGGGCTCGATGCTGTTAAAGGTCTTCTCCAACCTAAACAATTCTGTGACTTGGGAGGTGCTCAGTGGCTGCTGCTTTGCCTTACGAGGTCCCTGCCAGGCAGGCTGCTGGGGGCCTGGGCGTGTAACACCAAGGTAAAGCACTTCAGGAGGATCGAGACTGGCAGGCGTGCATGGCACACTTTTAAAACCTCATGTTCTGTGGAAAAACAGTTCCTAAAGAATCACTGAAAGCTTTGTCATCTGGTAGTCAACAAAATGCAAGAAAAAGGTTATGATAGATCACACTCGTGTGTGATCAGGTTATTTGTAGGCACAAGACATTTAAGAGAAGCTAAGTGTAGAGTGAGCAGAAGCTTAGGCAGGATCTTCTGGTTTAATTAGAGGAAGTGTGAGATAGAGGTCTTGGAAACAAAGTGGGAAAACCTGAAATGATGCAAACAAAATAGCTGAATAAAAAGACTGCAGGAATCACAGGGTGCAAAGTAAAGCCTCATTGTGCTGAGAGAGGGTTTAAAGAGTAGAGCTGTACCTGAGAATCAGAGATAAGTAGTACTGGAGAAATAAAGCTTGAAAAATAAAGGTGGCAGGAGTTTTCCTGGATTTTTAATTTGGAGGTGCCTTTGCAGAGGAGTGAGACACTTTCAAGAGTGAATAAATTGTTGGAATTAAATACACCACCAGTAATCTTACTCAGATTTTACTGTTTGCCTGTAGCTGAAGACAGTGCATTTTGCAGAAGGAAGCTCTTCCTGTGGAAGAACAATCTTTGCAGCCAAATATATGACTGTGATGTTAATGCAGATATTCTTCCAGGTTTGGAATTCTTTTTTCCATTGTAGAATAGGAGCCTCCAAAATTACTTAAAACATCATTTCCAGGATAGCAGTTTACATAGCTACCTTGGTCTCTCCTGATGAGACACAACAGTTCAATTTTCTGAAGGCTGATCTGGAGTCCTGGGCCCACTGGGTTTAATTCAGTGTAACTGAGTGAAGTATAAAACCTATACTACACTACGAATCAGAGTAGATGATACAGTGATGTTCTTAAGTGCTACAAAACACTCAAAGAGGAAAAGAAGCAGCACGAGTTCGAAACTAGGACAGACTGGCAGCTAAAAGGCCAGAGTCTCCAAATTCAGTAGAATTTGTGGTCTCCAAATGGGTTCATGTTCTCCATGGATTCGCCATATCTTACCATTATCCTGTAGCAGTCACATAGTACAGAAATAATGTCTACTGACTTGTTTACTTATCATAGAATGTTAGGGGTTGGAAGGGATGCAGAAAGATCAAGTCGAACCCCCATGCCAAAGCAGGACACCTTAGATAAGGTCACACAGGAACAAGTCCAGGCAGGCCTTGAATGTCTCCAGAGTAGGAGACTCCACAACCCCCCCGGGCAGCCTGTTCCAGTGTTCCCTCACCCTTACTGTGAAAAAGTTCTTCCTCATATGAACACTAAACCTCCTATGCTCTAACTTGCTCCCATTGCCCCTTGTCCTAACATTGGATGACACTGAGCTAACATTGGACTTGCTTTGTTGTGCAGGGAAACACCTTGAGTGATTTTCCTAAGAGCTATTTTTTATTACTGAGTTTAAAATATGATCATTTTCTGTTTAAATAGAAATAATAACATCAATAAAATGTAATCATATTATAATGGCTATTGCTTGCACACTCAACCTCAACTGCCTATCCAGATCCCTTTATAATCAGTGATTGAAACTGCAAAGGCTAAATGGTTTTTGAGACTTGGGTTAACATGCAAGTAGCTGTGCTGGGTCTGCCCAGAATGTCTGTGTTGCTCAGTATCATTTCTTTTCAGTGGCAAACCCCAAATATCCAGGGAAAGATACGATACCTTTCCACTCTAGCCACATGGGAGCTCAGGCACATCCTGAGATGAGCTTGCCCTCTCTGTGTTTAGAAAAGCTCCCTAGATTTCTTCCATGACTGTGCAGTCTCCAGCTAAACCCATGCACACTTATGATCCCCAGTTTCAGATGCTTTGGACCTTGCTTACATGAAAAATGTCTTCCTTTCATTTTCTTTTTTTTGATCTGCTATCTGTTAGTTTCATCCAACACTCTCAAATTCTTGCATGGAAAGAAGTAGCAGACAACCTGCTCCTCTCCATGCTACTCATGTTTTTAGCTCTGTCATTCCCCTGTCTAGGTTACTGCTTTTTCAGACTCCAGAGTCCTCATCGTTCCATAAATGAAAACCATCTCATTCTTCTGATTACCCTTTTCTGCCCTCTCTGAACTTTTCCAGTTCTTGTTCTACCTTTTCTGAAGTGGGGGAGCAGAACAGAGACTACTGTTCAAGAAGCAGTAAAATCACCAGCATAATTGTGATCTTTCTATGTGTGGTACTGCAGATCTGAAAATACTGTTCCAGTCTAGTCAACAAATCTTTCTGTAAGTCTGTAAATTACTGCCTAGAAAGCTTTAGTTTAAAGACCACATCTATTTTTCCCCAATTCTCCTTTCTTGACTTCCTAGTGAAATCCTTGAATGATTTCACCAGATACAGTAGATTAACCAGGGATGGGGAATGAAAAAAAATATTGCCAGTTCTTTATTTATTTTCAGGCCTGAGCTTACACCGACTGAAATCAAGAGTAATGGAATTGGTCTCCTACTCCCTAACTAGAAGTGATTTGGAATTAAAAAGAACCAGTACTTATCTACAATTTAAAGCTGTAATTACAACTTGAAAGTATTTTTTATGCATATCGAGCTGTACTGTTCCTGACAGCTGAGCTACTGTTCTGTGTCTCTTTAAGATTAATAGTATCTTAGTTTCATACCCAGCAATAAGTACGTGTTCCAAATCAGTAATTATTTCTTGTCCCTAGGCTTGCGTAATTTTATCTAGTGTAGATATTTACAAGATAATACTCTAGTCTTCAAACAAAATTCATTACTTTGCTCACCATTGCTTTGAAGTAATACTAAAATCACAATGCTTATACTTCAGAACACTTACATGAAGTAGAAGATAGCATTAGCTCAGTATATTAATGGTAGCCATAGTTTTAAAGATAGAAACGTAACAGCTGGCACTGACAAATGCAGCAATTGCTCAGTGTAGGAATTCTGTTATTTTCTCAGAGACATCAAGCTACCATTGAAGGGACAGATGCTTCTTAAACTGACTTCTGTTCCTCAACAGGCATAATGTACATGTGGAGGTGATTTACCTCTGCTCACTGTTGCATTCTGCAGCTTTTTCAGATGGGAGGTACTTAGGAAAAAAAAGCTATGTTGACAGGTTGGAAGTGATCGATCTGCACAGTAATCAATAATGCCATGTAATCTTCAAGAAGGTCTGTGTTTCATGGAGAAAATTCAGATGTAAAAATCCGAGGGGAGAAACCTCCAGAAATGCAGTCATTAAGTTTAACTCACTTCTTGTCCTTTCTTTAATAGTGATTTATTTACTTACATAAGACTGAAGCTATGTACAGGTGATGTAATACTCAATTTTCAGATACTCCACCTAAAGGTTGTTAGCACTTAACACTTTATTAAAACACGGATAGGGTGGAAATCACGTGCAGTGACATCAGTTGCAAAAACAGTTGCTCTTTCAGCCTGACACAGGACACTGTTTGGTGGGACCCCTTTTCAGGACTTCAGTTCAAATATTGGGATGATTGCTTGTGCCTCTGGGAAAACTGCCAGGCCAGGCACAGAATGCTGCACAATAGTAACCGATGGGGACACTCACTGGGGGCTCTGCACTGGTGGAAAAAAAACACAGATCAAGTTGCTCAAGGAGACATCTATAACAAACTGGTCCCCAATAAACATGTGCGTATTTCTTAGTAGAGACTGGATGACAGGAGTCCTCAGCAAAAGAAGGACATGAACCTCTTGGAGCAGGTCCAGAAGAGGCCACCAAAATGGTCAAGTGGGCTAGAAGACCTCCCCTATGAAGACAGGCTGGGAGATTTGGGGTTGTTCAGCCTGGATAAGAGAGGGCTGTGGGAAGACCTTATTAAGGCCTTTCAGTACTTAAAGGGAGCCCACAGGAAAGGTGAGGGCACTCATTTTGGCAGGGTCTGTTGTGACAGGAACAGGGTGTGCTAGTTTTAAACTAAAAGAAGAGAAATTTAGTTTAGGTACATAGAAGAAGTTCTTCGCAATGAGGGTAATGAAACACTGGAACAGGTTGCCCAGAGAGGTGGTAGGTGCTGCATCCCTGAAAACATTCAAGGTCAGGTTGGATGAAACTCTGACCAACCTGATATAGGTCAAGATGTCCCTACTCACTGCAGGGGAGTTTGTCTAGATGACTTAAAAAGGTCCCTTCCAACCCAAAACATTCTATGAAGACTCGCAGTCTGGCTCCTGCCTAACGTTGACATCTGTTACTATCAGCTCCTGCTGCTGATTCAGTCTAAAAAAGGATTCTGTAAAAGTTTCCTCTTGATCTTTATGGAAATTTAGAATTTAGACTCTTCATGGGAATTCTGAGTAACTTTTGGATTGGCCAACTGATGCTATCTGTTTGCATGTTTCCACACTGTAGAACAGAAGTAAAATGAAATTGTCACATTCCTGTCACTGGAGGGACAGCATTTAGCCATTTTTTCCCACATTTATAACAGTATTATCAGAGAAAAGGAGGGATTGAGAGTGCTTACAACTTTTGATCTGTTTCCAGACCGATCTCTCCTTGGGCTCTGCAGGAAGACAGGTACTTCCTTTACATTTGATCTCTCTTCCCCAACCAGGAAGAGTGGGAGATGATAAAAATACAGGAAGCCTTACAGGAACCACACCATATGTACTTGTTCCTCTCCAAAGGGCTTGAGAGGCTTTTGACTTGCCTCTTAGAGGACTAAGAATCTACTGAATGAAAAACAATACTGGATTTATTACAGCATTATCAGGAACTGGACTGGGGAGAATTTGAGAACTAGCATCAAAGTGGCATCAAGCCTCCTGAAGTATTGGAAAGTACAAGCACACGCAGATTCTGGCATGTGGAAGCAGACAGGCTTATCCCTCTGCCATCTTTAAAGGTGCTACATAAATTGCAGCAAACTAAATATCCTGAAAAAGCTGGTATCCCCTTACTGCTAAGCATTTGCTGGAGATTAATCTAGGTTTTGTAATTTTTTGCTTAAGTAATACTTTGTAGACTCTGCTTAGCTAATGAAGTGGTAATAAAACTAAGAGGTCTGTACTTTGCAAGCTTTGTTTAATTTTTTTAAAATCTATGGGGATTATCTACATAAGCAAAAGTTTGCAAATTCTGAGCTATGCTGATTTAAGTAGGAAAAAAATATTCCCAGGTCTTTAATAACTGATGAATGCTGCCTTATATTTGAAACCTTGTCCCTAGTGGAACCCATTACAATAATGTTTGTACAGGTTTATACTAGAAATGCATGATATTTTCTCTACAGCAGAGTGTGTTGGAATTTACTCCTGATTAAAAAGTGTGAATGGACCACATCCCAGAATATGGGTTACTATAGACATAATTATGTCCTTTTATTAACAAGTAAAGCAATGAAAAAAACAATTTGTTAATAAAAAAAGGGCTTTATACAGCAGGCAGAAACTGCCTCAAGAAAACAGGATAGACACTTTCTCTCCTTCTCCCTTTGTCACTATTCACCCCCTGACAGAGGAGGTCATTTACATGGACATTTACACTGTGGGGAGACAAGTACCAAGGACAAGAGTTGGAGAAGACACTTCCAAGACAGGACTCATCTTCCACACCTCATCATGCTGTGAGCTGTAGACACCAAGAAAATGCATTCTCAACACAGAGCATAGGGTAATATTGTCAACAAGCTTCCTTTAAGCCATAAAACCTTATAAAGATTCAAGCAGTGATGTTGGAACTTCATCCCCCAGATTGGAGAAAACAGGCTGACAACAACAGTGCTGTGACATGAGAAACACCAGCTTATTACTGATACACTGAATTGGAACACAGAAAAGCCTTGGCTTAGACAAGATCACTTGTATAAGCTCCATTACTTAGTATATTCACAGCTTTATTTTTCTCTGTAAAAAGGGAATTATGCTATTCCTTGTTTCATCCTTGGGGCTGAAGAGATGAAAACCGTTTCTCACTTTATGTGAAACAATGAGGCCCTGTTCTTACTTGGGGTCCTAAAGTCTTGCCTTTTTGCAATTCAGAAAAAATAAAAATGGTTGAGCATTACAGAATGAAATAGAAATGCTAAACTTGCTTTTTTAACTTCTCCTTCACAAGTGAAACTGATTTACAGGAAAAGGTGCTAACCTGACTTGCAGGACTTCATATACATTTTCTCACTGGCCTCTCCCACATCTGCCATCAGCAGTGCCCTATGTGTAGGCTTAGTGAAACAGATCAATGACATACCATTCCTTTAAAAATAACAAATTCATAAATTCTCCATTTCTCATGAATTCCTTAATTCACCCTATCCAAAGTCCTATCTCACAGACTGTGTTGGTGCACTACTCATTTCTGTAATACATTTCAACATTTTTTATGAGGGCCCAAATTCTGATTTATTGTCGTGGTGTAAATCCGTGGGTTTTCCTCTGCCAAATAGGAGACAGAGGTTCTGTGTAAAGACACAAATGTTCAGTTTTGGAGAAGACTTCAGGGCAATGTCACTCTTACTCATAGGAATTATTCTTTACTCTGTGAATAACTCCAATAAAATAATTGGAATTATCAGAGGAGTGAAATATGATTCAACATGAGTAAGGGGAATAAGAATGGCTGTGCCTACATATTAGTGGAAGACTAAACTCATAATAAAAACAGACTACAGACAGTTTCCATTTGTAAAAAAGACTAGATAATCTCTGAGCACCAACAACAGATAACTTCATATTCATTTCTTGTAGGTTGTTATGTTGATCTGTTCCTTGGTTTCATCTCTGAGAACTGGGGTACCCTTTCAGATAAGTAGGTGGTCTGACATTTCCCCACATGGCTGTTTCCCCCAGGCAGTGATGCAGCAGTTCTGCAGAATATCTGTGGCATGCCCAGTGCCTACTACCTGAACCAAAGTCTGCACTTCAGGAGACACAGACAAAAAGACCTGCCACTTACACTTAGCTTCAGATTAAATCAGCTCAAAGCACTTTTTTTTCCCCTAGCCCTAAATAGCCACTACAGCAATATGTATATCTGCATACACAAAAGTGTTTGTTCTTATAAGAAATATAAAACAAATGGAGAACCATGCCAAGATTATACATTTCATTTCCCAGCATACAAATGAGGATCTAATTTACTCTGAGCTGTTCATGCATTTTCCTTTTAACAAACATCCATATGTCAACTAGACCTTCCACATACTTCCCTGCTGGAGTTTTTTTCTTTTCAACTTGGTAGGGAACATTTGTGATCCTTATTCTACCAAATATATCTAAAGAATATATTTTGCTCAAGGCCTTCTATTTTTTAATTTAAGAGAAACAAATCAATTCATGGCTCTGGCAGTCTTGCTATTATGACAAGTATACATCTGTGCAAAAATAACCCAACCCCTAATTAATTACAGAATGCTATTAACATTTTAAAATTTGACATTGTTTAATTTATTCAATTTTATAAGCATGACCATATGAAGTTACTTTTTAAAGAACACTTTTCCATCTTTTGCCTGCAGTTTTAGAATCTGAGTAGTTTAGCACAGATATGGGGATATTTGCTTGTATCAAAATTACTTTTTATTCAGATGGTTCCAGATCCTTTATATAATGACTTCAATAACTGAGACTTGACACTTCACTTCTGACTCATGCAGCACTGATGGGCAGTGTTAATGGGAGTTTTCTCCCAATAAAGGGAACAGGCTGAGAGTCATTCTTTAAAATTAATACTTGTTATAAATGTATAATGTCAAAATCATCCCATCTCATGTTTCTCATATACCACAGCACATCAAGTTGAGCTTAATTTTAAATCAGCTTAGTAACTACTTCACAAAAATATGCCCTATCAGAGTTGAAATGACTCAGTCTTGCTTGAAGGAGATTTACTTAGTGATCTGGTCAAGAGTTGCACATAAAATGACTATCAACTTTAATCAGTTAAGGACAATTATTTGATATCCCTTATTAGTAGAAATGGTAAAAAAATACTGAACAGGAGTAAATGTCTGCAAGGCAACTATTTTTATTTCTTTGAAAGATAGCAATCAGTCTTGATTTTAACACTGAGATAAATTATAGTCACTTAAATATGCACTGCTTTTACTACACCTACCTCAGTGTTCTAGCAGCTATCCAGTCTTTTCCCTTGGTTACAAGTTTAGTATCTTCAGTGGACTTATGTAGTCCATAAGGTTCATTTACAATCTTTAACCTATTGTCTCTTACTTTTCTGTGATCCTGCTAAAAATATGATCTATGAGGCAAACAGAAGAACACTTGTCTTTCTATAAACTTGTTATTCACATTACTCTCACCCAGTACAGCCATAAAAAAAGTATCTTTAACAACTGTGGTGTGAGATAGGCATTGTACCAGGGAGTCAAAGGGAGCAAGCCCTTTTCATTCACAGATAATACAATAGCCATGCTCTTTGTGGCCTGTAACTACATCTGCACTGTTCACTGAACCATCCAAATTTACACTCAGCTAAAGAAAAGCACATTTGGTCAAAAACCTGATACATTTTTAATTGGTATCCTAATGTGCATATTCAAATACTAATCCTTGGGAGAGATGCATATCTGAAGCAGTATTGTGAACTCTGTTATACAACCTGGTAGAATTGTATGGTTTTTATCTACATCTTTGTGTGAATTTTTTCACACATGAAGTCAAGAATCTGAAGCCTCATATTTGGAGAGAAGTATATGACATGAGAACCTTAGCTGGAAACACATGAGTACCTGTGGTGACAGAATGACTCTTAACTGCCAAACTCAGTTCTGCTCTGCCTCAGCCAGCCTTACCTCCAAACACTAAGGAAACTGAAAGGAATTCATCATGGGTTTTACAAATTTACAATGTGTACCCACTGCAGTGTCAAAAAGGTGTGGCAACAAAAACAAAACAAAAATCCCAAACAAAAAAAGCCACCACCACCATCCCTCCAAAAAAAATCCCAAACCCAGCAAAACACTAAGAAAGAAATGAGAGGCAGGTGTCAGTGGCTAATAGTACAAACCACTTTTTTCCTGGCTTTATCCATGGACAAGATGGTGTGACAAGTAGGTCAAGAAACAAAGAAGGGAGCCTCGTGCTCTTATATATCATCCCATCCCATCCCATCCCATCCCAAATCACACCAATCTCTGCCTGCTGATCATGGGCAACACAACTCTTTTGGAAGATAACTCATTCTAAATCCGGTCTGTAAGTCATTTTAGCATCATAGGCAAGAGGCAACTTCTGTTATTAGAAACTTTCAGAAAGGATTAAAATGCCTAGTTTGACCTTAATTCCCCTTGGGCCAAGTTATTAAGCCCTTGAAAAGAAAAAGATACTTGTGGAGAGAGTGATCTTGTTTAGCTGGGACAACTGTTTTTTTTTTCATAACCTTCATTACTGTAATATCATACATAGGGTTTTCCATTTATTTGCCATGCAACATATTTCCCTAAGATTAGTTCTTTTCTAGTCAAGCAGTTTAAAGTTAATCACAGTTGTTATTTTAATCTGTGCTCACTATTAATAATTCTTGCAGAGCTATGTTGCTTGTTAGCAATTGTGGTCTCCCAATGGAAGTTCATGATTACAGCAAAAGCAACCTGTTTAATACTCTTTCATACAAAAGCATTAAACCCAGGAGCATAGAAACATGCTAATCCTGGTGATGAAAGTATAGCAAATCTATTTAACAAACTGTTTGTAAAATACAGCATTGGAGAAATGCCATGCAGTCATAGAATCATACACTTACAGAATCATAGAATGGCTTGGGTTGGGAGGAACTTTGAAGATCATCTAGTTCCAACACTCCTGCTGTTGGCAGGGATGCCACCCACTAGACCAGATTGCCCAAGGCCCCATTCATCCTGACCTTGATCATTTCCAGGGATGGAGCATCCACAACTTCTCTAGGTAACCTGTTCCAGCACCTCACCACACTCTGAGTAAAGAATTTCTTCCTAACATCTAATCTAAATCTTCCCTCTTTCAGTTTAAAACCATCCCTCCTTGGCTTATTGTTATCTGCCCATGTAAAATGTTTCTCTCCCCTTTTTTTAAAAAGTCCCCTTAAGTACTGGAAGACCACAATAAGCTCTCCCATAGTCTTCTCTTCTGGCTGAACAACCCCAATTCTCTCAGCCTGTCTTCACAGGGGAGCTGTTCCAGCCCTCTGATCATCTTCGTGGCTCCCCTCTGGACCTGCTTTAAAAGGTCCACATCTATCTTGTGCTGAGAGCCCCACATCTGGGTGCAGTACTCCAGATGGGGTCTCATGAGGGCAGAGCAGAGGGGGGGGAATCACCTCCCTTGACCTGCTGGCCATGCATCTTATGATGCAGCCCAGGATACAATTGGTTCCTTGTGCACATTTGTGGTCTTCCCCCTCTCTGCATTTCATTTCTGTAATAAGGTTATAAGCTACTGTTGATCCTTCACTCATTACAAAAGGGTCATGTCTGAAATGCAGCATATCCTCACACTGTCACCAACACAGACTAAAGGTTTGGTCCTGGTTCCAGTAGCTCTACTAAAAAAAATTCCACTAAAAGTTCTCAAGAGCAGGGTCTGACCCTTGCAGATTTAGGCAAGAATCCTATGCTGAAATACAAATTCTTTCTTCCATTAAGGGAATTAGTAATTGCTGTCGCTGATCTATATGTCAAGATTAAAAAATTATGATTTACTGTCAAGGTCAATTAGCAAAGACCACAGGAGCAAATTTCTGCCTCTCATATTGATTGTCCATGTGATTCTGCCATTAAAATTATACATGGTAATATATATTAGCTGAATTAGATAGAGCATTGAATGACTATGTGAGAAATAACATTGCATGGGGATCCCCCTCTCCAATCCCATTCTGTCCTGTTTAAAGTTATTTCCAGACAGGATAGGGCAGAGAAATCTAAAATAAATGAGTGTTCTGGTTCGAGCTGATACACTGAGATACACAATCACTTATGTGCATCATCTCCACTGATAAATGTTGGTGATTTGCATCAACGGGGGTCAAATTTGTTTCATGTTGGATAAATTTGTTTTGTTTAAATTTGAGGAATGGGGGAACAACTTACAAATCAAATTTACTATCATTTTCATCATTCTTCACATGAAAATAATTGTGGTAATATGCTCAGTGTAAGAAAAGCTATGTTAAAAAAGCCTGCATCTCCACGTACTAGCGAGGTAGCTTCATTTGTTATTGTAAAGGTTTTAAAGAACACAACATCTGAAGCTGGGCTAAAGGTCTATTTCAGTAGAAAGCTATAAAATGTGACCTAAACATAGTCAGTCCTCTTGGGACAGCAATTACAGCAATAAATGTTCCACAGCAGATGCTAATTCCATGGATAAACAGTCATCCTCTAAAGTGAAAAGAAATTTTGGCCCCCACATGTCTTTTAGGGTCCCATTGTACGTGTGAAAATGTAAAGGAAATGTAAAATTGATATGCGCACCATGACATCGGCTTTAGTCTCCTCTGTCATAGCCTGGCTGCTATAAATCTGTCCTGGCTGTAAGTTAACACTGAAAGAGCTAAATGGTCAGAATTTGTGTCTGTCTTTCTTATTAGCTTGCCTAGAGTAAAGTAGAGGTTATCGGTCAATGTCAGGTTCAGCGCCCAGTGACCCACTGGGTTAAAATCATGGTAGTCACAAATCAAGAGCATAATGAAGTCTGAGAAGAGGGCCACGCTGATTTATTAGGACATCTGTCTGGCTGGAGACAGCCTAGTACTGCCCCTGTGTAGTATGAGCTATTAGCATAATCCTCACCATGAAACATGGTACAGATTTAGAAGAGAGAATAAAATGTTCAAAGAAGACCAGCCAAACCAGAAGGGTTTATCTGGTAGTGCTTATTCTAAGTCTTAACTTTTTATGCCAAGACCCTATTAAAGTAATATTGAAAATAAATTACTGTCTTCAGTTTTCCAACACCACAGAGTTTTCACACACATCTGAATGTCTGTTGATAATAAAATACAGTCACTACCTCTGCTACTCTTCAAAGATTCATCTTTTAATTTTTTATTATTGATTTATATTTAACCAGGGTAGTGTCATCCACATATGATATTATCATCTTCATTCTTACAAAAATAATGTCCTGAATTCTGTAATCCTAAATGTAAACTTCAATATTTTGTGCTAATTTTTTGGACTACTTTTAAATAAAGCAGGAATTAAACACAAACTTTCTGAGTTTTGCCTAGAAGACTAAGTCCATATGATAAATGCTGTATGCTGTAAATGCTGTAATACCACTTTATATCTTATAGGTCAACAGGTTTGTGAGATGCATAGCAGCTAGTACTGACATGTGCAAAGGTACTATTTTTGGTCTATGAGAGTCATTCAACTGAAAAATCAGAAAGATAGTTACTTCTTCCTAGATCAGAACTAAGGTGAAATAGGTTTCAGTCTGTGAAGAAGAAATTATTCCCTGAAGATTACTTTTTATTTGGCTATGTATTAATAAAGAATGTCACTTCTCATATTCTCTCAGAAAAAAAAAGTTAAATATTGCATTTTAAAAAATATATGGCTGTGAATGTTGAATGAGCTTCATCACTAGCATTATTCCATTTCCTCTGTAATAAATGTTATCTCAGACAGGAATTTAGCTGGGAACTATAAAAGCATCAATCATATAATCATAGAATTGTTTAGGTCAGAAAAGACCTTTAAGGTCTTCAAGTCCAACCATTAACCCAGCAATGCCAAGTCTACCACTAAACACAATGTCCCTAAGTGCCACCTCTACATGCCTTTGAAACCCCTCCAGGAATAGTGACTCAAGCACTTCACAGGGAAGCCTGTTCCAATGCTTGCTAACCCATACGGCGAAGAAATTTTTCCTAATACCCAAATAAACCTCCCCTGGTGCAACTTGAGGCCATTTCCTCTCATCCTATCATTTGTTACTTGGGAAAGATAGTGAATACTGAATAAATAGGTACTGAATACTTTGTAAACACAAAGTACAGGCAAATCCTACAAAGTGCTCTGATGCTCTTTTTAGACCAGCTGTGATGATAACAATTCTGTTCAAATGGGAAGTCTGGAAAAATTAATTTAAAAATTATCAAGATAATTAACTCATTAAGAGTGTGAGACTTCTGAGGCTTCTGCAGATTAGGTAATTTCTTTGCTGTCTACCACTTCTTATCAGAACAGCTTTGAGACCACAAGAGTACTGCTGAAAACCAATAAAGAATCTGTAGATTTAGGCATTTTGCCATCACATCACTGTTATGAATGATACTTGATGAATTTTGGAAAGATAGAAACAATGCATAACCTCTTATTCTACCCAATGAAGGCATCAACAGTAACACAGCAGCAAACCCACTGTAATAAAATTGCAGTTGTAAAGAGGAAACTATGTCTGGAATGAAGTGAGCACCTTTTTTACAAGAGCTGTTGACCTCCCTCTGTGAGAAGATGACAGTTACTAGACCAAATGAATGCACAGAGGTTTGCAAGGTCCTATAGCTGACTTACCACAGAGACAGAATTTGAGGAGATCTTCAGAAATGCTCATGCAGTTATCACATTTGCTGTAGAGCAGAGTAGATACACCCACTAGCTGCACACTAGCACGTTGAAATCACTGCTTGGCTTAACCCACAGTTAAGTCTGGGCAGCCAGAATTGAGCAACATGAACAGAGAAGCAGAAAGTCTGGACTATCGAGAGTACTTAAAAATCTTAAAACTATGTTTATTTTAGTTTCAAAACTCCCAATTTCTCATTCTGCCATGTTGGGTTTTTGGCTATAGTTTGTGTGCCATTCAATAAAAACACTTATACTCAAAAATATAAGATTTATTAAAGTCCAATTAAAGTCCAATTAAAAGAACCTGAAGTAGAGTTAGCATCCACTGCTTAGAAAACTGAATATGAGGAAACCTGTGCATGTGTGTAACTGACCTGATTAGCAAAGGGAAACTTCATCTTGTGTGTGACCCCCTATTTATTTCACTTAGGTAAGATTTGCTAGTCCTGAAAGAATTATAGAGTAGAGAAACTCAATACTCAACCATTTATTTGAACTCAAGAATGAAAAATATGGAGCCTAATATATTTTCCAAAATAGCAACATAAATAAATGTGTATGCAAAGTACTTGCCTCCATAAATTCCAGCGTTGTTCTTCCAGCTGAGTCACTAAATGCTCAATGTATTTGTTTGAGTCCATATATTCCTAAAGGAAAAATGATTAAAAGGTTAGTTTTTCAATGCTCAAGGCATTTGTAAAATTCTGAGTAAAAGACAGAGTTCACTTTCATTTTGCATCCAAGGTTATCCCACCTACACAGAAATCACAATGCTGTAAAATTCTAGGTTAAAGCCAATTTTGGATTCAGGCCAAGTGAACAGGGTAGCAGCCCAGTACACTTTTCAGAGATTGAGAGGAAAGAGAAAAGGCAGTGAGGCTATGCAAGCAGCTCAAAGAAATTAGAGAATATACAAATGCATATCCACATTCTAAGCTCAGAATTATCTTCCCTTGATCCAGACTGAAAAATATCTTCTCAAAAGTGCAGTCACTGTTTCAAAGCACATTTTGTTTATTTTAGGTATAAATCAAAGTGAACTGAATATTTGACTAAAATATTTATTTCACAGGTAGTATGAAAATTATAGCATGTACCCTATTTGAAAATGAAACTATAATTCAGCTCTTATTTTCCAGTTAACTTTTCAAATGCTATAATTTGCTGTATCAGCTATATGAAAGCTACTGCATTTGTGTCTAGATAGACTTTCTGATAAATAATCATGATCAGATGAACAACTCAGATTTTTTTCTTGTTGAAGCCTATTCCTTAAACTCAAAGCAAAGAGATGATGCTTATTCTCAGCAGTCAAATACGTCTGTAATAGAAATATACCACTCCATTTCCAGAAGGAAGACAACTTTAGTGTTATTTATATAAAATATTTCAGAATGAACTCACACAATAACATGATATAATATGAAATATTTGTAAGATAGCAGCACCAACACAGCCATATTCCTACCACTGTGAAAGTGTATCCATAATAATATGACTCTCCTGAAATATCTCACCAAAACAAAAATATGTTTTAAACCTCATACTTCAGGAATAAGTATTGGAATATTATATAGAAAAGAATGTGTGTTCTTTTTCTGGAGACAAAAGCTCCATTTTTATAGCTCCACTGTCTTAGCTTTGAACTTATCACCAAACCACTTTGTGAGGTTCTTGTTTGCATTAGGAGTTGTTTCTCTACTATTATTTTTTATTTTGTGTACAGTTATGGGGTGCTGTTGCAAAGCAGTTGCCATCTGCCATCTGAGCCATCTGAGCCATCTGCCCCCATGATGAGGAATAAAAGATAGCTACCACAAGGACAATACATCATCCTAGCTTCTCAAGGTGAAGAGAAATGTTAGTTGATTTTAAAAATCAGAACTTACATATAAATGTACATTTCTATTCTTCAGGATTGTAACTGTTCTAAGTGATTCAGTCATTCTGTGTCTGTGCCCACAGTAATTATTTTCATGTTCTGACTAAGAGATAATGCTTTCTCAAAGGCTACTGTGACATGAAGTGATGGTCTCTGGCACAGATGGGAAGCAAGAGTAAGACACTGATCCTGAGGAGCCTGTGCAAATGTATCTCAGCTGTATCCTGTTCAGGTTCCATTGCACGAACACCTTCAGGTACTGTGAAACTTTCCATTAAACTCTGTGGTTGCCCCAAGCTTAGATTTTCATCTAACTGCTGCAGATAGATGTATGTTGTAGATGTTACTTTCAGAAAATACTAAATAGTGTAAATTCTGAGAAATGCCATGAACTTCAGTGGCATTAGTACAGCCTTTAAACCAGAGCTAGTTCGATTAGATGCTGGTGTTGTCAGCGTTGGCTCTTACTCTCCCTGTTACTCAACTGAGTTGAATTTTAGTTGGAGTACATCATGTCAATTAGCAGCAAGCATCTTCTAAGGCAATAAAAGTCAAGTCATTGTATAATATATATATGTTACAATTCAGGAAAAAAAAACAACCAAACCTTCTACAAATGTATAATGAAGATTTGTTACAGTTCCATGGTCTTTAAAACAAGGTGCCTTTTTTTACTTAATATTTTTTACTACCATGACCCTGGTATAAATTAGTATTAATACCTTTAAATCTTTTTAATGTAATATTAAACAATATTCTTGATTTATTCATCAGTGCACTTTGCCCTACAGGCAAGGGTAGGATCAGCAGTTTTATTCTGCATAATTCCACCATGATAATACAAAAAACTCATTCTGAAGCAATTTTCTCAAAAATATTGTTTAGAAAGACAGGCAACAGGGGAAAAGAAAGCAATGGGTTTATCCTGTATGACTACTGTCTAAATGGTAAGTTTTTCCTGTGGCAAATCAGAAATATTATTCTATTTCTCTTTGAAGACCTGCAGCTCAGGAATA
Organism: Galbula dea; assembly: GCA_013399015.1. Lineage (NCBI taxonomy): Eukaryota > Metazoa > Chordata > Aves > Piciformes > Galbulidae > Galbula > Galbula dea. The sequence continues at coordinate 1,506,535 of VWZX01003777.1, forward strand.
TGTAATCTGTCAGTGTGCAAAAGTGATGTAAAAAGATCAACCACGATTTGACAGAAACACCGTCATTAGAAATACCTCCTCTCTTCTGTACTGCTATGGCACACTCGTGTGCCAGCCATGTCCAAAGCAAGCCATCTACTCCAGACAAGGTCTCTGTTCCCAAGCCCAGGTTTCTGCTCTTTTCTGTTATCAGCTACCCCAATAAGACAAATTCTGCAATCCCTGGATCAGAAGCCAGTATTATGATTTTGTCAATGAAAAGCAAACAGCAGACATTTGAGATTTCAAGCAACTTTGTAATTTAGAGGGGCTTGGCACATCCAGTGAAAGTGTAAAATGTGAGAAAACCCCCATAGTAATCACACTTGTTTATGGTTGGACTCAGTGATATTAAAGGTCTTTTCCAACCTAAATGATTTTATAATTTTATGTTCACAACAACTGTATATACAATTCAGTAAAGGTCTGACATTTCTCAGTATCCAATAGATCACATCAAGAGGAGTAATACTAATATTTTGTTGCTTCCTTGGAGCTCTGTCATGGTTGCACCATGTAGGCTTTGAGTAGAATGTCTAACTGTTGAGCCTGAAAAATGAACAGTGTTGTTTTCTGATGTGAACATACGGCTTCAGGACTCTGCATTATTTGAAAGAGGATCCAAGTGACCCACACTTATATAAGAAAATACTTTTTCCTTTTGAAACAGAGACAAGATCCAATAACTGAGAAAGGACAAGAATCATTTAGGTAGACATGACTGCATACTAGATACTAATAAGAGAGATAATCAAACAGGAGAGAGAGGCTGTGAAAGCACAGTGGCCCATGAGTTTCAGAAGTGGCTTAAAATTCTGTCTCTTCCCACTAGAAGGTTAAACACCGAGCACCTGCAAAACAGGAGGGGGTAAAGCTGTGTAAGGCCAAAGCAGCATTTCCAAAATTATGCAGCATATTTAATCTGATGTTGGAGTCTCCAAATTAGTGTATTTTTATAAATCTGATGATATTACATAGTGATTTTGCCAGTTGTGGAATTGCTATCCATGATGTTATTCACAATTGGACTAGATCTTAGCAGCCTGAGCTGCACTGGCTGTGCTTTGAGTCACCCTCCAGTGATTCCCCCAACTTGCAGTATTACTGAGCACTCCATGATTAAGAAAGATATTTTTTTAAATACTTTTCAGAATAATGGGTGAAACCTGTCCCATTTAGTTAGCTTCCAGCCACGAGGATTTCACTCCTCAGTCTATTCTCCTGTAATGGCATAAAACTACACTGTTTTAAGGGAAAAACCTTGTGTAATAAGTTTAAATGCAATAGAAAATCTAACAGCTGTGTATATTCTGGCATCCAGAAGGAGTTGATATGCAGATGTCACATACCAGCTCATCTCATTTAGGGAGCATTAGAGAATTGCTTTACCAAAACTGTCACTGTTTTGAGCTGAAGCACAAGCTCACAAATACACATAAGTAAGTTTTTTGACAGAACTAAATATCTAGCTTTGCAATGCTTAACTGTTTTGCTACTTGGCTTTTTTCTCCTTTGTTCACTGGATGGCTGTCAGGAAAAAAAGGGGAAGAGAAAGGAAGGGAAGTGCCTCCACTGAGACCTGGGATGCACTACTCGGTATTTTGGTTGGTTATGTGGGTATTTATTCTGACATACCCATTTTGTTGTGTTGGGCAGAGTATCAAAAATTATACAACACACAGAACATTTTCCCATCCATTGTTAGAGAGCAAACCCTTAGGGCAACCTTAGGCTTGTAACACAAGAGTCCCTTCCTGGAAGCTGGAGGTGATAAATTCAAGCTAAAGAAACAGCACATAGCCTCTGCATCTCTTAAGGAACTTGCACAGCTTGGTATCAAAGCGACTTTAATGAGCTTAGTGATATGTGAAAAGGATTAAGGATACAGTCGTTGATCCAGCAAATCACTCGATTACGTACTCAATTCAATAGGGCTACTCATGTGCTAAAAGTTATGCATGTGCTTGGGTGCTTTTACTGGGCAGTGGACACTGGGAGGTGGGTGGTGGTGTGGTGGGACTGAGCCATCCTGTAGCAGGAACTCCCCAGCTCTCCTAATCCCACAAGACTCAGCCAGGCACAAGGGACGTGGAAGTTGCCCTGCTTGCCTCTGCTCTTCCTCTCCTGAACAAGCTCCCAGCATAGGACCTGGATGCACACCTGAGAGGCCTGACCTGTGCAGGAAATAGGGAAATTTGGATAGAGGATAGGCCAGCATTCATTTTCCTGCAGACTGGCTTTGAAGCAGGGCTAGGAGGTAAAAGTCATATTTAGCCTTGCAGAGTCCAAAGCATCCCATTCTCCCCCTGGCACATCTAACTCCTGGATCATCTGGGATGGACACTGAGCAGACAGCCCTAATGCTGTACTCTGCAGCACTACCCTTAACTCCAGTAATATTTGTATTTGGAACCAGACAGGGAAGCATCAGCATGGGTTTAGGCTCTTGTGCTTCAACAGAGGAGGATGTTTGTTGTTGAGGAATAGAGAAAAACACTAAATGAAAAACCTGATAAATGCACAGACAAGTTCCTTCCAGTATCTGGAGCCGTCCAGCCCCGGAGACAGGGAACTCCATAGAGAGCCCACAATCATCTGTTCCAATGCAGAAAGTCATATTTTCACAGAGGTTATTAGAAATCAAACAACAGCAAAGCTTGTCTGCAGCCAAACAGCAGACTCCTGCAATTAGGAAATGTTAGCAAAGCAGCAAGGGGGATATCTAAACTGTTAGAGTAAGTGTGGAGGCACAACTCATCTTTGAATTATCTTGGAAGAGTGCCCTGGAGTAAAGCTTTAAATCTAGGGAGAGTGCCTTTAGAAAACATTATAACTTTTGTAAAATACTTATTTTTGTTATCATCCTGCTGCACAAACCTTTGAGAGAAAACGGGCATTTTTCCAGCAGTCCAAGAGGACGCATATATGTATTCTTGTCTGGACTATGGTTTTTGCATATCTAACAGCATTATAATTGAGGATTCGAGTGAGCTACCTGTTACATGACACCACTCAGCTGCACACTAAAAAATACATCAGGTTTAAAAATTCTCAGCCTCTTTGGATTAGATGTTTTTGTCACTCAGACCTGGCTACAGTGCTCAACTTTGGTGCTAAATAGCAATAAAAGCTAAACTGAGTGGATTAAGAAAAGAACTTTTAAAACTGCCATTAGTGCTGATTTATTCTCTTCCCACCTGATTTCAACATGTTATTTTAATTGCCAGTTTTATTAACAACTGGCATGAAAGTGTACATTTAGAGCCTCTGCAGTGGAGCAGAATGCTGGCAAGGGCCCTTGTGCACATTCTGTGGAATTACACCATTAGGGTAAAACCAGTAATGATTATTTTAATAAATATGTTGAGCAAATTTCTTAATTGTTCAAAATCACTTAAGCCTCAGTTCATATTACATCTCAGCTTTAGTGATTAAAACTGATTTACTGACTCGTCTGAAGCCAGTTGTTTTCATAAAAAATCAGCTGGGTTTTTCCTCCTGCTGCTGCTTGGCTTCCGCTTTGCACCCTATTAAATGGCACTGTACACAGACAACAGCAGTGTAATAAAGCCTGAAAGAGCATAAGCTCGTTAGCTAATGGATAGATTCTGCACCCTGTACACTCTGAGTGCAGGGATGCAGAGAGACTTTGCAGAGGAATGCTGTCCAGATTCGCAGCTGGCATAGAGAGCTCTGATGCATTTGAATTTTGGCCGGTTTGTCCCCAAAGAACTACAAGCTCTTCGATAACTATGTGGGCACTGTGCTACTCGGTGACATCTGATGTTTGTGTTCTTCCCACATGGGGCCACAGAGAGTGGTGTAGTTTTATGTTACCTTCCACTAGCTTATTAAACCTTCTCTTTTCCAGTAAGAGGTTTTCTACAAGCAAATCTCATGGCTCATGCAGGCTTGCTCAGGAGAGACCTATGGACCAGTATTCTCTGAGGGCTCTTCTCCAGTTAGTAGACCATAGCTGGAAGGTGAAGAACAGATTGGGCAAGAACCACCACCACCATTTAGATTTCCAGATGGTTGGCTGGTTTGGGTAGCTTACCCTTTAAGGGTTACATGGGGTGTACATGTGAGTCATACAGCCTGCCTGGACCCTGACACAATAAGTAAATCATTGTAGGTAGGAGGAGAGCAATGATACTGGACTTAAACTCTGGAAGTTGACTTAATTGAGGTTAATTACATTAAAGTAGATTTGCAGTAAATCAATGAAGTATCTCAGTACTGGGAATGGAGAAAACAATCCCAGAGCTTCCCAGCTGCTACTCTGTGATGCTAAGGAGTGAAACTAAAAAGGCAAAGATATATGTTTCAGCTTTCCAAAGGGAAGCCTGATGACAGCTTCAGGCAGTAAAATAGCAGAGCAGTTTTCAGCTGGACTGACAATGCTGAATTCTGCCTTTTTTGATACAACTAAGTGCTATAATCTCATAGGATGCTGCAAAATTTATAGCAATAACAGAATTGTCTCTCCCTTGTAAGACATTTCCTTTCAAGAGATGCCTGCTGTCCTCTAGCAGGAGCACACAGCTTCACTTCAGAGGAACATGATTTCTCAGTATCCTGATTCCTCACCAAAACCAGATGATTAAGGAGAGGACACATCAATTCTTGCACTGTCATTTAGAGGCTGCATGGCTGTAACCCAAGTCATTAGGATCATGGTAAAAATAATGGAGAAGCTCCAGCAGATGCCCTTGTTTTCCGTGGCCCTAGAAAATCTCTGGAAGTGGTAAAACCACCATACTGGATATCATGACAGTTTAACACTCCAGCCCTTACCTTTCAAAGCAGTAATGGTTTAACCAACAGCTGGGTTAAAGGACAGATGTCAATTTATAAAGCAGTATGACAGCTGTTGGCTTTCAGGGCAAGGAAATCAAGTACAAGGTAAAAGCAAGTGAGTGTTAGGACAAATTCCTAAGATCAAACAGATAAGTGAAAATTATATTTTACAGAAAATAGGCACTTGGGACAGATTGTTTCAAGTTGGGATCCATTAAAAAAATATGTACTTATTTGACAGACTGGAATATTTTTCAAAATAAGATAGAATATAAAGTAAGATAGTGGGGAATAATGTCAGACGCCAAGAAGATGAAAGAAATATAAGAGGAAGAGGGAACTAAAACCAGAAAGGACAGCAGGAGTAAGTACAGTAAACATGACTAGAAGCTGACATTGTTTTTGTACAAATGCCTTGTACTCCAAAAAATTTAGCATTCCTTGGGTCTAAAAGTCTGCATGCAAATAACAGGCTATTAAAGTTTTGTTGTTTTTACTTAATACTAAAGAAATTATTCTGTTTGGCTGTATGAGGAAACTGGGTATTTTGTGTCCAAGCAGGCAAATCCATGCTATTCTTTGCTGTTTTTCTTTCCCAAAAAGAAGTATAAGCCAGTAAATGCAAATACAAAGCATTACCTTGAATTTATTAGAATTATCTTGAAATAGAAAAGGATGATATCATACCAGAAAAGTTTGAATTTATTAGACATCCTCTAAGTCATGGATCTTTGAACAGCAGTTAATAGCTTCCATGAACAATACATCATAGGTACACTCTGTTACTGTGGGAACAAAACCCAAAGTCTTATGGAAGCGTGTCCTACAGCATCAACAGGTGGATGCCCTTGATTTATATCTGGGATCAAAGCAGGAGACCCTTCTGGTAACCATTCTGCATAAAGGCCAAGTGTCCATGGATAGCAATCTATCCTGAGCACAGCTCAGTGTGAATGAAGTTCAAGCAAGCTGGTTTGAGCCAGTTCCTGGGTGGCAGACAGGGAACAGGAACTGTAGCAGACACAGATGATGGCGCAGGTTATGGGCTGAACACACCCACGGTAGTCCCAGAGGAAGGAAAAGCACCAAGAACTCTGAGCTTCTAAACTACCAAAACAAAAATCAACAAGGCCACTGCAGCAGCCAAGGATTTCATCAGGAAATGGGAAAAACCTGCCTTTTTGCCAGGAAGAGAACAGATATGGTGAAGGATGTTGTACCACAGTGCCCTGACTATGTCTTCTAGGCAGGTTCGGGCTGCTCTCCCAGCTACCTCAGCATATGGGAAATGCTTGTCCTCAGTCAGTATAAAACCCCTCCACATAGGGAAATGCAAAGTGAAGCTTAGCATAGTGGTACATGTGACAGTTCCTGGTTGTTTAAAGTTATTAATGACTACATATAAGTTAAGAAGATGCCAGAGTGACAGAAATGTTTATATCCCAACAATTCCACAAATAAAAGGGTGTCTCTTACTTAAGGCAACAGCAATTCACTAAACAGACACTCAGAGTAAAAAATTAAAAAAAAAAGACTGTGAGAAGATGTACAGACTGAGTTTGCTGCTACATAATGTGTATATTTACATTAAATAATTAGCTGTAGTCTTGTTTATGTCAAATCAAATTTACACTAATAAACTTCACCCAGCAAAGGCCATGATGCCGGAAGAAAATGCCCAGAAATGTTAGCAGGCATAAAGATGCAGAGTAAACACTGGAGCATTTAATTAATCTATTTCTGACATTACCAGGTAATTACAATTTCTGAATAATTTCTTGGATGTTTTTTATGAATATAAAGTAACCACAGCACACAGAAGAACTGCTGGTTGGGGGCATTTGACTTACGCAGACATGTGGCACTTGCATGTGACTCACATTGACTAAAGAAAACAAGGAGTTAGAACAAAGATAGAAAAAACATGAATGGGATCTATTACAGAGTTGAGGAAATCAAATTCTAAGGTTCTTACAAACATTTGGGATTCACAGACAAAGACACTTCATTCTTGGAATGTATCAGATTTGTTAACTCTCTTGGAATAACTGCTATCATTCATCTTAACAACAAATACCTCAGGACCCGAAATTTTCTACCATTTTCTCTCACTGTTCTCGCCTTTATTTTGGCAACTTCTGATAAGGAACAAGGTACACATACACAAATCAGGTGTATATTTACATGGTTTTAATTCTTCTTAAACATAACTAAATAAAAAAGCAGTAGATTGTAATTAGTCAAATCAGTCTCTCAACAAAAGTCCATAGTAAAAAATATAAAATACAATACACATGCACATACCTAAACATATAAATGTAAGGTAAAAATCCAGTACAAGGCATGTAAAGGCAATTATCCTAAACTGCATCAAAGCATCAGTGGGCAAAACATGGCAAGAAAAAGCTCTGAGGATTTCCAGCCTCCATTCCCTGCTCTCAAGCACAAGGTAATCTGGGGTTTAGCAGAACCTGTATTATCAACCCTTCAGGGTTTATAAGGATGGAAAACAGAAGCTAGAGATGAGCAGACAACAGGTGATGTGCAGCACCAGAGGCTGAGACCTCCTTTCCTGACAGGTCTCGTGTGCTTTCTCCTGCCATTCCTTTTTTGCCTGCCTGCCACCACTCTCTGCTCTAGGCACAGACTTTTTCAAGTCTAAGGACAAAATTTGTTATAGCACATTTTGAAAATTGCTCTCTGTTTTGACAGCTCTGCTTGCAATGCCTCGTACACACAGATCTATAGTCAAGAAAAATTTACCTCAGAGGTAACAATGTAGCAATGCTCAGGAAATTGCAGAAGCCTCTTCCAGCATTCTGTCTCCTTCTGGTACACTGAATTCAGTGAAACTACTCTGACTCAGAATCATAGAATAATTTGGGATGGAAAAGACTTCTAAGATCATTGAGTCCAACCATAAACCAAACACTGCCAACTCCACCACTAAACCATGTCCCTAAATGCCACATCTACATGGATTTTAAATCCCTTCAGGGATGGTGACTCCACCACTTCCCTGGGCAGCCTGCTGCAACACTTGACAACCCTCTCAGGGAACAATTATTTCCTAACATACAATATTCCTTACATCCATCAATCTAATCTATATGCTTAAAAAAACATATACACAGAAAAATGAGAGAACATGCTAACAAATATGCTCCTAAACATCTCCTGTTAATTGGTTTACTTTTTTATTCTGTGTTTGTATAGAGGAACTAGAAACTATACAGAAGCTAACACAAAAACACACCTATGAATTTCACAGTTTTATTCTAAACAAACCCAGAGCTGTGCTCACAGAGAACACAGTCAGCTTATGTTTGACCTGAAGCACATTTATTGTCAGCTGTCATTACAAGACCTTGCAGCTGGTTCAACTTAGGGCACCGTAAGACACAAGGGAGTCTAAGACGTGAATCAGGTGTAAACCATTGCCCAAATCACACTCTTTGTTCAACCAAAATTCCCACTAATTTCCTTGAGATTTCAAGACAACAGAAACATTTATAAATGCAACAGGATTGGCCCTGCTTGTAGTTATCTGTGCAGATGGGGAAAAAAAGTCTCTAAAATGTTCAATATGTTTTCTTGTAGGTAACAACTCAATTCAAAATGTGCAAGGAAGGTAACCATCCCTGACAGTCTTGCAAAGCAGGTGTCTCTAAAGGAGCTCTGATTTCAGCTGCTGCATCTTTCTGACAGCCACCAACTGCCGCTGCTTACAAGACAAGCTCACAGTCCCAGCACAGGACATGCAAGCACACTGTGTATGTAACCTGACTTTCTGGGGTTGGGGATTAATTGTAAGAAGTTTGGCATTTCCTAAGTGGTGTATAGGCTAGACAGCATCATGTGATACTAGCTGGAGATAAACTTTAAGTATATCAGGGATTTAGTGAAAGTGGACTTAGTGGAAGGAAAATATTTCACTTTAATGGTGAGCTATAAGCAGAAGGTTCAGTAAAGTCCCAGTAAGGGAATAAGAACTGGAACATTTGTGTCAGCAAACAGCATACAAGCATGCATTTATGTTGTGTATGCCTGTTAAATACTTATGCCAAAGCAGTGCCTTTAGTCATACCCACTAATTCTCAGAAATTCTGTGTGGAAGAGAAAGCACAAAAGCACTGAAAGCACAATTTCTTGCTGGGCTCCAACTCCAACCCTGTCATCCCTTCCAATGCTAGAAAGACTTCCAGACATACATATCAGCCTGGGACAGTAATGGCAGTTAGGTGCACTGGCAAGATGAGAGCACATGTGGACTACATGGATGCAAAATGACACCACAGACTGCTGCTTGGGTGCAGCCATGGATTTTGATGTGAGCACTGTGCTCCAACTCTTCAGCTGGCCTCAGTGACAGGCATGGCGCAGGTGGCCATGCAGCAGCTTCTGTGCCCTTTTGAAAGCCAGAGAGAGCTGTGCAGCAACCGAGGAAGGCAAGTATAAAAGGTTGCTTTGACTGAAAGCCAAGAGCTAAATCCATGCTCCCAGAGTGGCTGCAGTGTATGGAGAGGGCATCTTGAGGGAGGCCTTTCTTGACCTCCCTGTGGAGGCAAGGAGATGCTGCACTGGGTGAATATGAATGCAAATTGTTGAGTTTAACATGTAGGAATAACTGAGCCTATCCTAAAGGCTTTATTAAAGTAGAAATTGGTAGGCTTTGCTCCTCGTTTCTGTTCCAAATAAAGCAAAGAACTCCTCCTTCAATTTCTGCATATAGCAATTGTATTAATCATCATTATTATCTTGTGCTTTTGAAAGAGGTCTAATACATTACCAAATGTTGTTTTCTGAACGTTTGTAACTCCAGTATGTCAATGTTCAACAAATATAATGACATTACTCAATTGGAAGAGAATTTATTTTCTTTTCATAAAATTTAAAGTGAACCTTTAATTTAATTCAGCATTTTAGAATTCACAGGTACAATGTGATGCCAGGGAAATCAAAGCTGTAATTTAGCTCTGGGTTAACACTAATAATTTTTCTGTAGTTGAATATTGCTGCACTAAATTGCAGATCCATCTCAAATGTTATATGCCTAGAGATATTAGTTACCATCACTGCAAAACATTCAGTTTAAACAAGCACAAACTGCAGTGTGAAAGGCTTGAAAATACTTCAGATAAATATTAATTTTCAGCTGCTAGACAGGATTATAGTGAGAATTCAGATTACATGATAGCTTTTTGTTTTATACACTATCTTGCCAGTTTGCATTAAAAAATGTAACTTTATAAATGCCCTTAATATTATGTGTGAAACAGCAAGTGATATACTTAGCTGTTCATGTTTCTTAAAACATGAATCTTTCAGTCCACAGGGAACTAATGTGAATTAGCAGTAAGAACAGAAGCACAAACCTTTATATTTCTGCTGATCTAATTCTTGTCACTAACTACAGTTTATTGGAAAGGTTCATTACAATATTTAACTGAGTTACATCTCTGTCATCAGCAGCTGGAAAAGTAGAGCAACAACTGGTGGGTGATATTAGTGTACCTGCTGCTCTGCTGCTGACTTTGTGATGTTGAGAAGCTCTGTCTCTCTCTTGGGAAGCAGACGTAGACACAATTTCCTGCAGAAGCCTTGGGTCTCACTGGTCTGAGACACAGAGGATAAATCAAAACAAAATACGCAGGAATCCTGTACCTAAAAGCATTTTGTTTCATACCAAGTTGACATCCTCTTTCCCACATGTAAGGTGCTCTGGGTCAGCTGTGCTGACCTTGATGGTATTAACTGAGGACACGTCAGTCCAAAATGAAGACAGACAAGAGATATATCAAGTAATCAGTTTTCCCTCTCTCTTGTTTATGGCTGATTTTTAGAGTAATTGGACAAAAAGATTTTTAAACATTTGTTTAAAAAAGTGTCATTTTGGGATGCTAATTATTTTACATAAACACTCTGATACATACTGACCTTTTCTGTCATCTAGCATTTGTTAAGCACCTCATGTTTCTGGGTACTCAAAGTAGTGGCAATAATTTATACACAACAGAAGGGTTGAAATACTGCATCTGACTGTGTGGTTGCTCCATGTATGAATCACAGACAATTTAATGTATGATCCTCTTAAGGGCTGATGATTTAGATTAATTACCATAAGCTTTAAGATGTTTGCATGCATACTCTAGATTGGAAGAATTGAGCTTATACTAAATCACAGGAGAAATAAACAAACCCAAACAACTTCCAACTTCAAGACGCTTTAAAAGTTAAGAAAGATTCCAGCCCAGAAAGTGATAAAGAATAAGGTATGTGTTCCCTTTCAAATCTTGATCACCTACACTAATATGTATCTCATATATATTATTATGGAGAAGGTGGTGGATTAGTCCTGGAAGCTGCGCCCTGTCTCAGGGCTTAGGCAGTGGCAGAGCCCCTGGCAGGTGACACATGCAGCGGCGGTGGGGCAGGTCATGCAGGTGTCCGAACCCCGCGGGAAGCCTTCAGAAATGGTAGGAGTCTACCTTTCTCAACCTCACTGCTTACATAAAGAGAAGCCTACCACATGAGTATGGTTTTAAGGTGTTAACAGACACCAAGGTAGTCATAAAACTGAACCACTGTATCCACTCAGCCATACTCATGTAATCTTGCATGGCTTTGCTGGGAAAAGTGCTGAGCATCTGCAAGTCTCATTGATACTGCAGAATTAAACTTATTCAGGGGAGGAAAAGCAATTTTCAAACTTTAGATGCAGTCTTTAATCATTCATTTAAAAAGCATTTCCATAGCCATCAACCTGACAGTATTTAAATTAAAAGACTCTGAAAATCTCTTGTTTTCCAACAGGAAATGTTTTCAGGGATTGGCATTTCACATGTATAGAGAAATTTACAGTAATCATATTCTGATGACAAGTCTAGGAGAGGATTTACATCTAATGGGAATGATCTAATTTATCTGCATACAGTAATACCCAGTGGCTATTGTGAACATTTCATTATCAGGGAAATTAAAGACAACACAAGAAAATTAATGTTTTAAAAGAAAGTCTTATGGGCCATTTAACTCTTCCTTTGACTGTCCATATAATGTAATAAGATAATTTGCTTCTTTTCATATGCCTGAGTAATAGAAATAACACTTTTCATAAATCATCTATAAAAGCTCTAAGAACAAAAGCAAGCTAGTCAGTATAAAGCTTTCAAATTACTTCTATATAAATGCATATCATGTGTGCTCCAGCAACCCCCCTCTCAAGGAAAAAGCCCTTACACTGAATATTAACCTTCCTCCTCCTTTCCAGCTGTTTCTGTCTGGATACCAAACAGCCCCACTGCACAACAGTACTGTCCTCTGGATGGATAGGGCTCAGTGGAAATTTTGTCACAACTCAACAACTCAAGTGTCACAAACTCACTATTTGGATGTGGAAGTGGTGGCATGCTGTGAAAGCACAAGCACCCCTAGTAGGAAGATGCCTCAACTCTTCATGGCTGAGTGGAACCTCTCAAATATTTACTGATGAGCAGAGCCATTTCTCTTGTCTCATCTCCTTTTCTTCAAAGCACCCTTTATAACTCCGAGTCTTGAAAACAAAATTGCTTGACCAAAAGGTTTTGTGGTAGCAGTGAGGGAGTAGGGTCTTAAAAGAGAATGTCTCCTCCATGCACCTGGGATGTAGCTAAAACAGCCTCCCTGCAGAAGAGGCCATAGACCTGGCATCCCAATAAGTTCTCCTATTGTAGTCTCTCCTGATGAGGATACCCAGGGCAGGATTTCAGACTATGCCCAGTCCTGCAGAGCTTACTTAATTGTTTCTCAGAGCTTCATATGCCCTAGATCTATCTGTCCAGCCACTCTTGCCTGGGTCGCTCCAGTTGTGGAGAGGAGAAGCACAGATCACAAAGGAATCAAAATAGCATGGGGTTAGATAAGCCATTTAAGCATCTAAAGATGTGGATAGGGACCTAACAAGATTTTAGTCACAATGCACTCCTTCTGCTCCCTTGGAGATTTCTGAAATGCCTCTAGACTTTTGGTAAATTTTCAAGTCTGTCTTTCTGTTTCTTCCTATGTATCCAACAGCTTTGCTTTTCTCCTTCTGAGAGAGGGAGGGCAAGGAAGCCCAGCATATAAATTCCTTTCCTTTGAAACTTGCATTCATACCACGTAAGGTAAAAAAACACTGTCCTCTGTACATATTTGAAAGATACAATCATTTATGTGGATAGCTGAATTCCCCCTTATATTACTTTGCAGTCATCCATCAGATGCCTGGGGCCAGGAGGCCATGTTGAATATGAGAGCATCTGTCTAGCCACAAAGTAAATAAAGTGCAAGGGAGGATTAAGACAAAGGAATCTGCCATTTCAGAATGCAAAACTTTGCAGGCTCTCCTGCAATGCCAAAAGAGTGAAGAATTTCCCAGAGACAATTGGACTGATCTCAGAGAAACTGAGTCACTGAACAAGTCACATTCTCTGAGTGACTCTGGCAAGATCATGGCTGAAAGCAAGATGTCCTCAGCTGTTCCATTCCTTTAGTCTGATCACATTGATCTTCCTAACCTAGTATCAGAAAGTATGTGTGTACATTATGTAACTCACACACAGAGGTACAAAAGATAAGCTAATTCAAAAAGTATTTATTTAGGATCCAGTGGCTTAAACTTACAATATGAAAATTGGAGAGACCCTTTCCAGAAGAGAGTTACAGAGTTTGCTCTAGTGATGTCTCAGGGACAGGTGATTTCTAGCTGCTTGGACTGGTTCTACCGCCTATGCTGACATGTATCAGCTGATGGATCTCCAGCCATATTGAACTGCTTTATCTTTAAAATTTTGAAGAAAAAGACCTTTAGATTATTTGTCTCCTAAAATGCTCCTGATTAGAGCTGCTTCTTTCAAATCTTATAATAAGTAATTAATCAAGGCAGAGTTTTCTGCTTTCCAGTAATTAATCATTTAGCTATGATTAGTGCTACATGGGGAAAACTTTTGTTCTAAAAAAGGCAGTATTCAACTCTTAATAGAGATAGAACCTCATAAATGTAGCTTGGAATTGGAAAAGTGTAGAGATGTACTATTCTCCTTGGACATCTGAGGATTTCCTCCTCATCTAATTTTAATTTATAGCACTGATACTCTGTAACTACTTTATCTAAAAATGGTTATGCACAACAAAGATATGAGACACATACTAATATCCACCAAAAGGAAATTCTTGAACATGATTACAAACTCCAGAACTATTTACTATCTTATAATCTATATGGGAATACTAATTAGTTCCACATTGATTATGTGTACCCTAAAAGTTTTGGGAAGTTTGCAAAAGAGGCTGCTTTCTAGTGGATAGCATTGCAATTCCAGTGACACAGAAGTACAATATTAGGCTAGATTTCATCATTTCTACCACAAATTTACATTATTATTTATATTATTATTTAATCAGCATATATTAGCTCCCAGAGAGACAGTCAGATGTAGAGCCCAGCTATACTGCTGTAGGAAGGCACAAGTCCTGCCTTGGCCACCCTAAGGTCAGAGGAACACCTTAGCCCAACTGAGTTTTGAAATGAACTCCAGGTTTAGTGTCTGCAATGACAGCGAAAGAGATGCAGTCAGATATCAACATCAGAAATTTAGTAAAAGAGGTAAAATATTGTTGCTGTCAATTAAAGTGCTAGAACAGCATGTGTCTGCATTGCTAAATGTTAAGATCAGTGTCAAAGCCCTTTCTGTGCTCATCCTCTCTCTGGAGCAGCCCATGGAGCTGATGTCTGTACTCACGCTGCCCGAGGCACACACATTCTCCCAGCTCAGTTGAGGTGTGCTAGTCAGGGCAAAACCAGCAAGGAAGAGAAACAATAAAGAGTTCAACCCATTCTCTGAACTTGGCAAATTTCAGTTAATTATTAAATAATAATTTAATAATATTATTAATATGGGGACTTGCAGCTCATGGACAATAAATGCAGACCTGCCAATTAATGTCTTAATTTTGTGCACTTAGAGGCTCACTTATGCCTGCAAAGGGCTATTCCAAGCCACAACTGGTGACATTTCCCACTTCCTCCTCTATTTTTCTCCTGTTGCTCCTGTTATGACTAAAAGCAGCAGGATTATATTTTTCTCAGTGGGAAACGTGTCACCTGCTGTTGAAAGGAAAGCAATTATTGTGTTCTCGCTACATCTTGGGCCTATTTGTGTAGTGCTGTAGAGCTTAAAAATATAAACATTCCACTCAGTGCCTGTGTAAGTGGTTAGGCACTTTGGAGCCCCAGCTGGGATTTCACTTGATGTCACCTTCAGCGCCTGTTAAGCACAGGGAATGATGCCAAAGCCAAGTGCCTTTCCCGTAACTGTGTCTAATCAATGGAAGGTAAAAGTGAATTATGTGTTCTTAGTTTCTGCTCAGGACACCTCAAAACTCTCTCTCTCATAATAAAGAGAATTATGATCTGCTTCTCTCCCCTTACTCCAGGAGTTAGTTTATACTTTTCAGCTTTACTCCAAAAAGATTTATCTGCCCTGCATTTGTGTGTTGTTTTCACTCCTTTTGTGTGTTTTTATGTGACTGTAAACCTGACAAAGGGACAGGTATTTTATTTTCACACTGTCAGAAGTTATTTCTCTGTGCAATCTCCTGTTATCAAACAGAAAAAGTCTTACAATCAAAATGGGAAATAAAGCAACTGGACATTTACATTTGCAGCTGGCCAAAAGCAATAAAAGTACAAACTCACAAAATGTATTTTTATATGTATGATACACACACACAAGAAAAGATGTGTAGATGCAGCCTAAGAGACAGTAGTGTTTAATAAACAAAGTTTGTTTCTCACGAGCCTATTGCTATTTAGATATTACTTTACATAGAAGTGAAGAAAATGCATTAAATACTTGAAAGGGAAAAAACAAATAAGAATAAAAAAAATCTTTTAGTAATTGTGGAAGGAAATTTCTAATGCTACTGATCACTGTCCTAAGATCAAGGGAATTGGATCTAGAATCACTTCTAGGGAAGGGATCAGCACCATCAGTATTGGACACCTTTTCAGATAATAAAAGTGTTCTCTAGATTTACTACTGTATGACCCCAGTCAAGATTAATAACAATGTTCATGGAGATCTATTTTCCCTAATACAAATTAAACAGTTACTTAATATTTAAACCAGGGGTCATTGAAAAACACATTTAGGAGATACCATCTATGTAGCTGTGGTATTTTAGAAGAAAATACACCTTTATGCATATTCTCATTTCTAACAAAGCATGCAAATTCAGGCTGGAAAGCCAGTTTTTCATACGAAGCACTATGTGTACTGACCATATTTATAGAGAACTATCTATTTATAGGCATTTCTAAAGTGTTTGCCTTATGTTAATCATGTTGGAGGGACCACAAAGGTCTACTATGTGTTTACTCAGATAATAATTACACTGATACTTTGGCTGTCTCTGTATCTTAATAAAAATGGATATCTGAGATTTACTGAACCCAATTCAACTACTCTGTCAGCCCTCTTCCTGATAGTGGCGAGGCCCAGCTATTTCAGACAAAGGTATATGAGCTCCAGGAACTGAATAGAATAGTTTATATTGAAAGGGACCCCTCAGTTATCTGTTGGAACCTCCACACACAAAGAGGAGTCAGCTTCAAAGTTAGCTCATGTTAAAGCAGGTCATAGCTGGCCAAGTTTTTAATGTCTCCAAGAGTCCACAGTCTCTCTGGTCAACCTGTTCCAGTGTTTGAGCATCCTGCAGGTGAACTTTTTCTCCTAATATCAAACCAGAATTTCTCTTCAAGCAACTGTTGAACCTTGCTTGTTCTTTCACTGTGCATGTCCAAGGAGAGATTAGCTCCATCTTCCCTATTACCCTTCCCTTAGGGAGATGTAGACCACAACACAAGCTCCCCTCAGCCTCCTCTTCATACACCTTAATAAAGTACCTTTCTCATCCTGCTGTCTGCTGTTAGTGTATAGCTCTGGACCCGCTCCAGCATGTCTAGAATGAGGCAGTAAGGAACAACTGTGCAAGACAGTCTCCTCTGGCTTCCCATCAGCTAGGCAGCTCCTGTTCTGAAGCACACAGCTTCTTATTTAGTCTTCAAAATGACTATTTTATTTTAAGTAGCTGTGGATATACTTACAGATGTAGGAATGTCTAAATTCTAAATCTACATAGGTTCCAAAATCTGTGGCAAGTAAAGCCACAGAAAAAAATTTGTATTAAAATCTATCATGTTGACAATATATTTTGTGCCCTATTTCTGTAAATGTTGGTGACAGCCACCTGACATCAAAACTCACATGCAGATTTTCAATAAATACACATTAGGGAAACTTTACCCCATGCAAGCTAGCACTGAATAGAGAGATTCAGAGAACAGTATTCACATAATAAATTAAACATCTTCTCCAGTTCAGATGCAGCATACAGGCTGCTCCTTCAACAGCTACTGGGAACCAGTCACCTGTTAACTTTGCTGTTGAAATGCTATTAGCTGTGGAAACACGAACACTGTTTACTTGCTGACAGTGTCTGGCAGCATTCAGAAAGGACCTGAAGTGCTACAGTCCTCCAATTCTGAAGGCTGCAGGTGACATGTATTACCCTACTAGAGAGTATACAGGATACACAGTGTGTTGCTACTCAGCATTTACATTTAAATATTTATTATTCAAAGAAAACCATACGAAAGCCACTAGATTTGTGCTGTTTGTTAAAAAAAAAACAACCCAAATTCTATTTTCAGTGTTTTACATTACTGACAGCCTTCTCTCTGTTTTGTTTTACCATGAATGAACGTGGTTCTCCATGCACATTCAATGTATACTTTCCCAAAGACACCAATTCTCACTGGCCAAGAGTTAAGTTGAGGTGAAGCAGGAACATTGTATAATATACAATACTGCCCTAGCTCTTCCCAAGTTAATTCTTTTATCATAGATTTAAATCTTGTGTTTTGGGATACTTTATTACTGGGAAAGGCAGAAGAAAATTGCCATGCTGAAGAGCAACTTGCTGTTCCCCTAACTTTGATGATCCTCATCTGTTTTGCTATAGAATTTCTGGTCAGAAGCCCAGAAACAGATCAGTAAAAAGCAGAAGGTACACATCACAAATCATGTTTTCCTTCATATGGTCTGTTAGAAACAAGAGCTTTTAGCATTTGGCTAAATTCAAACACTGTCGTATGCATAGGTAACTGTTCAAAATTGCAGCCCATGAACTAAAATGGTGTTTCACAGCTTGCCCTATAAAGTCCTTCCTAAGCTATGACTTTGAAAATAAATACAGCATATGGTCTGTGCTGAGACACAGCGAAAGATTCAGTGATAATATAAATACAACAAGGCTGGGTGCTTCCTTTCCAAGTCATTTTGTAGATGAGTTGCCAAAATCTATAGCATGTGGATGTATTTTGTTTTATTTTATTTCATTTCTTCATTTCATTTCATTTTTAGTTCTGTTTCTCTTTTCAAAAGCACTCCAGAAAAATGGACTTCTAATTCCAGATTCATTATTACACCCTCTTTGATCAGGGAATCCCAGCCATCTCTGTATGCCCTATGAAAGTTCATGAGCTTTACTATGGGCCTTGAAATAACACTTTGTATCCTCTGCTTTCTAACTTCATAGGACCTTCTAATGTTGAGGCACAACTAGTATCCCAGTCATATCTACAACAGATTTGTACTGGTGACTACAGAAAAGAAATACTTTATTTCTCTTCTTTTCTGAGCTGTGGATAAAAGTGGTACCAGCCTGCTAATCCTTTCTATATGGGCAGATGGCTGTTTGATGTAAGTACTCATCTACAAACAAAATGCAGAAATTCATTTGGCTTTATCTACATTCATTAGTTATTACTGGCCTCTCTTCATTTAACATCAAAAGTGCAAGTAAGAGGACTGCTGTTCTTTATATTAATTGTTCACTTGATTAGTCATGCATAATAACACTTAGCATTTATATAGTTCTTTACATCTCTGAATCGCTTTATAAATCTTGGTTCATCAAAAAGTCTTAGTCTTCTTTCCAGAACCTACTTTCTAGGAATAATGTCAAATCAAAGGGAAAAAAAAAAGAAAACCAAAAAAATCCCACAAAAAATGGGCAGGGGGGAACCACAACAACAGCAAACCAAGACAGTGTCACAGTGTTCTATATTCAGTATTTAGTGGTTTGAGGTACCAAAGCAACTGAGTGCATGAGCTTTGCATTTTAGTCTCATATCATAAACTCTTCTCTTCTGCATACATGGAAGCAAGCAGGCTACAAAGGGGATGAGAGATGAAAGAGAAAGGAAATGTTATGCCTCTGAAGATGAATTTATTGAAGGAGTTTATACCACACCTACTGTTATTTGACTGTGCAGTATAGGCCAAATATCAAAAGAAACTTCACCTGCACACTGGTACTATCTAAAGCTAACTTCTCCCACTTATGAGGGTGAAGGCTAGTCTTGGATACATTGCATCTCTGTGGCTCTCCACACTCCATACTGCTTGCCAAGAACCTACTGCTAGTGTTTGACAGACTTCTGTTAACAGATTCAGGGTAATGACCTTCCAAATCAATGACTCCTTGCCTCTTCAACTTACAGAGCTTCTTGCACCAGTTTTCTTTGTATGTGGCTGCTAAATTACCCAACATAATGGCCATACATGATGAGACCAGGAACTCCAACGAGTACACTAACAAAGTTATAGATGTCAACAGAGTGTCATTGTAATAAGAAAGGGGAAAAATTAAACAGAGCACAGCTGTAACATAACTCTGTGGCCATGTAATGCACCACAAGTGTTCCCTGTGGGAAGCAGGTGTGCAGCTGGCAACCTGGGTGCATATTATGCCTGACACAGGGTGTCAAGGACTATTCCTTTGCATTACTTCAGGCAAATGAAAAAGTTCACATCACCTCAGTGTATTTTGTAGGAAGTTTTAAGCATGGAGTTTATCCAAGATGCTGAAAATCCAACTTTCTGTCTAAACCAACCTATTCTTCTCTAGGCAGAGCAAAGTAAATACACATTGAGTGTGTAAATGGAAGTCAGTTTACATATAGATTTGTATGAGAATAGATTTTGTTGAAAAAATAAGACTATTCTGGAAGTGGTCACTATGTCACAGAGCAGTGCACAGAAATATATTCATGAAAGAATCCTAGACCCTTTTGTAGGGAATTAAACACCTCTTCATGCCAAGAACAGAAGCACAAACAGACACATAAAGGGACCAAGGCCTTTTTCAGTTGCTGGCCCATCACAGTCACTGGGCTGCCTCAGGTATATGTTGCTGGGTCTATGTGTTGTGACATATGTCAGGAACAGCTGTGCTCCTGCCTGGTTACATTAACTACTAGGTGGCTGCAGCTATTCTCTAACTCTGTGCTGTGTAAGAATACTATTAAAATATGTCTTCCATGGGAGCAGCTCACTTGAATGTTACTTATTGCTCAAGCATTTGCCAGGCTAAAAATTCAAGAGGTGTAAAAAAGAAATAATTTCTTGATATTAGTCGTACAACCAATGTTTTACCAATCATAAAAACAATTGAAGGCTTCAAAATGTGCTGCTATTTAAGTGAGGCAATTAAAAGCAATGGTCCAGTGTCAATGATAGCTTCCAGGGGCTGAATGAAATAAATAAACCTATTAAAAAACCTGAATGCTTAACCTCAAATCAACACATGATGTTAGGTATTATTTAGAACATTTCTGCTAGATTGTAAATGACAAAGTTATTGCAGAGTAATTTTTTTCATTAACTGTCCAGAAATGAAGAAGATGCCAGCAATGTAAGGCAAAATGCAGCTTCATACCTGCTGGAAGAGTAGTCAGCCCAGGCTGCAGGTACATAATTTTATACACCCTTTCAACCCAGCAAATCTAGTTGGAATTTGAATTCATTGTGGATGCCACAATGTCATCAAACCACAGTTTTCATAAGGTGACAAACACAGGTATTTCTTTTAACTGAGAGTTAAAAGCAAACTGGAGGAGCAAATACAAAGACACCTCCTATCTAACCTCCTTACATGTTCTTCCATATTTTTGTTTGCTTGACAGGAAACCTGTTGGAAACTGCTATAGCAAACAACCAGCCCCTCAACAAACAGCAGTATGTCCTTGGGGAACAGCTGTGAGATCATTTATATTATTCAAATATGTACTACAAATCAGTAAATAGTTTGGGGGTTTGTTTTGTTTTTTTACTTAAGCAACAAATTTGCCAGTGTATCCAGCTGCTTTCAGAAATCCTTGCATTATGACAAGTAATATTGTTATTTTGTGATGCATTTGAGCATGTAGAAATACATGAGTTTACACCTGTAGATGAATTTGTCCATATAAATTTACAATTTTACAACATCCCTCAAAACTATGAAGGAACAAAAAAGCCATCAGCTGAATTGTGCATAAGCAGTGAATGACACTGGTTTTCAGTCTGGGAATAGAAACCTGAAACATTTTAAATGAATCTGATTTTCTATTTCTTCTATATGTTACAAAAGTAAGGGCTCATAAAGGCATCTCCAGTCAGATACTTAAACTTTAGAATTATGGAATGTCCCCTCTTTGAGATTAAAGTCTCATTTCTTCCATGGCAGTGATCACATAAAGAGGAACGAGTTAGGGGACCATAGCAATTGGAGATGCCTGCAATTCTTTGGCCAATTTTGTTTCGTGGCAGAGAACTGCAGAAACAGAAACACAAGCATGTGCAATCATTTGTAGGATCATACCTCAATACAGTTTTCTAAAATGATACTGGATCTCCCAGAACTTTAAGTCTTTCAGGTTTGGATATATTTCTGATCTTCTTTGTTTTAAGCTCGTTTTATTGACACAGTAGTTAGAGATGTAAGCCCTCTTCTGAGGTTCTGATGTACATTAGCCAAAAGCTGAGTACTTTGAATGGTTCATTTTATCCTGATGGCTGTTAGTGTTAGGTTAAATATTAACATGCAATAAACCCCATGTTTAAAAAATAATGATTTAATTGACAAGAAATAACTCAAGTGTCTAATTTCTGGTTTGCTTGTTGGAAAATTTGGTTATTAACCCAGCTTACAGTAAAGTGGTTGAAAAAGCAAGAAGAGTGGCAATAGTAATGCAATTCCTCTGGACCATAAACACTTGCAAAAATCTACATTACCAAAATGAAATTAAAGAATTAAATGATTAAATAAAAGTGGTTTCCTTTTTTAAATAACTAGGTATTTCATCCTTAACCATAGTTAAAGTGAATGTATTAGATTCTTAACAACACCAGAAAGGACATAAATGAATGAATAGCCCATTTTAGCCTTCTTGACATGATTCGTTTGTAGCTAAATTGTGCAGTGTATGAATTTTATGACGACTTGCTGTAGAGTCTTGCACATTACAAAAATGATAAATATTTAGGCTCCTGTGTCTTTTTTAGTTTCATTTTAAAACTGATCTATGGGCTTTTGCTTAATAAAGACCAAATACACTGCTCTTGCTGTAAGTCATAAAGAAGGCTATGCTTGGGCCTGTGCTACTAGGAGGATCCTGGACTCCAGAGGCAATGAAGAAACGCCAACAACATTTGACATCCTGCAATTTTTGTGCATGACTTCATGGGGATGGGCTGATGGGCTGGTGTGATTGCAAACAGTTGAACAAATTTCCCTGGGAGCCCTGGGAGGTCCATAGGAGGTAATAAAGGGCAGGCATTCAGAAAGAAACATTGAAGGCAGATCATTAAGATCTCAGGAGGAACTTCAAATACTCAGAGAGAACCCCATTAAAAGTGAGCACACCCTTCCAAAACTGATCCCTTCTGAAAGACTTTTAACCTCAAGTTGTCCCCAGACTTCCAAGCAGAATAACCTGATAGCTTTCTATCTTCCTGTATTCCCTAAATATTATATGCCAGCTGATCTCTTCCTGTTTCTTTGAACTAAAATGCATAAAACATGATGAAGAGAGGACAGAACTGGAGAAGATTGGACCTTTTGTTTTCAGTAGTACTTACTACTTTCAGAAGAACAGGTAAATTTTAGTGCAGAAGTCAGGGAAATGCCAAAGTCCCTTAAACAGCCATTCAGTTCCTTGCAGGGCTTGTGGTTATTAAAAGGTAGCACTCAACCTATCTGAATTTTACCTTTGACCCAAGCGTGTAAAAAATTTCTGTTCTTTATAAGCCACCAATATCTAGTCCACTTTTCTCTCTTTCCACCAGAAAAAGAAAAGAGTGAGCAGTAATCCTGGCACTACAGCTACAGCAACTGCATCCACCTGTGCTGTTGTCCCCAGGATGGGAAGCTGAGGTTAGTGAAGAGTAGGTGGCTCACTCCTATGAACTCCCATTTCTATAGGCTTTGTTGCTGGCAACAATGTGGAGTAGGTTTAGACTTTAGGCTGTAGGTGTCAGTACTTCTGGGCACTGATTCACATGCCCCTTTCACTGAAGGTTCAAAATTTCAAGAAGCTCAAAAAGGCTTCAGGTTTTAGGAAAGAAACATGATCCTTCATAAGGCAGGAGGGGAAATGCAGGAACAAGTGTTTGCCTGAGGATTACCTCAATCCCTTGCTGTCAGTTGTGGAGGCAAAGTCCATTATTACACCTCTGCTGCTGCCTTGAACAAGTTTCTACAGTGTAAATGAAACGGTTCTTATTATCTGCCCACGACGGTGATTGATAAGTTTGCACTTTAGAGGAACAGCTCACTGCTCTGAATTGCCTCATCATTGATTTTCTCTAGGCCATGCTTCTCCTGTCATACCACAGACAGAAAGCCTTTTTCCACGATGTTACTCCAGATGAAGTGACTTTTACTGCTGCTGAAAGGCGTGATGGGGCCCTGGGCAACCTGATCTAGTGGATGGTGTCCCTGTCAGGCAGGGGGGTTGAAACTAGATGATCTTTAAGGTCCCTTCCAACTCTGACAATTCTATGAAGCTCCTGAAATCCTGTTACCTTCTTGCTGGTCTGCCTTTTGCTTCCTACAGTCCACCCCACTGTGCTCCCACGGAGGGCTTGATTTTTCGTCAAGAAGGTAAAAACCCATTACAGAGACCAGAGCAGAGAGAGGATGAGACAGTATGAGTCCCTCCATGGACAGGAGATGGGCTGTATCAGAACTGCAAAGCTGCTCAGTGAGAGGTGCTGAGCATGCACCCTCCTGTGTCTGACCAGATAGGTGTATGGGTGTCAGTGCCAAAGTAAGAGTGAGAGAACTTGAAGAGCTCACAGGAAAAATGTGATTATATATTTAAGGCTGCTAAAACTCAGAAGCGTGAACTCTGTCTATATCTTTACGAAGTAAAACATTTCACTCCATGCCACTTAGGCTCAGAATTTCTTTCCTGCTGATATGCCAAAATTAGAAACACATTTTCAGAGAAGGCCTGAGTCCCAGATAGATGTGTGGCCTTCAGAAAGGCAGCTCTGTACCTACAGCCTTCTCATTTTCCTCTGAGCAGCCATCTGTTTGGACAATTAGATTCTGACTATTAAAAATCCAATCACAAGGAAAATGGTATGATTCATATAGAGTGGCTATATATTTTTTCTCCCTCACACAGAGCCAAATGCACACGCTAATGCCAATCCATCTGCCTTATGACACAGATACACAGCCATCGGTTCCTCTGGCTATCAAGCTCCAGCCAAACTCTGCTTCCTCCCAAGTTGAAGCACAGTGATAATAAGGGCATGACAAATTGATCTTCTGCTGTGGTGAGTCCTTTGATGCTGTTCTAAGAGCAGTTTGGATTTGTTTGGACCATGAGATTAAAGCAAATCTGAAGTTTAAAGATCAGGTTGAATTGCTTGCTGCATCTGCAGTAACTGAGTAGATCCTGACTGGTAAATCTGGGCTGTTGTTTTCTTAAGCTACACCCACAGAATATTTAAAATAGATTATAAAGATGATAAACTCACATAATTAGTTACAGTTAATCAACATATGAAAGGTTTGCATTGTTCAGTGATCAGTAAACCCCAGTTAATTCAGATTCACTCTTGTGACTGCTACTTATCTATATGTGGTAAACCAGTTTATCATAGGGTAATAACAGTGTCTGCTCAGTGGCTCAGAGCCTACCCACTTTCTGGGTTGAAAAATTATCTGTTGGTCCTTTTGTGCCTAAGAAAACAAAATAAATATTAAAAAACCCCCAAAATTAAGTCAACCTTTCTTTCACAAGGCTCTGTACAGAACTTGCACTGGCATTAAAGGGAACTGAGTGCATAGACTTGAGCCTATTTCACAGAAATATAGTGGTTTGAGCAAATCCTTTTGACTGTGGACTTCTGGGGCTACTTAGCATTATTTTTGATTTAAAAAAAAAATATTTTATTTTTAATATTATGTCAAAATAGGTGCACAAGTACATGCAGGTAGCCCTGGCAGGCTCCCCCGTGGCTTCTCACATGCCCTCTGCCTATTTACCCATTTATCACCCCATTACCAAGCTGTGCACTCCCTGGCACAGGAGCATTACATCTTGGGCAGTGAATAGCCAACTTTTGGAATCTTCAACAGCAGGACTGAACTGAAAGGTTTTTCTGTGAAATTCTCAAAGATCATGCATACAGCAGACTGAACTTTGGGAGACCTCCTTGCAAAAGCACGTGGATTAGGCCCTTGTTCTCAACTCTGCAAGAAACTAAAAGCAGAAAAGAGAGGATGTGCTCAGCCTGCAAAGGGAGAGAGAGCTGTCTTCCAGGTCAGAGAGCGAGCACACCGGGTCAACTACAGACATTCTGACCCTTCCTCCTGGAATATGAATCCATTTATGACTGTATGGATCTGGAGTTATGGAAATGGACCAGAAGGTTTAAAGCAGATCTCAGTGCAAAACACTGCTCTCCAGAGCAAATGTAGGAACTGGAGTATGAGAAAAATTAAACAGATTTGGACCTCATTTGTGTCCATACAAATCAAGCTCTTTGTACTGATTCCCTCTCTACATAATTTGCAATCAATATGAACCTTCCTTGCAGATTAAATTAATACACTCAGTGATGGAGCATCCAGTACTACAAGGGGGTGGAATACCACAGCAGATCAGAGTGGTCCCCTTCACACTGCCCAATTCCCACCTCTCTTCCTCCTCCTCAATCTATGTAACCTTCAAACAATACAGAAATAGTTAAAGTTTATCAAACCACGTGTCAAAAGCCCCAAGATGAAGTAGCATGAAAATGTATTCAGAAAATGCCTTCTCTTTTGGCAGACCTGTTGAAAACCTTTTATCATAATTAGAACTGTTAAGCAGCTTTATAACTAGTTTCCATATAAGACAGTCATAATATTTGAAAAATAGCAAAATATCTGTATGTTTTTTGAGCTTTGACATAAAATGACAGGAAACAAAATACATACATTATTTAAGCACACTATGGAACAGAATGCAGCCCCAACACAAAGCCAAATATAAAAAATACAGGGAAATTTTTTGTTATGATAGACCTCAAAATGCTGCATAAAACAAACACAAACATTTCCTTGGAATAAAATGACAACATTTTATGTATCCTCAGCTTTGCCAGCTCATTCTAGAGTATTTTAGTAGTGTACATGAATGATTACGAAGGTTGTCTTAGATGGTTGCCCATTGCCCTGCAGAAAATGTTTATGACCTGAATAGATTAATTATGTCCTCCTCTTAAATATCATTCCTTCAGGACTAGTTATTGTTGAGTGTAAATGTGCCACTTTATATGCAAATAAAATGGACTTAGAGTGGAATAAAAAGTTCGGCATATATCTACTGACAAATCATCTTATTAAGTTTTATATTAGCAGACAGAACATCTTGTGGTATGAAATGTTAATAGAGTTCAACAGGATGCATTACTTGCTTCCCTGTTTCTAGAAAATCTTAGTCAAACTTTCAATTATTTTCTGCTAATCACCTTTCCATTATTTGGAAAGGATTTTAACTGAATAATAAGAAAAAGTGATACATTGAATGCAAGTAAAATATCTAAACCCCATTAATACTTAATATTAGTAAACCTATTTAAGAGAAGTGACAGAAATTAAAAATAGAAGCTAATGTAATCTTGAATGCCATATAAAAAAAGGATTCAAAGCAATTAATTCATATTAGTGCAAGTCAATAGAATCAAAACTCAGAAAATCCTGGGATAAATCTTATTTAGCACAGCCCATCATTAGACAGCCAAGGCTATTCCACTTCAGCACTACATGTTTCAGTCATGAGAATGTTCAGAGAATTCATGAGAAGAAGGAAATGTAAGACTTTAATTTTTGTCCTTAATCTTAGTTGTATGTCTGAATACTGAACATCATCTGACTACATGGTAACAGACAATTGGAGATAATTTTCAGATACTGTGAACAAAAAAGGAAGATGCTTGCACCTGAATTAATGATTTGTCAGCAGACCAAGCAACCCTTTTATTATTACTGCCTATAGCTTGCTACTCATTTTTATAGAATCAGATGCTTTAGATTTTGTTATGTCATGGCAGTGTTTCTTAGGTGCCTAAAGCAACAGCCCACTGCCTGCCATCAGCCATACGGAAAGTGAAGATATTTACCAGCTCTTGGAAGACAAGACCTTTGGCTTTTACATCAAGGAAAGATCCAGGACCTCAAGAGGGAAAAATTATGTCTCTAGAAGACTGGAAAGTGTAAGGGTAGAGAAATATCTTGATTTGATTCTCATTGGGAGTTTCACATAGGATTAAAATTATTCAAATAAAAATTATTAATTGCTCAGGGACAAGGAAAACATGGATTAGGAATCATGATCGTTTCTTGGCCAACTGTTTTCATCTGTGAACTAAACCTGACTTTTCAATAAAGTGAATTAGCAATGTGAATGCATTAATGGGATGACATACTAAAACCACCTCTGCTACACTTATAATCTGCAATTTGAGGAAGACAAGCTTACAGTGAAGTTCCATTGTTGCATAAAATACTAAATGTAATAAGCTATCCATTTCCACAGCTTAAATTTTTTCTGCATTGCATCAAATCTTTGAATTTAAATAAAGCACATAATGTTAGCTGAAGGGAAATTGTTGAATGAAATTTTATGTTTAGTATATCTTCTTCTCCCCCCATATATTTAGCCAAAATTTTTATTAACATGATTATAACATTTTTTTATATGGCATGAGTCAAAACCAGCTGAAGTTAATATCAAAGTACCAGACTGAGTTCACAAGAGCCAGGTTGGATGTAGAGCTCTGGATCAGGCCATGATAATTAAAAGAAAATCACCTTCAGAATGATTTAACCATAGATATGTCTTGACACAGCATTATTGCCCTTGAAGCTTGAACTTAATTATTTAATCTGCTGCTTGGAATCCTCAAATACTATTGAAGCTGAAAGCACTTAGGGCCTCAGATTCTCCCGCTTCTGAGATGAACCCTCTCCCACGGTGGGATCATTGGGTTCATCAGCACAGGAATACACAGGCAGAATATCTAATCTACATGTTGCATTTACACTGCTAATGTGTTTGCTAATGATACAAGATGATTACATTCACAAGCGGGTGGGCTGTTAATCTAGGATGCTCTGCAAAATCCTATGAGCATAGTGAAAAAGAAAAAACACTGCACTGTTCATATAAAAATAATTTCCCTTGGTCTTCCATCCTCTCCCTAAAACTCATGTGCAGTTTTGAAAACAAAAACCCTGAAAAGGCCCTTCTTTCACTAGCAATCTGCTCATCTGGAAGGTATCAGCAATCTTTGAATTCCAAAGAACAGATAGAGAAGTGAACAGATAAATAGAGAGAAATAAGTAAGGATAATGACAGAACTCCCCATAATATTTTTAAGCTCCTGTTACTCAATCTGTCCAAACAGACCGAAAAAAAAAATTGAAAAGAAAACCCAACCTACCCTGTTGCATTTAGACCTTGCACGCCAAGTTACAGCTCAGAGATCATTTTTATAGCTGTAATAATCCTGTGAAAGTGGGGTAAAAGTGCTGCTGGCCCTCAAACTGCTGTGGCACTGTCAGAAACCTCTATATTTTAAGGAGACATTTGAGCCCATCATCTCCAATTTTCAGATAATATACTGACTTAATCACCACTCTCCACAATACAAATCAGGCAATCTTTCTGTCCTTTCTTCATCTTAGAACAGTTGTGTTTCAGTCTTCTATACACCATCTACTCCCACATCTGTCTCACACTATATAGCTATTCTTTACAATTCCTGCCATGCTTATTTTGGTTGCTACATTGAAATCTTGTGCATAATTATGTGAGGTTGCTATGGAGATTATGTGTGATTTGTCATGAGGAAAATCTATTGTGTTTGAGATAATTCTGCTTGCTAATGACCGCCAAATCTTTATTCTCCCCCGCCCCGGGGATTAGGAGAAACTACCTGCCTAGATGTTCACAGCTACAGACCAAACAGATGTTTAGAAACAGAAAAGCTTGTGTTCTGAGCAGAGGAAAAGGATTTCCCCTTTTCTAGGCAGAAGGATACAAACTGATAGAAGGTGACAGTTTCACAAAATGTTGATGTCCCCATTTTTGACGAATGCATCAGAGGTAGCTTTAAAGTGTCTATAAACTTATTTTTCCCTTTGGTTAAAATGTCTTCAGTCAATGTTCAGGATTTCCCATGAAGAAGATAGAGTGCAGTATAAACCAGACACAACTGAGATACAACAGAGTGGACAGAACTCGGAAAATTCTGCAGGCAACAGTAGTTTGAAACATTAACTACTCTGTCCTTAGCTCTGTATCCTTCTCAGAGCTGGGAAAGCTTACAGTGTGATTGATTACTGCGCATCAGTCACAAGCAATTCAGACCATCTAGCCTAGGCTGAACAATAGCTAGAGGCTTACACAAAGCTTTCAACCAAGGTCATGGGTTAGTCCTTCCTCACCCCAGCTAGCAACTTCCCTCCTTCCTCAGGCTGGGACTAGCTCAGAAAGCATACATATTTGCATAGCGAGCGGACAGGAAAAGACAGAAACGCACCAAATATTTCCAGCACAGAAGATCCAGCTAAGGAAATCACAGAGATTAGGTAGGAAAATCCCTCCAATTTCAGGCAGAGGAGGTAGAGCACAGACAGCAGGTTTCTGAGAGTGAAGAAATGTACTCAGAAATGGAGCTTTCAACAGGAAAGTGCAATTCAAGGAACTGTTTTTAAAAAACCCGTCCGCGTGAGAACTCTAAAGCCTCAGACAGACACAGGCTCTACAGTTCAGATCTTCATCATTATGGGTGCCTTTAAGTTTTCAGGTTTGATATTCTTTACTACTCTGGGTGGAAGGGAAGGGGCAAAAAGTAGAGATGCAGAAAAATAGTGAGATTTTTTAAAACTTCAAAACATTCATCATCTTCTGCCATTCTTTCACTCCTCATAACAGATCCTCATCATGTTTCTTGCCTTCCTACAGATCATCTTGTAGTTTTTTTCTTTTATGCAATTAGTGGTGAATGTTTGCTGGCCTAAGCATTTCTCAAATGAGCAGCAATAGAAAAAAACATTAAGATGCAGCCTGTAACTGAAGGACAAACACACCCTGAGGTGTATGTGTCTTTATGTAGAGCAACTGCTGTCTTCCCCACATAATCTTATATTAACCTCCTGCTCAGAACTGCTGACTATGAGCACAGGAACACAGCTGAAATGGAGAGAGTCCTTAATTAAATCCTGATTTTTGATAAAAAAATATAACTGCTACAGCCAAGTCTTTGAAAAAAACCCACCTATATGACAGCCTATCACAGTGACTTCAGAAGCACCAGAACTTTGAATGATTCTTTTGTATCTTCCATCCCCCACATTGGATGCTTCCACACAGCTTGGCTGATGTTTGCAATACTTTGATTGCTGCCCTACCATATTCTGAGGGGTAATCTGCTTCAAAAGCTGCATAAATCGACTGGCCTGACTTTGGTGACATTATAAAAAAAAGTAGAGTTTGCTCTGGTGGTTCCTAATGTTGCCAGAACCTTTGAAGGAATTTACAATCTCATTATGCACAAATGGGAATACAGTCTTCTATATATTGCTGAAGTTACAATAGTGTTGAATAATAGAGGGGTTTAGTATTTGAAAAGCTCTTCTACAGCAGCTTTTGAAGGTAGTTGATAAAATACAGTCAGGTAAAGCAAATTATTGACTTTAACAAAGCCATTCTAGTACTCTATGCATTTTTAAGCACATATTTTTGTGGTTGGAATTAAGGCAGAAGTCTGAAAGAGTTCTTTTAAAATAAGAGCAAATGAGACAAAAGGGAGGAATGGTGGTGAAACACTCGACTGCATGCCTGCCTTACACAGCTCAGGAATACAGGTTTTGAAAAGCTGCATACAAGAAAATTGTGAATTCATTGTGTCCCAGATATATGCCAAAGATGTTCTCCAAAAGAAAGGGTGAGTAGAGGTGATCTGGAAAGGGCTTTTAATTTGTGTGATAAATTGCCAAATGCCATTACATTTAATGAGTCCCATCAATGCAGTGCTGGAGTAGCAGAAATAAATTAATAAACATATAAAGCCTTATCAAAAAAATGAGTATAAACAATTACATGAATTAATAATAAGAATCCTATTAATGCCTGCATAATTTAGAGTTAATGAAGCCAATTTTAAGTTTTACTAATGTATATTCTGTTGCTTTGAAGTTAATTTTCTGAAGAGGTCTTAATGTTCTATTCCCTATTTATACCCCCATACCACTACCCATTTAAGGAATGAGCTCTTCTGGAAAGAAGAAATTTAATGGAAAATTGTATTTTCCTCAGGACTTTAGAACTGTATTGTGAATCTCTCTTTCCTGTAGAATACCCAGTGGCTTAAATAAACAACCTATGAGAAGCATAGAGTCATCATTTACATCTGCAACAACTGACAAAAATGTCCATACAACTCTTGGAAGCCTGACAGAAGAATCTACTGTTTCCAGTATTCAGATCCTATTACTATCATTTTATTGAAATAAAAAATCCTTGAGGAAAAGCTTCATGTGTCCCTGCCTGCAGCAGGAGGGTTGGAAGTAGATCTTTAAGGTCCCTTAAAGGAACTGCCAGGAACTAGAAGTTTGACTTCAGCTGCAGTAGCAAGTGGGCTTTGTGTTAAGGACTTGCACTGAAAAGTCAGTCTGAAACTTGGTTTTGGGTGAGATATTTCAACCTTCTGTCTTGTCAGGCCAGTGGGAAGAAAGCCTGACCATGAAAGCTGGTGCAAAAGAGCAGTGAGCAGCATGTGCCTTAAGAAGGTCACTCTGCAGCTTGGTACTGGTCCTCTTTGCATTTCTGGCTGGAATCAGAAAATTAAAGCCTATCTTGCAGTGTTCAGCATTTCCAATTATCTATGTTTGTGGAGGTGTTCAGCCAGAAAAGAGTTTACATTGCACTTATTGCTCTATACTTGTCTCAGTTTGAGCCAGGGTACAGCACTCTAGTACTGTTTCAAGTCTCTAAAAAACCTACTCCTGATCACCTCTATTCAACCCTAGTTCCCAAAAACCTGAATATACCCTTCCAAAGAGTCACAATACTGTTTACTTTGTTCAATTGTAAACCACATACTAAAGCTCTACATATGCTATAATGTAACAAATTTAATTCAAAAGGATGCTGACTCATCCCAGCTCTCCTCCTTCATTTCAGCAATATTTTTCTCACTCAGTTGCTTGCAAAAGCATAAACTCATTATGCATTGTCCAACATTCATCAGATTATCATGTATTAATTTTCAAACCTAATATTGCATTTCTTCCTTTTGACAAAGTTTCTCAGAACAGAGAGACAGAAATTACTTTAGAGTGGCAATTTGTATAGAAGATTAGTCTGGCAAAGTGGATCTGAAGAGTTTGTTTCTAATTATTTCCATAAATGAGCTTTACAGGAAATTCTAATGGGAAGTTCCAATAATCAAGCAATTTATGCCAAAATAAGCTCTAGTACTCTCCACCTTCAGATACTGCCTTTATTCCATTAAGATTTATAGACATTCATGAGTAACACTAGAGTCCTAAAGCTACAATGAACATTTATTTTATTATCCAATTTATAAAGTACACACACCCTGTGTTTGCATTCAGATTCTGTGTAATTGTGCCTTATACCAAAAGGAGTTTTATCACATTAGGTGGATTGTGTTATGCATCTGTGATCAATTCTAAGCATTATTTCACAGCTCAGTGCTTTGAGCACAATAAGGAGAAGCTAAAGGCTTTGGCTATCATTTTGCATATGCATTAAAGTTGTCCTGGAAAAGAACACAGCCTTTAATAATATTTTGCAACATTCAAGTTGCTTATGACAGAACAGTTATTCTGGGATGCATCACCTTCCCTTAGTATGAGCTTTCCAAACATCAGAATGACAAGATCAAAGTGACAGCAAAGAAAACATTGCAGATGTCATACAGGCTCAGCCAGGACCCTGAGCCACACACATACCCTGGTTTCAAAATGTACAGGCATTCACTGCCTCCACTTCAATCTGAATTGTGCAGAGCTCTAACACAGAAAACCAAAAACGAACACTTGAACACCACTGAACCCATCACATATGTGGGTACCAACATTGGTTTATTTAGACCATCCTTTCATGTTCCTACCTGATACAGCTACATATGCCAAATAGAAAGATCCCTGTGAACAGCCACCCTCCTAATCTTTGACTAGACCTTATCCCAAAGAAGAAGAGGTGTAAGACTAACGTTTCTGAAGCAAGATTCATGTAGCACAAAGCACCTTGTGACAGGCAGTACTGTTATTCTGGAGGTGACAGCCTTGCTGATTCCTGCCTAGTGCTTCCCAGATGTGAGGATCTGAGGGAACTGGTCTCACTGAGATTAGCACATTAAACATCTTCTAATAAAACCTGAGATTTTCTTTTTGCCAGTCAGGATCATATTCTTAGATCAGTGTCACTAGGAAAGTACTTCCACAGTTCAGTCTTCTGGGTTAATTAAGAAAAATTAATAGATCACATATATTATTCACTTGCAAGGCTTAATGTTTTTGTTTTCAGTGATGCAGCCCAGATGATAGCTTAAAACAATGCAAGCATGAAAGAACAAAAGAAAGAAAGAATTGCTGAAACCTGTTAGCATCACCTATTCACACCCCATATATGCACATATGCTCACTGGCAGGTAGAAAACAGAAATCATGGAAAACCACCAAACTGCAGCTCTTTCTGACCTATTTCATACATCTTCCCTATGCTGCAATCTACGTGGTTCCCTCCACCAGCTTATCCAAGAACTCAGGGCATCCAAAAGGAGAAGTAATAAACCATCCACTATCTTTCCCTTCTAATTCCACAGGAGAAACAGTCTCATTTACTCAGTGGCCATCTCTGTCCTCAGCTGAGGCATTTAAGTAGGTTATATGTGGGATGAGAATTACTGATATAAATCTAAAACTGAAGAAACAAATTTGACCTTTAATTCAAGGAAGAGTTTATATTATAGTTATTTTACATGTTGTCTGAAAAAAAAATGTGTTTCCTGCAGTCTCAAACTTTCCACAGTAAAAATGTTGCTTCTCTGCTCTTTGGGATGCAGCTGTTTGGAAGATGTGAGTCATGAAAGGAGAAGCAATGTCAAAGGTAGCAGGAGCCAGTCAATAGATGGCTTCTAAAGATGAGGGGTTGACACCTTGGACTGACCTTTCTACTCAACAGAGAGACAGCATATGGAACAGAGAACCAAGGTGATGGCCATAATGACCCATGTTGCTACATGGACTGGCACTCCACTTGTAGATTGTTGAGGCTATTTGGCCTCATTCGTATATATAATGCTCTGTAATAATCAATATTATGAATCATGAATATGTCCATTGGGTTGGCTAGGTATATGTCCAGTAGCTTGGGTGGCACCTATCAACTGGCTGCAGTTGAAGTTTAAAATTTAGTTGCCAGAGAGCACTTCCCACAAATGCACAAGCAGCTCCATGCAGTGGAATGCAATTAAAAGAAGAGGCCTTCATGCTGTTGTAGAAAGCATCAATTGTGCATTCATCAGTCCTCCAGCAGAGTCGCTTCATTCCTGCCAAGGCTCCCTCTGTGCCTCTCTCTCTGCTTGGATTGCTGCGCAGGAATGTAAGTCAGCCAACAAACAACAAATTTAAAGGCTAACGAGTAGGGCTTTGTTGAATGCTCTTTTTGATATAGGTTCAACCATGGTCAAATGTAGTCAAAAACAAAGCTGAAGGGCTGGTAAATACACTGGAGAGAAGAGGAAAATGGCAGTGACCTATAATATCAGGACACATCGACACTTGCAATTATCTCATGCTTTGAAGTGAATTAACAGAGAGAAAATTAGTGTAAAGGGTACCTAGGAAACTCTGATAGATTACATTGAAATCTGGTGATGCTGTTCTAATACTTCACACAAGTTTGACCTAACTGTGTTGTCCCTGCCAGGGCGTGCTTTGTGGGATTTTAGAACAACACTTCATACACACTCCAAAACTTATGGAAAAAGGAGCAAGAATTTCAGTAGCACCCCTCAACTTCTGCTGTTTGAGACTGACACCTAGTCTTTGAGATATTACTTCATTTTAATGCCATATGGCAACCATCACCACAACTGGCAGTTGCAAGACATAATCTAAGCAGCGTTTAAAAAATACAAAGCAATACAGAGCCTTGCCCAGTGCTTCCTGAAGGCAGGCAAGAACTCTTCAAGAAGTTGAGGAACTGAAAGTCTTCATTTTCTGTAGTTTAGAGAAAAGTTTTGATGTTTTTTACCATGGAGTTATCTTGTAATAAATTCAAACTTACACTGCTAAAATGGTGCTAAACCTTAGTGTTCAGCAGGAATTCAAGAACCAGCTACTGACCATTTGTGCCATTTACTTACCCTTCATAGCAAGAAGACATTTAGGGCTGAAGCCATGGCAGCTGTGCCCACAAAGGTACAGCATTCATGAGCTTTCTGTGTCTGACACTAGTACAAAGTGCACAGAGTACCCTGGTTGTTAGAGACAGCAGGAAAAGGACTGAGCTGATTTTAAAATTATTTCTTTCCATTTCATCATGAAGACAGAGTAATAATTTTCTTCCCCTTTTGCATACTGACAATAAGTTTTCATAAGGGTTTTTAACAGCTAATCCACATTTTATTACTCTTCACTAACTCTGAGGAAATGTGTAGTTTACTTTAGTGAAAATTCACTGTAGATTATGGTAGCTTGAAAGTCATGTGATGAAACCTAAAACCAGACTCAGCAGTGGAGATTTTCCACTTCATTTCAAATGAAAGATATGCCAAGCTCACAAATACTCCTATGAAGGTAGCCATGCAAGTGCAGGATAATACAACATCTGAGTTTTGGTTGTCACAAACAACTATAACCCCAAGAAAAGCAAACTTCTGTTCATGTAAAAATCAAAACAACAGCTGGAAAAAAGCTTGCAAAACCTCTGTTACTCTTTTAACTACCTGTTTTCCCAAAGCATCTTTTGGGATACAAAGAACAGCTGAAGGGATGTACCACCTCTGTCCTGCACTGAGTTGGACAAAATGCAGACACAGCATTTGAAAAAGAATTAAATGCATATTCAGTATAACTGCATAGGGGGTCAAGTTCATTCAGATTAAATAAGAAATATGTAAAGTAAAGCTACTGTGCTCCTGTGGAGATCACATCTTTCGTGCAAACTGCAACACTCCTCAGGAGATATTCATTGTATCTTTTGCTTAAGACTGGGCCCATTATGACAATTCATCTGCAGTGCAGCATAGTCTATTTACTCTAGAAAACAATCTATGAATTCTGACTCAGTAATACAGATTACAGCCATTCACAGTTTGAAAT
Source organism: Galbula dea (assembly GCA_013399015.1). Lineage (NCBI taxonomy): Eukaryota > Metazoa > Chordata > Aves > Piciformes > Galbulidae > Galbula > Galbula dea. The sequence continues at coordinate 1,543,141 of VWZX01003777.1, forward strand.
ACTGCTTAAAGAGGTAAAGAGATAAGTTACCGAGTCTCTCTATAGCACATAATCAGTACAGTGTGTTCTGATAGAGATACCCTGCAGATACTCTGCTGATACTCATAATCTAAGTATGAGGAGAGAGAATCCATTCATCATGGACTAGATTATTTTTTATATAAAATGGTCTAATTCTGTAACCTCTCCTTATCCAAGCAAGAACAGATCAGTGAACTGATAAACAGGCTGGGGAATCCAGATGCTCCTTTCTTTACTAAAGTAAAGCCTGGCTGCTCTGCACCCTCAGATATACAGTTAAGATCCTTCTTGAACAAAGACAGGTTCAATAGATGTAGGGAAGCTGCTATTCATGTGTTAGGGCTTTTGGTAGTATTTAAAGGTCCAGACTTTTAAAGTTGGATTGATACATCCCTTGTTATAATTAAAATATAATTAATTAATATACTAATCATGTAAACACACATTCCAAAACAGTCTGTGGTACAAAATAGTTCCTTCATCATTCCCTAAATACTTTAACAAATGAAGATTTGTATATTTAATCTGAACCCCACAGCATGTATTATTCATTATTTCTGTCACATACCACTTGGTATTTAATTCCTTCACTGTGTGACTGAAGCACTGTCAGTGTCAGTGATGCACTGAGGAGCTATGGCCATTCAACCAAAGCAAAACACTATACTGGTGAGATGATTTAAATACATGGCAGTAGGTACCTGGGTATCCAAACCCTCTGGTCTAACCAACCTGAAGTCTTAGGCCATTGTGCTGAAGGGCAGAATTCTAGGAGGTGGACCTGGTCTCTAGGAGGCAGACAGGACACTTCCTTCTTAGGTAACTTCTAAGTTATTGCTTGGGGCTTTTTTGTTCTTCATACAGAAAAACTGTAACTTATTTTGGGCTATAAGATAGCCAAGCATTTCGAAGTACTTTAGAAGTATAATACTTGAGGCTATGAAGAGAAATATGACAAGCACTGATTGTTTTTCTGTGTGGCATTTCTTTCATTTATCAGGTATGATATGCTGACACCATGGCGCACTACCACAGTTTTAGCCATTACTTAGGAGATGGCCATGTCGCATCTGATTTTGTATTTGCAAGGAAAGCACACACAGGTCCTTACAGTGAGGTCCTTGACCTCAGCTAAGGTAAAACTGGTCCATAACCTGTAAAAGGTTGATGACTTCCATACTGAGGAACAGCACACCAAAACCAAAACTCATTTTTAAGTTATCTGTTTTGTGTGGTGTCCTTTACGAGCTTGATACCACTTAATTTCACAGGCTTTTAAAATTTAAGGTTTCTTTTGGTAAAAAAAACCCACCAAGTTTCTCTAAAGCATGCAGGGATGCAGCCTTTCAGGACTGCTCCATATGCAGAGCTGCTCCTTGGGGTGGGTGGCGAAGAAAGCTCAGACTTAGAGCTCCCATCCCACCCTCATCCTTTTCCCCATGGATACTGGTGTCCACTGACACAGTGCACTCATCTGCACCCTCTCCATCTCTTTCCTTTTTCAATGTTCTTTATAAATACTGTCATTTCCTGAAAACTGTGCTATTTGTGCCGGGTTTACTATTTTGTTTACATTTAAACTTCCTCTTCTTTATAATTCCCTGGATATATTTACATTCTCATAGAAGAGTAACCCCCCTGGGTGAAGAGCAGCACACTGGGAAGCTCAGGAGGGCTTCCTGATCAGGGGGAGCTACTCATTGCCATTCTATTTTAATCTCAATGTTAGTTATCTCCAAGATAACATTTGACTCAAACTAACATGGATCAAGGAGGAAAATACAGTTTTCTTTCATTAAAAGTGTTTGTTCTATTCTGCCTGAAGCCAATATACAGTAGACATAAATTTCAGAGCTAATGAATGGTATCTCAAGGAGTTCAGCTTTAGCAGGGAGCACTACTAGAGTTCTGTCATGAAAGTCATTTCTGTCCCTGCTGAATCCTGGATAAACAGAAGTTTTAAATGCTGGAACAGTGTCAAGGGTTTTATAAAGCTGCCACCATTTGTTTACTTGTGCAGCAGAGTTTGGAAGAGTCTAAAAGAATGTATCCTTGTAAATTATTCTGTGGAGTGGGGAACCAGAAGATGTGTGACTGTTTTGTGTAATTAAGGGGGAATCAAGGAAACTATTAATAACATATGAGACCTGTATTATTAAAACCTCATGTTATTCCTGGTAGACAGGCAGTATCTTCAGCTTCACATCTCTACTCCACAGATCGTTTTGTGGCCTTAGCTTAGCTCACCAGACATACCTCTGAGAAGATCAAATGGCTTCATGCACAGCTCAGAAAGAGTAACCAGTGTATCTGTCTGCCAGAATGAATTCTGATTTTTAAACATGGTCTGCCTCAATTAATTCCAAGTTGGGAGCACAAAAAGTAACTGAGAACTGATAATCAGTGTAAAGAAAGCACAGATTAATGTCAGGTGAGAAGAGAAAACCCTAGTGATGCTCACCAGATTTTCTGTTCCTGGGTTTTCTTTGTACAGTGTATAACTACCCATGTAAGATGTCTAAAACACAGAGCTTTGGCAAATAAAAGACTTTCCACTTATAATTTTCCCACTCTGCCTTCTCCTTGTAGCTACACATCCTATAAAAGAAAGATTTATTGAGGCACGTTCCAATAAATGCTGTGCATTAGCCATAGCTATATATATCCTTAACAAGTAAATCCTTGAAGTTCTGTACTTCACACAAACTTTTAGTACATCAGCCCAACTCCACAGTTCTTACACTAATTGCTCCCTCAGTACAAACCATGAAGCATTTGCCAGGGTTAATACTTACAGGTAAAAACACAAACCTCTGTAGGAACTTTGGTCAGGCAACACGCAGAAAGTTAGTATGCAACATAGTCCTCTCGGCGGGACTCCAGCTAGAGGATGCTCTGCTACAAAGGTTGTACAAAGTCCTTGCTTTAGATAACCACTGAACTAAAAAAACCCTCTAAAGCAGAACTACAATGTACCTATCTATTATGCACTGGCAGTGATTAGTAAATATTTTGCCAAACATTTGTTTGATTATTATTGTAGGGGGAATAGCTGTCCAGAGACAGCTCTGGACTCTTAATTATAAGGGTACGGATGGTGCTTGCCTGCAGCCTCTGAGTCAGGCTCTTGACACATGGTGTGCAGAGCAAGGCACCTCTGTACTTGGCATGCTGGTTGCCATGCACCCCCATGGCAAGCACCTCCCCTCCTTTTTCTGTGAAGGCTCCAAATGCACCAGAAATGCAGCACCTCACACCTCGTACCAGGGTCTGGGCTCCATAGCCATGGAGCTCAAGCATTGCAACAGACCAGACTTGTATGGGTCCTGTCTTAATTGCCTTCTTGGCCAATGGAGTAGAGTTTCCCTCTTCCCTTGTGAAGCCCAGTGTGAGCTGATCCTTGTTGCAGTCTCAGCTCAGACAGAAAGAGGAGCTGAACAAGCTATTTCCCTACATAAGACATGAGCCTTTACCTAGCCTTTCCTGAGGGTCAGGTTTTGAACCAAGCTGCTCACAATTAGGAACCACAGAGTATCCATACATCATCCCTGGGCTGGTCACAGAGAAGTGACATCAAGTGCTGAGAGACAGCTGAAAGGTGCAGCTCTAGCTCGGCCTCGGATTTATCCTGGCCAAGCAGAAGCACTGGGGAGCACTGCACAGAACAGCAATAGACTTCTTATCAACTTTTGTCACAGGCTGGTGAGTTTAGAAAATTTAAGAGAAAAAAAAGTCAGCTACCTGATAGATTTTCCTCAGGATTATAAAATTCTAATTAAGATTTTCAATGAAGTTATTAAAAGTATGGTTTAAGCTGAAGTCCTTGTCACCAAACATGACAAAGTATTAAAACATTACACAACGAAGCATAAACAACAGTGTGCTTCATTTGTCCATTTACTTTAAAGTCAGCTGAAAAAGTATTTAGGTCATTACATTTGAAATGCCATTGCATTAACTCATCTCTCAAACAACACAATAATAAGACATTAGTAGATCTGCTAAGTTTCTTAATGCCTCCCTGGAAAGATAAAAAAGTTCTGATTACTATGACAAAATATTTCACAGAAAAGTTGCTCATAGGTATTTTGGTGGCTTTAAAATAAATATCTTTTGCTAAGGCACAATCAAACTCTGTGTGATGTAGAGAACTGATGGAAATTGATACAAGTTAAGGAAGAGGTGGACCAATGTTGGGAGCATGGCTGTCTCTGCTGATGACTGATAGTGAGGAGAATGATGAGAGGAAAAGAGGTTTGGCTGATGTCAGAAATGTCATTTCAGGATGTCAAAATGAAAAACAATCCCACATGAAATACAACCAAGACCTGATCTAGTGGAAGGTATCCCTGCTTATGGCAGGGGAGTTGGAACTAGATGATCTTTAAGGTCCCTTCCAACCCAAAACATTCTATGATTCTAACAGAGGAAAGATTACAGAAGAGTATGAGAGATGAAGACAACAAATGCCAAGTATGAAAGAGAGAGATGTGCCTGCACAAAGCCTCTACAGCATGAGCAGGAAGTGCATTGCAGTGCCAGGAGCTACACTCAGGAGCCCAAGGGTGTGTATGTACAGCTGTTAGTGCTGACTACACTCAGCAATTTAGACTGCAAGGGAAAAAAGAACCACATAAAAATAATAAAGTTCTTAAAAACAGATTTTATAAACCAGAGACAAATCCAGGATTTAGATGTATGTCAGGACTGGACTGGAAAACAATTCAAAAGAGATTTCCCTGCATATATTACATTTGTCTACTTTTGAGTATCACTCCACCAAACATGCCAGCAAGAACTCTTACTCCTAGTACAAAAATATTTTAAACTGGGGGATTTCTTTGCCTGACCTATTTTCTCAGGTTTTCTAAGCTCCTGCAGAACAGACTTTTATGCTACTGCAGTTTACAACATATATGAATGATAAACTCTGCTACTGGTAAATGGAGTGAGAAAATTAATATTAACAGTACTGATTCCCATGAATATATGTTCATGTATAGTATGTGAAGCAAAAGTTCAGTTTTGAGAAAAAAGATATAACATGGCTAAGTGAAGGCAACGCTGTGTGTATACAGGGCATGGAGCACCACTGCCTTCAAGGTAACAGGCACTTGCTGTGTCATACAGTCCAGCAAAGCCCTTAAGTTTATATTTGCTAGATATGAAAACATATTTGAAATCATGTCTCCAACCATCAGTAGCAGTTACAGTGACTATCCACAGTTTAGCAGTTGCATTCACTGAGTGTCTTTTTTGTTCTGCTTTTCCTTTACTTATTCAGTGATTTCTGTATGTGTTTTATTAGGTACTGGCATTGACTGGTAAATATTTTGCCAAACAGGTGTTCATTTGATTCAAATTATAGAGGATCTAGATTGATTTCTGTGCCTGTGACCATACACTGTTAATACTGCTCCACTTTTGAATACCTACAGATTAAAAATAGATGTGCAGTAATAAGTCCATAAGTCTAGAAATGCCTGCAGTGACTCACCTGACAATCAGCATGTTCAAATGTGACACAGAGGAAAACAAACCCTTTGAGCCAACTGGACCTTACTGCAGAATATCTGAAGGCTTTAGCTGGCCTGACAGCCTATGTGCAGTCCAAGATTTTCTTTTCCCATATGTCTGGCAGCCTGCAGACAGACCATATGGAACCATGGCAAACTGCAGCAACAGACAGAACATCACTACCTAGGCTTGTATGCTGAAGGGTCAGATAGTCTTTGGCTTCTACTTGTGACAACAGTTTTACCTGGAAGGTGTTACTTGATTGTTTTCCATAAAAGAAACAATGACTCACAAAGCTGATCTTTAATCTCATATAGAATATAAAGAGTCCATAGTGCAAGTAAAGATTTATCTACAAAATAAATAAATAAATAAATAAATAAAATCTTCCATCCTTTTTATTTTTAGAAGTAAATTTCTTTTACTATATACTGCTGAAACACTGCATTTCTGTTCTTGCTTCTAAAAACACATAGCTATTTCCAGAGTTTATTTTCCTATTAAGTTTTGAAGATAGTCAACATAGTCCACATAATACATCTTTTAAAATATCATTTTATGTCATATTTTGGAGTCTGAATAGTGGATTACATAGGAGAAATGAGCACAGTAGATGAAGAAGTTTGAGAAGAATTCAAGTCATATTTCAAAACTCAAATCCCCAAATTGGATTTTAAAGCCCCAGTCTCAGGGAGGAGTTGCCATGCAATATTATTTGTGTCCTAGGCAGGGCCAAGGATCAGAACACAATCCAAAGAAAATAAAAGTTGCAAAGATTCTTTCCTCAAAACTTAGCCTGAGTTGAAACTATATCCTACACAGAGTTATCATGGTTAGGGAGAACTACACAGTACTGGAATATCAAGCAAGTGCGGCAGCTGGATCAGTGTTACATCACTGCCACAGAGCCAGAGGTGTCCCTGTTTATTTATGGGAAGGTGGCTGGTTCTGCATGAGGATAACATACTGTGTCAATGGACAAATCTGTGCTTGTTTCCAGGGCAAAATTCCTTTCAATGTTAAAGTGAACTTTACTAGAAACAAAAAATGTCATTAAAGAAAACTGGTTTCTGTAGCATTTGCAAGGAGAGCCTGATGAAACCCCTTGTGCCTTACCCAAATGTGATTACATTATATTGCCTGCTTATGTTGAGTGGTTATTAATCACTTTTAAAGCCAATTTGTGAACTTGGCTTAGAAATCTGTTCTTACAACATCTTTGCTGTTCTCCTTGGCTTTTTTTAAATTGATAAAAAATACAGTGAAAAACATTACCCAAACAGATGTTGTATTCTTTTGCAAACTAGCATGAAAACTCAAACTACCTTGCTTCACATACGAAACTTTATATGTAATTTTATTATCACCCATTCAATCACAAAGTAAAATTTTGCTCCTCTTAAGCTTCTGTTTCCATAGTTAAACAAAACCAGACACAAAAAAAAAGCATCTTCTTTCTAACTTTTAAAATACCCATTCTCCTGCTAAACATTTGGTTTAGCTCAATGACACAGAATAGCTCCAGAGTTTTCACTGCATAAATAGGGGTATGATATTAAGTGACAACTGACTAAAACCCAATACATTCAGATCATTCAAAGCTGCCCCCAAACTACAATACTTTCTTACAAGCTTCTGAGATGCAGATTAAAAGTATTTCTGGATTTTTTCAAACACTTTCATATGCCTTCATAAGCAAACACTTTCTCTGATTACAGTGAAACAAGCAGGAAAATCAAATCAACTTCTTTATTTTGTTTTGTAACCTCTGGGCCAGATTCAATAAAAGCTCTATCTGATTTTAGGCTGTGTGACAGAACATTAAAAAGACATGGTATTTATTTAATTTAGCACTCACTACTTTTTGAGCAACAAATGATAACTTCCTGCTGACTCTTGTTTACTATGACTTATTCATGGGAATTGTGCTTCAAATAACTGAAGTCCATAGGATGTCAAAATCTGGAGCTTGGATTGGAATGCACACAGATCTTATTAATTAACGAGGCCTGGGAAAATAAATGGGATAGAGAAAATATATTTGGGCTCTGGATTCAGTATGAGAACAGAGTTCAGCATTCAGATTCAAAGCCAAATCAGAGCTAACATTCAAGTATGCATGGAATGAAGTCCCTAGCAGTGGTTATTGTAAGATTCTTACTCTAACTGACAGAAGTCTCCTGATATTTCCTTCATTTCTAGCCAACTTAGAGCAACTTTCCTGATTTCTTTGTCTCTTTACTAACCTGGGTTTAGAGCCAGGGATTGATATCCCAGTTCTGCAAATTTGAACCATTCACATAAGGTGATCAGGTTCTCTTTGGGAAGGATGTTACCAAGGTGAAGAGGTGTAATGGCAAGTTGTTTGACTGAGCAGGCTCTGTCCACTTGCAGCAATGAAAAATGAGAAAGCCTTGAATCTTGCCCCAACTTCATCTTAAACTACATTTTGTCCACCTGCATATGTACTTCCTCCTCATTAATGCTTATTGCAACATTTTGCAGTAACTGCCAAATGAATGAAGAGAGGATATCTTACACTCACAGTACAGCTGGGCTTTGTTTGCAAAAGAAATGATTCCTCCTTCAGTAAAAGCCAAAAGAAAATGTAACTGTTCATTGTACTGACTGCTCTACATGGCCTTTAGGACTCTTCCCAGGAGAATGGGCTGATAATCTCTGGGGTTTTTAATCAGATTTCCAAAGTATTTGCACAGCTTGATGCATGGGAACATATGTGGGATCTCTGTGAATCACTCCCAGCAGACAGTCCTCTATGTCCACACTTCTCCCTGTATTTTACCTTTCTGCATTTTAACTTGTGCTCTGGCAAAGGACATGCCTGAGAACATGCATTTCCTCTTCAAATTCCATCTACAGATTTTCAATCTTAGTTTCACCCATACCCAAAATTTGAGGGATATTTCTTTGCTTTGCTCTTCTATGTTAAGTTTTTGTTTAAAGAAAATCACTGTCCTTTGGAAAGCTTGAGGGCACATGAAAAAAGTCTCTCTATATTAAGAATCCCCTGTGGGAAATCCATAGCTGCATTCCCTTCTGCATCAGCAACAGGAAAGCAGGAACATGAGGTCACCACAAGCAGTGCAGAGCAGATACAACCCATGGTCAGACGCTTGCCCAAAGAAGGTCAAATTCAACCCAACAAACACTTTGAATGCAGAAATTATAAGAAGATTTGTATTGTATCTCAGAGTATTTTCCTTAAATCATATCTGACCTTCCCCATGCCCATATATAGTGTTGCATCTTTTGGTTTTAGTGTTCTTTTATATTCTTAATCATTCTTTGAAGCAGGTTGTTTGAACTGTATTGCTAAACTGCTTGTAGGAAAGATATCATTCCCTTATTTGCTATGTAAAATAGCACCAGTTCTTTATATTGGATTGGGTTCCTAGCCCCATTTTTCCTTTCTGAAAGACTATATTCAGTTTGGAAGCCTTTCCACGTGCAGAATTCCCTCCTGGATTAACAAGGCTGATGTCACCACTGTGCAATTCTGGGTTAAGCCGTGGTAACTCCCCTGATCTCAATAAGGCTGCAACGGCAGAAAACTCCAGTAACACAACAGTGAGTCACACCCAGGCAGCTCAACATGTGGAAGGGTTCTGGTGGTGTCCAAAGAATAATCAAGGAATGCTTTTCATTTTTTACAGAATGCTGGCTGCATTACACTGCGAAACATGGACTCAATATGGCAATGTACACTTAGAAAACTTACACAGAACAAAACAAGAAAGCTGATTTCGATGTTAGTGATCTATACACATCAGTGACCTGAAGCTATTTGAGATACCAAAGGTTATCACGTTATAAGGCAGCAAAATTGATTAAATTTTCCTCATGAGATGAAGTCACACCAGATTAATCCTTAATCGAGTAGTGTCACATGTGACTTTCTTCTCAGTTTGGTACCTTAGCTATAGCACCATGGGACTGGCTTCAAGTTTGTTATCAAGAACGTGCTTGTGATTTCAGGCTAAGAACAAAACAGGATTTCAGTGTTTGCAGAACCAAGCGGCGTCGATTGTACATCAGTTTGCATATATATGTTAGACTTTGCTCTTTCCATAACCCTCTTCTTTTCCTGTAACAATTCATACTGAGGGACTGCTAACACAAAAAATGAGTGCAGGGAATTTCCCAGATTTAGAAGCAACAAACATAAAATTTAATGTGCCCAGCATCATTCTATTTAAAGCACTGGCAAATGAGCCAACAAACTACTGTCCATGAGCATTACATCACATGGTGCCACGTTTCTCTGAGGCTATATAAAGCTGTAATATGTTCACTAATGAATTGCATGGTATGTTCAGGCCATATGGCACACTGGAATTGTACAGGGCAATGCTCTAGTTATGGGGGTACAGAACAATCAATATCTGACATCTCTATCATCACACGTTTATGAAACATCTCCAAAGGATACTACATGTTAAAACAAACACTAAATACTTTATTGCTTGCTCTCTTGTGTAGTTGTCACAATTTGGCTTATATATTATTTGGTTTAAAATCATTTGTGCTAATAACCCAAAATGCCAACATATTTTTTATTTTCCTCTATGTCCTAATTTCGCTGCTGCTGTGGGAAATAAGAGAAGGTGATTGGCTCCTGGTATTTTATTTCCAAAGTTCCAGCTGCTGACTAATTACCCTGCTGGAAAAGCAAACACGGCTATTTCCCATATCTACACTACATTTTCTAATTTCCAAATATGAAACTACAGGAATCCAAGGCAGTTAATATGTCAGATTTTATTTACATAGCTCTTCAGTTATCATAAGGAGCAGCATCTCTGCCCAACCTTTTGGATTATAAAAGGATTATGTTGAAAGATAAAATGCTAGGGAATGGGTTAAAGTATGTAAATAAATTTAAACAAACACATAAACAAAAAGCAGAACACTTGGACTATCTCCTTGCATTATGGTAAATGAAGCTTTAATCTCCTAATACCCCTGACAATGAGGTCTCTCCATTAGCTAATAGCTGGCTTTAAACACAGACTTATAATAATTCTACCAACTAAATAAACATTTTTAAATGAACACGCACACATGTGCATAATCAGTTCGATTTACAAGGTAGAAAATGAACCACATTATGTTTCACTGCCTATTTTTTATTCATTAGATTTTGAACAGTGTAAGCCTGCATGCAACTGTGCAACCCATGATAAAAATACCCCCTTGATGTTAATCCAGCTTTGAGTTGTCCACCCAGCTTCCTCCTGCACCTTAGAAGCTGCCTTTCCTACCTTAAACAACTGAAGAAATGATAAGCCATGCAGGTCATTGTAATGAGCTGGATCCTTTGGGTTCCTGCAGCCATTCATTCTAGGTATGAAAATCCTGGCTGTGCTCAATCAGAGGAAAAAGAGTGCCTTTCTCTTCAGCCTGAGCACTGCTGCTCTTCCGCTTCTTGTCAATATTTAACTACTTTGTCAAGTTGGATTATATTGCATGTCCTAAATCCCACTCTTTTATTTCCAGCTAAGTGGGTGTGTTTCCAGTGCAGCCTCTAATTCAAATACTGATAGCTTATCAAAGTCATTTGTCTGACCTGAAAGGTTTCTCCCTGAGTGCGTTATCATATAGAGGTGATACAGTTGCCAAACCAAGGCAGCAGAGAAACCAACATGGCAGACAAACAGCCGTGATTTCTGTGTTCCACGGCAACACGTGCAGAAAACAAGGACTTAGTTGGACTTTCATTATTTCTTGAGGATGATCTGCCACAGAATGAAGACTATATAAAAACATCATTCCCAGCAAGAGGAACTCCAATATATAGATAATTTTCAACAGACTATTATAAAATAGCATATTCTTCCAGACTTTTTTTTTAAGGGAGGCTGAAGGAGTGCTTCCTAAAGGCTGATCCCACCAACCAAACCATCGGAGGTGGCCTGCAACAACTTCACCACAACCGGAGCTATTTCTGCTGGTTGTGAACAAGCCATTGCTGTTTGACACACTGAAGACACAACCACGCACTACTGTGAACGGGCTCATATGAATTCATTTTTTGTTCCACTTATGTACATTTATTTGCAGGCTAAGTGTGTCTTTCAGGCACAGGCAACTTGCCAACACCATCCTCAATGGAACAAAAGTTTGCTCTCCAAATTTAAAGGCACTAATAACATCCAGCAGCAAAAACCCATACGCTGTTTCAAGCTACAGTAGTTAACATTAAAGAGTCAATTATTACTAGCCCAATGCAATATTTTGTCACAGGAAGTAGAATTTTTTAAAGAAATGTTACAATGCCTCTATTATTTGTTGAGGGGAAAATGCTGACTTTTAACAGCAAACTGCTTATTCCAAAAAGAGATGGGATGCAAAAAGACTACAGGATACAGAATAATATATACACATATTCCTTATAGATCTCCTGTTCCCTCTTCTCTGCCTAAGCTTTTCACAAAACAAAAAAAAAATGTATATTAGTTCAATTTAATCATGAGAGAAATGAGATTCACACTGCTTGTAAGGAGCAGTAAAGGTACAAGAAGGTGCATTCTACCTACTTGTATTCCCCAGCTATGCTTCTGAACATTTGTGGCTACTGGGCAATTTGATAATACAGAACATTTGCATCCCTGTAAAGTTATTTCAAATTCTCTACTCATTATTAGTAACTAGGTCAGGTCTGAAAATATCTCTCTACACATGGATGTCCATGTTGAGTTCTCATAAGTTATCAGGTCAAGATCATTATAGCTGTGCCTGATTCAAAGGCCACTGAAGAAACTGAAAGTTTCCCTGCTCATTCTCCAGGCTTTGGGCTGGGCCAGTGTCCTGGTTTGGGCTGGAGCAGAACTGATTCTGTTCAGTGGCCTTGCTTTCCAGCCCAGGCTTCTTTTGGTGACTGCATTTCTGAAGCTGGCAGTATGTTTTTCAGAAACAGTGCCTGCTTCCAGCAGTGTTTAGACCTAATGTTTGGGTTTGGTGCTGAGGATTGGTATGGAAACCAGGCCACTGTTGAATTTCTTTTTTTTTTTTTCTGTGACTCCTACTGGGAGTGGGGTGCAGAGTAAAAGTCTGCACCTACAGGAAAGGAGCAGGCAAGACAGGTGACCCCAAACTGACCAACTAAGTATTCCATTCCACATCATACTTGATCTAAGGGGCAGTTCCCTCTGCTTGCTCTTGCACTTCCTGCTTCACTGGGCCCATCTTTGCTGCTTCTTTCTGCCTTTCGCTCCTGAACCCAGCTCCAGGATCCAGGCCACCCACGTCTGTCTCCAGTCTGCTGCTGGAGGCCTCTTGTCACAGTACCAGTGGGGACAGTGATATAGTTACCATCAAGGGGAGGGGGGGGGATTGGGTTTTGGTGCTGGCTCTNTGGGGGGGAGAGGGGAGTAGTAGAGAGTGTCTGTTGCTGGGTCGTGGCCAATCTAGCCTTAACACTCAAACAAAAACATCCAGGCTTCAACTACTCACCTACAACACAGGCATGCAGGGCTGCTTACTTCCATTCCCGTGACTCTGGCTGCAAGAGGAGAAATTCTCCATGTCCAAAAACATCACAAGATGGTTCAGATTTGACATATAGGGTCTTGTCTAGCATGATATGATTTTAAATCACCAAAACCAGATATAAGCTCACATCTGCCATTAGATAGATGGCCACTAACCTTCAGGTTGCAGTTATGAGCCATTGAAATAATATATGCAATACAAATGGTTATTCTAGATATAAAGGGATTATTAACCTATAAACAATCTCTTGAGCAACTTAATTCCCCACCCCCTTCCCCAGTGTATCTCTGAAACCCAGAGCCTGCACTGAAATAAATGCTGAGCCTCAAACAGTCAAAAGCAATTTAGTGGTTCTAATTCCAAACCATGCACAACTGGCCTCTGAAACTAGTGGAACAACTGCTACTCTCTTGCAGCAAGATATTTTTGTCTTTGATAAATGTTAACTGACATGCAATAGTCATAGCCAAAGCAGCTGACCCATATTTCATAACTAGTGGAGCTCTGCAATGGGAAGTTTTCTTTGACACTATCATTAGAGGCACTCAGCTGCTGGGGGCTGTGAGCTGGATCCCAGTGCAGAACTCCTTCTCAGATCACTGAGTACAAGATCACCACACGTGGCCTTGGCAAAAGGAAATGCACTGGAGCTCCCTTGACAGAAGGTTTTAACATGCTGCTTTACATCTTTTTAATTGGTTAAAAAAGGAAAAAGTGGAGACATTGCAATTATGTCTTATTAAGTGTTACTTTACACTGGGGAAATTCTGTGGACTCAGTCCTATCAGCACATACAGTCTGGGGAGGAAACAGATACTGGGGCATGGAGGAGTTTTGTCACAAGGATATTGTGTTGCAGAGCTCACCTAGCTGTTGGGTTTACAAGGTAACATACATCAATTTGTCATGAGGTCATCTTCAGTGTAATTGAACTGTATTTTCAAAAACTATCATTGCATGTAACATTCATGATAATTATTTAATATCTGAAATCTGCAGTTCTGAACAAGAATGCTAGATAACAAAATGTCTTTAGCAAATACTACATTCTTCAGCCTAGAATGTTTTTTTTATTATGAAAAGCTGAAACACTACTAATTTTTTCAAGGTTGTGTTGAAGTTTGGGTGTTTTCTGCTTTTTTGAAAAAAACAATTAGATTCAGAGCTTGCAAACAAAAAGAGGAGGCAGAAAACCTGAAGATAGTCAAATTCTGCTTAATATTTCAAGTAATGTAAAATACCATGAACCTCAGAAGAAAATACTACAAATCTTGTACAGGAAAATCTTTGTTCACTTAATGCAATTCTGACTCCTTGTTTATTATTTATTTATTTAAGTATTGAGCTAAGTTCCCCAGCCAAGCTGTTCAGGTTGCCAACATGAATAGCTTTCCACATCTGCTGCCAACTGATGTCTCCCCTGACGGTATTCAGAGCTGAAGACCAAAAATTTCACACAGAGCAGAATTAGCTCTTTAATAAATGGCTCTGTGGAGCAGTTCAGCCTCATATAAAGCAGCTGTTTCAGTGGTCATGTGGCTTCTGGCAATTGTCTCCAAAACTTGCCTCCAACACAGCATCCATGGCAAGTAGTTACCCGGTGCTTCCATGACAACTCCCCTTTTTGCATTCTTAAAAGATATTTGAAGTGAAATGGGGACCTTAAATGCTATACTTATGTTGCTCAATATTCAGTATTGTTGGGGGAACAAGACTAAATTCTGACCTTTGTATCTCACTGAAGATTTTTCATGCTTTTCTTGAAACTCCTTTAGACATGTTAATGGTTTCATGGGTGCATAGAAACAACATTTCCTGGTACACACTGCAACAAATGTAACTCACAGATTCAATTACACATCTTAGACCTATCAGTTGAGGTCTTAGCATCTTACAATGACTGGTGAGCTACTTCTCTCAAACTCCCATTGCCCCCACTGGAAATTTATCTGAAGTGAAATGAAAAAAAACCCTGTCCCATTCTCTGTGTTTGAGAGAAAAACGAACTGTCTTGGTAGCCACCACATTTGTGTGCCAGAAATTGTTGTGTGGCATTTTAAAAGGTGCTTACTTTTGGACTCTGTTACCAGTGAAAACAGTCAGTGATTAAACTTCCATTGACCTCAGTGGGAACAGATTTAAACTCACATGAAGCATTTTAAAATCCAAGCAAGCAGGTTTTACCTATAGGACAATATACCTTTCTGAGAACTATTATAAACCTGTTTCTCCCATTGAATCTATTAGTAATGCATCTTTTGCAGCAGATGTTAGAAAAGACTGAATAAATGCAATTGTTTGTCTATGTCACTTAAATAAATTGCATGTAGTGCCACAGGCTGAATAAGAAGAGACAATTTTTGATAAGTTCATAATGGTTTCTTTTGTCTTAGAAAAGTGCTCATTAAACTTTGAACAGTGTACACCACACAGCATCTGGCTTAACTCTTGTTCTGCTGCTGCCACATCTGTCCCATCACACAACAAACTGAACATGACTTTTTCATGAGAAACAATAAAATATCTTCATCAATTATTAAAGTTTTCTTTTCAGTATGTACGGTTGAAAAAAACATATAAATGAAAATAATAAAATATCTCTTCCTACATGTCACTTATGCACTCACTAAATACTTTGGTTTCCTTGTGGCAGTCCCAGTCACCCCAATACCTTTTTTAGAGCATCATCTGATATCTATAGTTCACTCTTTTAGGCATGGAGGAATACAGGACCCTCACTGCTGTCCTACACACAGCCATGACCTTGGGCTAAAAACCAAATACCTGCCTTTCACAGAATGCAATAGGTAGTTTGGCATTTCCAGAATTAAAATAATACTTTCTCCATCTATCTTTCTTTTCATCTTCTTTCTATCTTTCTCCTCTATCTTAAGGAAAGAATCATTAGTGAAAAAAATCTCTGAAACAAATAATTTTGTATGCAGCAATGTTGACAAAACTAATGGCACACAATGCGGAGAAGGCAATTAGTCCTGCAGTCCAGTGTTCCTCACATGAGTGGGAACACTCTGCCTCTGCAGCTTTCAATGACCTGAAGGTCATTCTTCTGCATAAGGATGTTAAGCTACAAGGAGGCCACTATTTTTTTTTATCAAGAGAAAACAAGGAAACCACTTTCCTCCTTTGCCAGCTTTTTTGTAGATCACCACATCTGTTCTAAACTTCTGCCCCCATACTATAACCCAAGCAGTGAACATTTCTTTTATTCTTTGCCCTTCAGAGCCTTTCAATTAAGAGCATCTTAACTTTCCTGAGATATAAAAGACCCTCCTTTGACCTCACCCTTCTCAGTTTTTCTGTATTCATGGATGCCAAGGGAGAATGATGAGGAAATTGGTTGTTTCCTTCCCCCCTCCATTCCCACTCATGTCTCCCTATTTCCCAAGAGCAGTCACAGTAGTGCTTGTCAGAGCTTATCTCTTCAGTGCCTCACCCCATACATCCTGTACTTCCCTTATCTGATCCAAGAGATAGCATCTCAGCCAGTACAGTAAGTATTAGGTCATTCTGGGGTTCTAGTGGATCTGAGGTGAGTGTGTCACACCACTTCTCATGGTATTCATATATTGAAAGGTTAGAAAACCTAACATCCAAATATTGGCCAGCCAAACTTGTCTTAATGTGAAATTGAAAGAGATCACAGCCCAGGGAAGGATGGCTGCAGGCCATAAATGCAAATAGCTGTGCAATTAACAACATGTTATACACATAAAATTTAAATCAAATGTTGGTCTGTTGAAGGTCATTAAAGAAAGAAAGTCCTTTAGTTCTCCTATAGTCTGTCCTAAAAGGCTGATACTCACCAGTGGGAGGTACAGTGGACTAAGAGGAAAACCACACAGATTTAAGAAGATTTTGTTTCAAAAAAAGATAATGGCTTTGCTGATTATGATGAGCCTAATCTGTGCAAGGAAAGCAGTAATAAACTATACATTACCAGGAGCAACAAAAAAATCCTTGTAGATTTGAGTGACTGCTGTCAATACATATCACTCACCTAGCACCCAGAGAGAGCACTTGCATCCCAAACATGATAAAAAGACCAAACTTTCTAGAGTGCCCTGGATACTTTGCCAGCTTTTCTAAGCAGAGTTCAAGAAATGTGAAACTACTCACTGTAGCTGCTTGCTGACTGTGAATAGTCACCTTTTACAGGAGCTTGAGGGGATTTGAATGTTGTTTCTACAACACTTTAACTCAGAGCTCCTCAAAGCAGCAGAGGAGGCTTTGCATGGCCAAGTGCAGGTAGTGTCAGCTGTAGTATGAAATAACTTCTGAATAAACAAGATCTGCTTCGTTTGACCACTGTCTCCTGCATGAATCAAACCCTGCTTGCTGGCAGTACAAGCACCAGCCTTTTTTCATCTCTGCTGCTGGACTGAGAAGAAATTTCCTGACTTTAAATCAAATGAAGAAAAAGATGATGGAGTAAAAGGCACTGAATCCTTGATAAAAATGCTTATCACCAGGATATGTCTTCTGTACGTACAGTAAAACAAAAGATTATAAACATCTAACTAGTAAGTTCATTTAAGAATTACAAGTTAGCAAAACAAACTCAGGGTAAGTTGAACCTTTTTCTCAGAGCTGCAAATCACCATGATAACTATAGAAAATGAAATGCTGATGTGCACTTGAATAGCTGGAGGGCTAACTAGTTTCTTTGGAATGTGTTTGAGCTTGTGTCTCTTTCAAACTTTATCAAGGAATTAATTTTCCTTAGCAGTTACCAAACAATAGGAAAGACCAGTAAAAGTCCAAAACTGGCCAGCTGAGAAATATCTATTACACCTGGTGGAGGACATGATGGCAGAATGTGAGAAAAAGTCCAAAGAGCAATAAGTATCTACACTGTAATTACCAAATTCAGTACATTCACATAAACACTGATTTAACTATGTTTGCAGTAGTTTATATTTATGAACATGCTACTATTGCATTATCTTCCTTGGCTTCTTTGTAAAGGAAAACAAAATCATTCTGGTCTTCCTCTGAGAAGTTTTTCCAATGCTGATTTTATTTATTTGCTTATTGCCAAGTAGAAACCTTAAGGATGTGTAAAGTATCTGTTGTGACACACACTGCTTTCTTACTAGATCAAATCTAGGTCTCCATAGACAGGAGATAATAGCACAAAAGGGAAGCGTGAGATGAACTCACACCAGAATTAGAAATAGAAAGGGTTTAAAGCTGAAGGATTTGAGTGAGAACATCCATTATGACACACCTCACATTCACCATTAGGCTGCCCTTGGGAAGAAGAGAATCAAGAAGCTGTAAAACAGGGTTTAATATGGGCTTCCCGGGACTTGGGGAACCAGCAGACCTCCATTAGACAGACTTTTGACAGGGCTCTAAGTTAGGATATCCTATCTATAAAAATAAATACAGGTCTAACTGACAGACTATTGTTTCTACAGCAGCATAGATCAAGACCAGTCAGAACTCTTTGAAGATTTTGAAACCACACTATATTCTAAACCCAGAGTAAGCACACAGTAGAGATACGACATTATTGGTAGCTTGGAGCTGGCTAGTGACAGATGCCCTCTTTCTTAAGGCCCTTGCTCCTGAGGCTGGGCAGGACACATAGTCTGCTCTCTGTTTGCTTTCCTGGGGAGACATTTTGAGTATCTGGGACTCTTTAGCACCCAGCAAACATGAACCTATCCATGCACAGAACAAAGAGTCTGAGCCAACAAGGCAAACATGAAATCTCAAATATATGTTTTCACTCTCCTGTTTTGTAACTCATTTTTATAATTTTTGGCATGGTAATGTTAATTTTTGCTTTTCCTCATTTTGACTATGTAGATATAAAGGAGAAAACTGATGAATCACACAGAATCACAGAATATTAGGAGTTGGAAGGGACCCCAAAAGATCATCTGGTCCAATCCCCTGCCAGAGCAGGATTCCCTAGACCAGGTCACACAGAAACATGTCTGGACATCCATTCAATTCTGACAAATTTAAACCCTGTTTTCTCAGCTACCTCAACTTCTATTCTCTTCCTCTTTAGGAATATTCTACTTTGATTTTTTTGCAAATCTCTAGAGAACATTTGCAGCAGGACAGTTTCCATCATGTGAAGAAATAGGTGTTGGAACACTGCTCTGTAAGGGGGAAGAAAAGGGCTGATTTGAACGTGACTAAAGGCTGAGAGCTAGAGAAGCTTTGAGGAAGGAATATATTGTTTTACACAAAATAGTTCCTTGTTCAGGCTCTCTTGCTTCCTTACCAGATTACAAAGGGTTTCAATAGGAAACGAAAGCAGAAGGAGCAGGCTGAGCTCAGGGCAGTGGTTTTAAATGAGACTGTATTCTCTTAATCTCTTGTTTCTAGTAGAAAATCCAGCAGGAGAGATAAATCCATAGCAATGAAAATATATGCATTATAACAATATTGGCAAAGTATATATTTACTTTGGAATGCCCTTAGCAAGCTTAATACAAACTGAGTGAATTTAATAAAGGAAATATTTGCTTTCTTGTTGATCATTCATGTATGGATGCAGACTCAGAAACTAAGTAGAAACACTGACTTCTCCTCTGCATGTTATTTTTAAACAGAAGCTTATGTGCAAACCCCACATTAAACAGCAGACTGCAGCCACATAAGGCAAAGCTGTAGAGTGCATCGTGTCTTCCTCAGTGGGTCCTATCAGTAACTAATAAATATATAAGAGCAGACCTAGCACCTTATGTCAGAAGCAAACCATTAATACTTGCAGCACCCAGGTCTCCTGCATGGACCAAATACCTGCTTTTGCTATAGGTTACTGAACACCTGCATGGTGGAAGGGGGCAGTGTGAGGGAATGGGAATTGAGTAGAGTGTTTCAAGAGCAGTGAGAAGCAGGGATTTAGTTAACTGGCTTCCTCCTGGATTCTGAATCATATAAATCTTAGCTTCAGGAGGATTCCCTGAGTTCAGCAAAAACATTTCAGTACATTCATAGTTTGTCAGGATGGTAACACAGGGTTCAGATAGGGAGATTTGTTTGTAAGTAAATTCTTCTCCCGCTACTACAGCTGTGTCAAGGCTTATGCCAACTGGCACTTGAAGCTGTTCTGCTGCCAAAATTTGCTAACTCCAAAGCAAATGGGAATGAGCCAACATCCTGTGGATCTCAGCTGTAAGTAGCCATCTAAGACAGAACATAAGATGAGCTTGCAGAAGAGACTGGTGATCTCCATAGGAACAGTCAACTCAGAGACACAGAAAGAGTGGGAAAGAGGTTATATATTGGATAAACAGAGTTCATTTTTGTCTCCTGACTAATATTTAGGATCAGATTCTCCACTGGGATAAATTAGAGCATCTTTAGCCCCATGTTTGCAAGAATCTTGACATCATTATATAAACCATTGTATTTGAGATGATAAATCTGTGGACTGGGGGTTTTTTGCCTTATAGTTTAAGGCTCTCTAGGCTATTGTTTTCAAGGTTCTTTCCAACACCAGACAGCCAAGACACTAAGTCACACTTCATCTTCATGCAGATAGAGACGGCATGTAGTTGCCCAAATCTGAGTTTCTGGGAATGAAAGAGAAACCTGGAACCCAACACTGCAAGTCAAGTAGAAAAACCATGACAGTAGTGGCTGCAAAATCTGTCCAGCTCCAGCTCACATCAGTGGAAGTATGTGATTTTTTGCCAGCTGAGGACCCAGCCCTTAGTCTAAATATTGACTCAGTGTTTGGTCCTGTGGACTAAACAAGTAGTTTCACGAGGCATTTCCCAAGCCAGTTGAGTTTGGAGATCCTGAAAGCCTCCACTTCAGCCTTTATGTGATCAAAGTTGCAACCTTTATTTGAGTTTTTTCCTGAATACAGTCAAAAGATTTTTCAGCCACTTTAAGATTTGGGTTTATATATTTTCTTGCTGCAGCACCTACAATCTAATAAGTATTCTCCACAAACACAGGGGGAAAAAAGTCCTACCCCTATAGCCACAATTAAAGCTGGACAAAATCTTTAAGGATTATTTTTCCCCTCAAACCCCAAGCAATTTATCTGATTCAGGAAAAGGAAATCAAAATTTGCTACTATGCCTGAAGTGAAAATTGTCTTCCACCCTACTGAGAGTTTTGTGTTTTATTTGGCCAACTGGGTATGTTCTGGAGGAACTTAGAGAAAAAGTAAAATCACAAGCATTTGAACATTTATCAAATTCTTTCAAAAATATGGCTATTTGCAAGATTTGTATTTTTTAAACATTAAAATGGTAAAACAATTTTTCTGTAACCAAGAAGGCAGCATCAAGTATCATCTTCTGCGTTAGATGTGTGAGAGCAATCTTACCCTAGCACTATAAGCACAATGAAGTACAAATCTTTGCTTAAGAATTTCATTTCTTCCAGCCATTTTCATCTCTACAGCCACTACAAATCTGAATTTTCTTTGACACTTGTTCTCTCTTGAGCCTGATCCTCCATTTTCAGCATACTGACTGTACTGCAAATTTTGGAAATAGAATGAGTCCTTATTCTGAGTAATTGCCTGCTATTCTCTGATAGTGAGTTAGTTGGCTCTGAATATCTATAAACTGCTTTTCTAGACTGGACACTGCTCTTTTACAGGCTCTGTCAGTGATATGCAGCCACATCACTTATGTAGACCTCATCAATATACTATCCTTTTTTCTCATCTCATTTTGGTAACTGCCATAAATCAAGGTAAAAGGTTAATTATCTGCTTCCTCAAAGGATTATTGGAAGACTATTGGAAGACTATTGGAAGACAGTACATCGTTGTTAACTATAAGAGCACTGCCACACTAAAAGCCATCAAAAGCTCTCTCAGAATAAAATTCCATACTGAGAATTTACACTGTGCCATATCATGGTTAGTATAGACTAGCAACACAAGTCCTCAGGGCTCAGAAAAGAAAATCACCTCTTTTTATCTGTAACCTTTTGTTGCTGCTGTTTTCCTTGAGTACTTAACTCTGTCCTTAAGTGCTTTTGTGCACCAGATTCCAGCCTCCATTTACAAAGATGTTACTCCACCAAAGGACAAAAGCTACATTACCCCCAGCTTTGAAAGCAGACAATATATGCTGGGAATATTTTCCAATAGAAAATATAAATGCTTTTTGCTACTCATATTTTCAATGTGCTACATCTGCCTAAGGTAGGAACCCTTCTGTTCACCTAGCAATGACAACAGCCAAAGCACGTGCACATCTGTCCCCCATTCACTGCCTGGCTTTCTTACACAACATAAGGGATATTGCTGGTGGGGGCACACCAGTGAGTGCCATCTGCACTGAGGGAAGTTGCCTACATACAACTGGATGGGGAAAAATAATGTGTCATGAAGATGAGAAGAAAATTTTATCTGTCTTGAAAGGCTACAAGGGATTTCAACAAAGGGCAATAGATGCATTGCCTCGGATTAGCTCATAAACCTCTGTATTACTGTTCTGGTGAAATAAAGCTCTACTTAATAGTCTCTGCACTTTCTCATAGAGATGGGTAGAATGTATCTCTGATGGCTCTTCAATGAAAACAAATAATTTACATCCCAAGAAATACTAGGATAATGAAAATTGCCATACACAATGAAGATACTTCCCCCAATTTATTTTTGGAGGTTTATCAATTATTAGGACTTTCTGAGAGGTTTATAAATCAAGACAGGATCTGTTTAAATAATCTATGAATGTGTGAAAACACTCATTATTTCCATAGTTTGAACAAAAACATGTCCATTCCTAACCAAAACCCCAGTAAACCAGGCAATCCCATCATCACAACAGCACACTTGTTCAGCCTCATGAATGTGTGAGGATCTCCAGTCTCTAAATATGAGACACGCATTCTGATTTCCTATTAAATGATACAAAGCATCAGTAACTGTTTACCATGGATTCAGCTAAAGGACTTTATTTTATAATATCTGTCTTCTTTTAAGCCACTTGTTTGCCTTTGTCTCAGGAGATGTGCTACCTGCTAAGAAAAACACACAATGGTAACAGATGCCTGGAGAAGACACACATCACAAGAAAAAGCCGAAGTCTGCTTAGGAGAAGGGATTACCCTTAAAATAAACAGAAAAAATCTGCAGCCTGCAAACCTGTGCCCTGCTTTTCCCAACTCCTCCTGCCTACAAGCCCCTGTTCAGCCACTGTAGGGGAAGGAGCAGCTTCACAGGGTCATTGCCACCTTTCCCTCCCCACCTGAAACCTGGGGAGCTGGGGACACGAGACACCCACATGTAGGTACCCAGAGATGCAATTAGTAGACTTGGGAACCAGTTTGAAATAATGCAGTCCACTAATTTCACAGGGAGTTTGGTCAGAGGAAGACTGTGGGGCTCATACACTTAGGGAAAAGAAAAAAAAAAATAAAAAAAGAAAGAAAAAGAAAGAGCAGGACTGACTTCTCCTAGGCAAGTATTTACAGAGGCAGGTCACAAATCCAGTGCTGTTAGCTGATTAGTCAGGGGGAATGACTTGGTAAGGCCAGAACAAAAAATGACACTTGTGAAGAGCTTAATTTCATTGTCTGAAGGTTTCTCTGCTGAGTTTAACCAGCCCTGCCCTCCATTTGTTTAGGGAGCTTTTTCTAGTAACAAAAGACTTTCACACTCCAGCATACATGAGAGAGACAATTTTCCGATGCGCTGACATGACGCAAGCTTGGCACTGGCCTTGCTTTGCGCAGACTGAATGTAATTAGATTCTGGTCACTGGTCTGTGGGGAAACACCAGCTTCCAGCCCAATCATTAGCTCACCTTTAGCCAGCACAGTGACATCCAAAATTGTTGCATATCACTTTGGGGAAGAAGGATATTTGGTAGTTAGGAAATTATTTCTTCCGTTTTTCAGAAGATCCTGTGGTACAATATTAGATGTCACATATACCCAGACTGTGTATCCCAGAACAAGGTGGCACAGAAAAGCACAATTCTCCTTTCTGTATGGTACCAACAAGTGTATAGAGAGTAACTCACCCTATTTTTAGATGTGTCAGACATTCATCTCTCACTTCCCTCTATCCCTATCTCTGCTGGCATCACTTCCTGAGCTTTGCTAATTAGTGCATTGAGCCATACACATGGATATATAAATATAGATCACATAAAGACCTTGTGTTTTTGAGTTTTAAGAATACCCCTAAAAATAGAGGTAACTGTGTCTAATATGGAGCACTGTTCTCTATATTTCCTTCCTTGCCTCCATTTTGTGAGCAATACAGTCAACAATGATTTTACCATCATAAATAATTCAAGTCATTGCACAAGATATTAGCAACGTCAATCAGACATATTCCTTCCCATCAATGAGAATTTCCTGTTTTCTACAATGGTTTGGAAAAACCTCTTTTAGCCTTGATGCATAAGGAATTGAAAAAAATGTCATTTGTTTCTCATTCACAGCATTCAGAATTCACCTTGTACACTGTGAGCCCAGATTCACAGATTTGTGCTTCCTGAAGTCTGTAACCTCCTTTCAAAAGTGCCGTCCTGCAATTCATACAGGGCTGGATGACTTCTGCTACGTGTTATGAGAGCACTATAATGCCAGTTTATTGGGCTAATAAGTGACACGTCCTCATATCACTGGCCCTGAAAACTATGTAATTAAATGAAACACTGAGCCATTTTCAATAATGTTTGCTCAGTTTTAAAAGGTCATTAGAAGGTGAGCAAAGGTTGAAGGAGAACTTTCTGCAATGGATAAGATTAACATAGCACAGATGTAACGTTTCTGGTGGATGATCCACTAGGTCTTTACAAACATTAATTAAGCCTCACATTTTCCATATGAGATAGGTAAACACTGTCACTCCCTTGCTCTCAGATCTGTAAAACAAGGCCAATAAAAGACCTGTGACTCATAAAACATCAGAAGAGCCAAAAGTAAAATTAAAAAAGACTTAGAAGCCAGCCCACATTCTAGCAACTTGAATTAATTCAGCCAGTGATGGGATCCTGTGCTCTACTTGTGCAGGGTCAGGTCCCATTTTCCTTGCCAATGACAGCAGATTCCTGGCTGTATTTGACTTCCAGTTCTGTATAACTATAAATAATCTGCTACATCTCATTATTCCAGAGTCCAGTCATTTATAATTTCCAACATGACTTCTTTCCTCCTCCTCCTTCTCTACTCTGCTGCTTTGATGCTTAACCCCTCAGTTCTTTTCTTTGCAGCACGGTATTATGAGAAACCTCTGTAGAAAGGGAAGCTGTGAACCAAATGATCAACATGTTCAGTGTAGAGTCCATAGCTGTGAGAAATTCAATGTTAACAAAAGCCAGCAGGAAAGTGTTTAAATTCTCCCTTCTGTCCTCAGACCTGAATATCAGCAGGGTGTAAGTGCTTCATGGACATTGTACCTCTCATCTTCACCGTGGGATGGATTTCACTTAAACACCACAGTCATATCTCACAGCTTTGGTCTCCATTCCTACCTATTTTCAGTTCTGAGATATTATTCAACAGAAACTGGGTCCAATAACAAATAACAAAGCACACTTGTGCTAACTTTCAAACAGAACTTTGTACCTGTTAATCCTAAATGCTGCACTGGGCACATGGAGTCAGAGATGCCACAAGACTCAAGATGAATATGTAAGTAAAAGAAGAAGCAAGTTCATATACCACTACTTTAAATTGTCCACACTGCTGGGCTTTATATATTCCATAAAATAGATAATCAAATTTTCTCTTTCTGTGGTTGGTCAAAGATGTTCAAAACTCTGTCCTCAAGAGGTCAAATTAATAATAATAAAATAAATAAATGCACTAGCAAGTATCTTAGCACAGAAGTTTCAACTAAGAGAGGCAGGTTCTTAATCAGAATTATTGTAAGGGTAATTAGGTATCCAATCATTTAATCTGAAGTCTCACTTGCCTAAATTACTGAGAAAAATGTATTTTACTATTTTAACTCTTTGAGCCAACAATCCTCCAGGAAAGAACTTCACTCTGTTCTCTTTCAAACATTAACAAAACAATTGTTGGGAAATTTTCAACTGTAGTATTTGTCCCTGCTGCAAACACACATATATAGTTGACAGCTCTGAAACTAGATTCATTGTGTTGGTAGTCAAAAAAATCAAAATTATGGTGAAGAATGGTGATGAAATAGGTATGAATCCTTTACCTGAGTATCAGGGCATGATGAGCTCTAGAAGCATCACTGCCTTATTTTCACAACCAGATGCATTAAAATTAACAGTATTTCTGCCATTTTTTTGGAAATACTGTATTAGTATCTATCTGTATTCCAGCATGGAGTTTCCATTTGATTCTACATAAATTCAGTGTGCACTGCTGAGGGCAAAAGGGGATCAGGTCACCTCCTGACCTATGCATGAAAGTCCTGCATCATTAATGAGATGAAAAAGGAAGGACCACGTTTAAACAGGTGATCCAAGAGAGTCTCGAGCTGGAACCATGTAGCTGATTCCACTCCATCAATAATTCAAATGCATCAGGTCCAAAGGAAAATACACTTGCCAAAACCAACAACAGTTTGGCTTAAAATCAAAACCTGTAACCTGCAACGTATTGTGTCAATGTTCTTCAAGTTCTTCCTGTTTCTATGAATACAACCTGCAATTCAAGTGTTATCATACAACCAGGATAAGAAGTCATTTGAAAAATAAAGGTATAAAATGCAACCTACTAGACAGATTATGGTTTAAGAACATACACAAATACAGACAAGCCATTGCTTATAAAGTATCATTTCATTAATCTAAGTGAATAACCTAGACAAAGAAATGGCTTGTGTGTGGTGGTAAATATGATGTTATTTTAAAAGCTCACAGGCTTCTTTAAGGCTGACAGCATTGTAAACCCTGAGCTGTATCATGCCAAACAGCATTCTGTTTATTCAGATATAACATGTTCTGGGCTCTGAAGAGGTATGTGCAGTCTTTTAGTAGAGCACTGCCCAAGCTTAACTTGCTTTTTCAGTCAAATATTCACTGAATATTACATTTTATTCATGTTCTTCTTGTACTGGTGTGACAGAGCATTGCAGCTGCCACCCACTGTCAGCATCTCATTTAGACAGCAAGACCAGAAATTCACTTCAACACCCTGAGAAAGAACGACACAAAGCATAAGACTGGGAATGTTGGACATATCCCATGCCTGGGACCAAAGTGTGGTTTGGAAAAAAATGATGAACTGAGGAGATTCTACTGGAACTGATCATTTTAGTAAGCCTGAGAGTACTGATTCTTGAATGGTCTCTTTCTGTTCAAGCTTCCCCATTTTGCACAGAATAATTAATTAGCCAGAAAGATTTTCCTGCCTGTAGTAGGAGATTTAGATTCCTATTCCTGTAGCAGTGTACAGTCAATTATTTATAGAAAGTAGAAGAGAGTCAACCAAAGGGACTGCAAAGGCGCCATGCAACATAATGACCTATTGCTCAGAGGCAACAAAGCTCTTGATGCAAAGAGAACTGAACCTTATAAAAACAGGACAAAATCATCTCCTTCTCCCAGGATAATAGAGCTCTTTTGCTATTTTTTTTCTTTTCTTTTTTGTCTTTTTTTTTTTTCTGAAATGAGAAGGAAAATTTGACCCAAATTCACAAGCAGTTTCCAGGCAACTGAACTTTGCCAGAACATGTAACAAAGCTCTGAAATGCTATTTGCCATCCTGCTGTAAAAACTTAATGGACTGCACTCATACTATGAGGTAAACTAAGGACAGGCAGCTACTTCTGAAAGGCAGGGAGCAGAATTTTCTGCCACTGAGGAAACACTAAATCTTTATCAAGGAGGATGTATTTTCATCTCCAAAGGATAATGACCCAGATTTTGAAAGTGATGGGAATCCTTCCCTCCCACCATCCAGTATCTTGTTTCCATTTCTGCTGTATGAAATTACTTGTAATTCTATAATTGCTTTTAATTATGCTTAGTATCTACAAACCCATTCATTATCCAGAACTCTCACTGTTTTGATGCTGTGTGAACTGTGGATTTTGGGCAACAGAATACACAGGGATTTCAGAGTAGGAGCCATTCTAACCATTTTTTTCGATAGATGGAGCAGTAAAGAAGTGTTTTAAAGGCTTTTGAGCAAAAAGTGAACTATCTTGGCTATTGATAGAGCATTTATCTGAGGCATAAGCAAGACCTGGGGAAGTAGTATAAATGCCTTTCAATACCTCTCCAAGCAGATTGGGGAAGTGAGCTTTACACTAATAGTGAGTCAGAGATCCAAGCCAACTCTTCAGGAGAAGCTGCAAGAGGAAAATGTCCTTAATATGTGTTTTGGAAAAGGCAAGTTAATGAAGAACCACAAAAAGACAATCTGTCTGAGTGAGCAGATAGGAAAATTAGTCTCTCTCTGTGACAGGCTTAAACTAGTCGGTTATACCTCTGACTTGGTTAATACATTCTATGAATCTATGACAATAGATTACTGAAAAAAACCCCAAAATAGACCTCTACTGCACTGTCTGACCATCTTAGAGAAAACTGTGTCCCAATCAAGTTCATACAGTTCACTTTCTGTATTGGGGACCATCATCATAAATGCTGACAGTCTGCTGTGATGGCTCAGCCTTTGGTACTGATGAAGACCCTCAGGACTTCAAGTGAGACTACTTCTGTTGGAAGGGAAACTTTTGGATTGATGACAAGTCAATGCTGAGATTGTCTTTTGGAGACAAGCTGTGTACTTTTAGCACAAGGTTGGAGGTCAGAGAAGAAAGTAGAAGCCTGAGATCTTTTAATACTTAAAATTTAACCAATTTATTTAGTAATACTAAATAAGACTTCTATTCATTTCTAATTCTAGATCAAGCCAGTTAATTAGCCCTTGACTTAAATGATATGTCAAGTACTACCAACTGTTTCCTATTCTTCCTAGATTTGTATGTAAGATAGATACTTAAGAGGATAATTGCACCCCAGCTCTTTGTTCACAGAAGAAATTCCCTGTTTGAGCTTGTGCTTCCTTCTTGCAATAAGAAACCCAACAGTGCACCTCATTGCAGAACTGGGTAGGAATATAAATAATCCATACAATTTATTTTGTTTGCCTCATTGTGGTTGTAATTATTGCTAGCAGTCCAGTTCTTAAACTATATTATTTGTCTTGGAGAAGCACACATTTGCAGAGATGCACTAATCAGTACTTATCTACAGTGCAACTCTGCACACTGACAAATGTTTCAATAGCTTATGTAGCATACCATACTATCCCAATCATAAATTAAATCAAAGGGGAAAAGCCCTAAAGAAATGTATGTGATGATCAAAGTCAGGCAAAAGAATGACACTTTCTCTCTCCACTTGGCCAATAAATATAGATTATGTTATTCAATAAAATAGCCAAAAAAAAAAAAAGAATGATATACTGTTTTGGACAAAAACACCTTAGAAAAAAAATATTTCCTCCAACTGGTTTTTACTTTGTGGTTTGAATGATCATATTCTACATTAATGTCATTTTAAACCCATTTTAATTTTATTCTACTGACACTGATAAAGTTCATCACTGAATATCAGCTAACACCACGACAGTTCTGTACTTTTATTGGCCTTTGCCATTCAGCATGGAGGGCATAGGAGAGGAGAAGATGATCTTTCTTCAATTAAATATATGGCTATTTATTTCTTCTGCAGTTGGCATTTTCTTTATGTGCTCTCAGATGATGTGGGAAACAGTTTGTGTCCAGATTTGCAAGGCAAACCAAAACACAGCACGACTATTGCCAAGTGTTACATTCTTCTCTAGTCACAGTGAGTGAACTTAATTATAGTTCATTAACCCTCAGTCTACTTTCTCATTCAGGTACCCAACAGAGTTGTATCAAGCCATCTCTCATAACTTCAGCATGATGTTCTTAAACCATTGTGGACTTTTCTATATCAACACACCCTATAGTCTTTGCAATTTTCATGGTCTCTATAAATGGAAACATAACACATCATAATTAATGATTTCAGAAGCTAGTTTTGAAGAGAAATAAACTGAGAATATCAAATCTTTTCCCTGAGGACAGAGGCAGTCTGATTGTTTAAAAAAATCCCTTTTAGATATCTTTTGCAGAAATGCCCCTGCTGTGTCTGCCCTCTGGTTGTGCATGTCACCTGTAAACAGTTCACTGCCACTGCTGACTCCACTAAACATCTTCTTTGTACTTCAATCTACATTTTATGTGAACTCTGGAGCTATTAGCCACTAATATCAACAGCATTGCACAGTCTAGGAACATTTATTGCTCCCCTGCTTGGTTTAATGTTTCTGCCTTAGTACCATAATATTATTAATAGTCACAAAGTACAATAAAAGAAAATTAAGTGTTTATTTTGTTTAGGCTTTCGCCACTTTACCTGCAGCCTTTTTCCATTACATTTGCACATAAATGAGAGCACACTACAATTTTAGTGCATCTAAAAATCAGGGTTTAACTCCCCTAATCATATTGTTCTATTTTCAGTCATCTTCCAGGCCACCTTATATCTTATTGCAAATGCAAGTATATAATGTTAAATGTATACCTGTATATTTTATATAAGTGCATAGCATGCATTTGGTAGCTATTTGCCTGGCTAACAGATTTCATTTTTTTCTTCTTTTAAAACAAATATTTTGTAAAAATACCATCTTCAGTAGAGGCATGACACAGTTTGCAGAACAATGTATGCCAAAATGGGTTCTTTTCTGCTTGTGGTGATGCTTTATTTTTCCTCTTAGTTTCATAGATGTAAAACCAAAATTAAGGCTTTAATGCCTATTAAGATAAACATTGATTCAGACATGTTTCAAACTACATGTGTGAGATTTGAAGATAGGTGCCTTCAAAAAGACAATGAAACTCTGAAATGTCCACTTCCTTGAGAAACATTGGCCTCCACAGACAATGTGCTGATAAAAAGTGAGCCAAGCCAACAAAGCTGGCCACAAGAGAATAAATTAGACTGCTTCCCATGGATATACATTATTATGCATAAAAATAGCATTAACAGCATTCTTCCCAAAGACCAGCTCAAGTACATATTCCTATGAAAGCAACTGAATGGAGGATAAAATTAAAGGTTACGTGGTTAATGAGTATGTAAAACTGCAGCTGTAAAAAGCCTTTTTCTGTACAGTGCAGGCTTTGTGTGGCACTGAGGTGGGCACAGCCCGGGCTGCTCCTCTCCCACTGCGTGCCAGAGGCTGCTGGCATCTAACAGCCAGTCTGAGAGGTACTTGTAGGGAAATGGGATGTCAGATAACACTTTCTGGGACCTGTACAGTAAGAGAGTTAAAAATTAACCAGGTCTATAATCTCTTTTGTAAAGAGACGTTAGTCATTTTCCCTGTCTAGATAATTTAGCTAAGCGTGTGTGCCAGCCAGCTCTGCACAACTTGCACAATGGCAGCAAGAATTACCTAAATCACACACAATTTTGGTTGTGAAAGTGTAGATCCAGGGAAGTCTGATGGGCCCTTATTTCCAAAATGGTCTTCAGAGTAGCCTCCTGCCAGCCTGGCACAAGTACCCAGTGTTATTGGACTCTGCAGCTCAGATTCAACTCTCCATGGCTAAAGCTTCACACATCTAAGCGGCTTAATGAAAGACAGTAGGTGGCTTACATTTTTCCTGAACTGTCTCCAATTTGACAGTATTTTTCCAGTATTCAGCAGCTCAGATTATATGCCAGGAGTCCTGGCACCACAGGAAAAGTATTAGTTTCTCTATTCTTTTGCTATGAATCTAGATTAATAGCCCCAAATTCCTGCTCCCAGTGGACTGAAAAGAGATGCTTTGAAATGTATGCATTTGTTGGGCTATATTTGTTTGTACACATAACTAATTATAAAGTAATTAGTATTATCTCAGTATATCTAAACAGGCAAGCAAGGCAAGACAGAAGCATTTATTATAGTGACAAAAGGAATCAGCATTTGCTCATCATAAAAATCCAAGTTATCTTGTTTTCTTGTACATCGGTGTAATTAATCACTGTATTTAGCATTTTCAGATAATAACACCCAGTATCTGCTTTGATGGGATACAAACAAGCACATTATGAATCACTTCACATCCAGACCATCTTAATTGCTAAAATTACTGTCTTCATGTCTGCTGCTTCTGTAACAACAGGTAACTCAATGAAAGGCCTGAAACACCCACATGCTTTGGCAACCACTTTAGCTACTGAGCTAGTATGGCATTTGTCATTCTTATTATGAAGCCATATTTTTTCCTTCATTTACAATTGCATCAAGCCAAAGAAGTCCACGAGGTTATGCAGGGCATAAACAAGGGCATAATCAGACTTCCTATAGCAGATGACTGAGGGAGTGAAAAATATTGTCAAATTCACTAATCCCATCTAAATAAACCTCTTAACTGGGTGGAACAAAAAGAGAAATCTTACTTTTATCTTTAAGTGAGTAATAAAACAAAATAAAAACTAAAAGAACCCTTATCAGTTAATTGAGATTGTCTTCAATTATATCAATACGAGTGACTAACCTTTAGGGCTTTTCATTAACCAAGGTTCATCAGTTCTAATCATCTGACACTCAAATACTCTAACGGCCATGGCAATGTAATTAAAGTTGCCAATTCTGCTGACAAAGTTCTTAGGTTACAAGCACAGTTATCAATGCAGGATAAGTAATCTTGTAGAGCACACTGATTTCACAGATACTGTCCCATCCCATTAATGGTGTAACTGGTGACAGACAGATTTTATTAATGAAATTAATCTTCAAATATGTATTTGGTTGTGACTTTCCGTACAGCATCGGGAGTGGCCACCACTGCTTCATAATCCTGCCTGATAGTTTATCACAGTTAATAAACACAATAGGAGTCCTGGTAGAATTAATTATCATCTTTAACCAAAATAATTAAGATTTTAATCTCTAAGGGTAATTTGTTTGACTCTATTCTGCCAAATACAGTCTCAAACATTCTGCTTTATGGATTGTGACCATGGGCAGGAGGAGAACCAGGGTGTAGGAAACCAACTGAGCAGCTGCTTTAGAGTGTCATTTGTATTGTACTAATATCCACATGTAAGGTGTAAAGATTTCTCACTGCTACCAGATGACTTTTCACAGAATCACAGAATAGCCAGAGTTGGAAGGGACCCATTAGGATCATCTAGTCCAACTCCTGTTTAGGCACAGGACAACTCCATTGTCACACCATGTGCCTAAGTGCCTTGTCCAAATGCTTAAACTCCATAAGAATAGGGGCCATGACAGCCTCCCTGGGGAGCCTGTTCCAATGTTCCACCACCCCTCTGGGTAAAGAAGCTCTTCTGAATATTCAATCTAAACCTCCCCCGGCACAGCTTCATGCCATTCCCCTGGGTCCTGTTGCTATCCACCAGAAAGAAGAGGTCAGCACCCACCCAGATTTTCAGTTAAATCATGTATTTGCTGCCTACAAAATGTGCCTAAATTCATTTGAACAGTATACAATACTATATATTAGAATTGAAAAGGATTCTACAAGCTACTATGTGGCTGATCTCAAGAGTAAAATTCCTTTCTAGTTCAGATATGTTTTCCCTCTTCCAGAATTACTACAGGATATTTAGGAATAAGTTTTCAACAGGAAGCATTCCTTTTCTTCCTTGAATTACATTTTCTTTTACTAGATCAAGAAAAAAAGAATCAGAGGAAGTCTTACACCATATGATAAAAGACCTTACAGCAATGTAATTTATGTCTGGGCTTCAGGTATCAGAAAAGAAAAGCATAGCCATATTGGGTCAAAGGGTTCTGAAAGTGACCAGCAGAAGATGGCAAAGGAAGCATGCAAGAGGATGGCAACCATATTGTTGTATGCTCCTGGGACACTTTCCAACAGTTCTGCTCCCAATTTCTTCTCTAAGAAGAGAATTTTCTCTCCTGCTTGTTACAAAATATTGAGCTGGCATTTTCATTAAACTAGCTATAGTAACTCTAATGCTTCATTCCTGAACAGTAGTGCTTAGGTCACATCTAAATATATTTAATATATTGGATGTTTTTATCTAAACACCAATCCTTATAGCAATGGTAATTTAAAAAAAAAAATACAGTTGTGGAATATACCTGAGCAATAAATGCATCCAACAATCTCCTGGTTGCTTTTAGACATTCAAAACTAGAAAGAATGAAAAGTTCTCCAAATCTTTGATTTCTTCTGTTGGTTTCTTCCACCAAAATCACAGAATGGGCATTAGAATTTTTAACTCACAGGCTACGTCAAACAATCCCTGGCTTTTTGACTGTATATCATAAATAGTTATGATAACCAAAAGGAAAGTAAAAGAAAAAAGAAGATATGGCTTCCTAAATACTGTTGCTCATAAGCTATTGAAAGTTACATGTCACTGTCTCCCTGCTCTGCTTGCAGAATTTATTCTATCAGAATTGCAGGACTGTGCCTGCACTAAAAGGAAGAATACAAATTTACTCATATCTTGTAAGAGTTGCTAAGCAAGCTCACACTGAAAATTTCCATAAGCACTTGAACTAGCCAAGAGTAAACATAAAGCTGAAAGCAGGCAAGGGTTTGGGGTTTTTTACTTTCACAAATAAATTACTTCAGTAACTACATAGGCATCTACCTACCCTAGCTTGGGGATGCATCAGCTTAGGTCTTAGTTTACAATGAATTACTTTGTGTATTCTTTGACCTAGAGGCAACCCTGTTCAGAATATTTTTCTGTACAACTATGCTGGAGTCAATAAAGCCTTGAACTTACAGACTGAAGAACATGCTTTTTTATATACTGCAAATAGACAGATGTCAATGAGAAAAGACACAGTGAATAAGAAGTGACACATATATAAGAGTTTGTAGGAGGAGAGCCTACAGAAACACCATTCAGCTCTTAGGTTTTTGGTATTTGCTATAAATGTACATTCCCACATGCATTTCAAGAACATATGACACTTAGTAAATGACATTGCTCAGAAAGAAAGTGTAAAAGCTACACTGACAGCTTAGCACAAGTTCATGGTACAACTGCATCCCTTTATTAGTTATATGCAACTCTCCTCATACCCCGTGGATGGTTTTAAGCTATACACTCACTCAAGGTTATATGAAAGAGCTGTCTCTGTTCAGTCTGAACAGTGGGACAAGAGGTGGCAGTGAAGTGCAGTGTTGTCTCAGAGAAGTGACTAAGAGGTTCAGAATGCTACCTGAAGAAGTATATGGCAAATACAAAAATCCAAGCCTGCTCTCAATATAGAGCCTCATGTTCTTCCACATGACCACCAAGATGATGCACATGTCGAATACAGTGAAAAAAAAGGCAGAGAGTTTAGAGAGCCATACTATTTCCTTGGCATTCTACTGTTCTCAGCTGGGCTGTCAGAAAATGCATAGTAATAATGCTAGGCACTGAATGTGTCAGCAGTGGAAAGAAAACCAGAAGCAATTAGAGAGCAATATTGGTTATAATTATCTCAATTCTTAGAATCATTTATTTTCACAACCCATATTCCAGGACAAATTCTGGAAACTCTATTCAATTTTTATTCAGCTTAACAGGCACTCACCCTCTGAAGTGCCTGGGAACTGTTTTCAAAAGGGGGCTGAGCAACAGTGTCAGCTTTTGGCCCAAAGTCAGATGGAAACAAGCCACAACCTAGACACAGTTGGCCCTCAGGATATGCTTTGAAAGACCTTGACAAACTTCAAACTAAATTTTAATTATCTCTGTTCAGTTTGATTTATAATAATTGTCAATATCTGTGGTTTGAAATAACACATTTTACAACATGATCAGTAAGAGAAAATATTTTCCTAATGACTAAAGGGAGGAAGAGTCTACAGCGAGTCCAAGAATTATATTATCAATCTTATTTATTATTTTTTTAAACCATAACACACAAATATTTAGGAGACATTAATCTGAAATTGAGGGTTAAAGGCTGAAGAATACTATGTTTTGCTGGTTTTGCAGCAATCAGATTTAGGAGTCTAACTCTGCCAACATGAGGCCAGCTGAGGTCCCAAGAGTTCACAGAGATAATTAATGGTGTTTGAAATGCTCACAAATTTTGAAGAGTCCATACAACCATAAAAAATGTACTTGACAATTATGTCTTTAAAATAGTTGTGATGTGCCAAGAGTTGATAATTTATTCATTTGAATGAAGATTTCTGTGATGTTCTTCACAGCAAATAAATCCACAAGTTGTACCCATGACAAGTCCCAATAAAACACTCAGCTCTTTTCGTTCCTATAGAGTTGTATGGGAAAGGTCGCTTTCAACTCAGGGCTTTCCAGATACCAGCTTCTGGGCAATATTTCTGAAATAAAATGCTATGACTTAAAGAATACCAGGCTGAACAACAAACAAACTCTCTTTCTCAACTGGTCTTGGTGTTTCTTGCCTTTAAACAATGGCCACTTGTAGAACCAGGGGCTCAAGCTGTGGTTGTGTCAGGAATTTTCTAAATCAATACTTCAATTTGCCCAGAAATCATCTACTTTCTTGCTTTGAATCTATTTACAAAGGAATTAATGCATATGGTTTAAAACCAGAGCAGTAAAAGAGTAGATTAAAAATATAAGAGCAACTCAATTTGTGTGAAATAAGAACTGTTCAGCTACAGTGAAAAATAGATCCCAATAATGTCAGCAGAGGAGTGTTCAAAGGTCATAAACCACAGAAATACTGCTTTTACTGTCCTTGCTCTCAGTAAAAGGCTCACCAGAAACAAATCCCCTCATCTGCAGCTACTGTATTGGCAGGTCAGTGTGGCAGATTATGCATCCTCAATGATTTTTTTTTTACTCTATAAAATGGATAAAACTAATATTCATTTCCATTTTGATTTTTTTGCAATTTGACTCTGAAATTGCTTCTGCCATGGGTATGTGAGTTCCTGGCCATCGCTTGATTCATTCTTACCACTATTTGCTTCAGCTGAAAAGATATTATAAGCTTTTGCAATTTCATTTTCTTTTTAAAGGTAGCTTCCTGTAACAACTTCTTCCTAATAAGCTATTTGTTTTCCATAACTTCAGTTGAATGAAACATTTTGCTTCATGCCTCAAATCTTGCTTCATTTACAACTTTTATCCATTTGGGCCATAAATAAAGTTGTCATCTCCTTTCTTTTAAATAACTAATGTGGGTAAAACTTGCTGATCCTGAACCCCAGATACAATGGAAAAATAAAAAGACCACTGTCCAGCTTTTCTGCATTTTACCCCTCAAACACACAATTCCTAAACTAACAGGCTTTCTCACACAAGTTCTTTGCTTATTTATAAACATAAGCCCAAAACCCACATATCAACTGGAAGACTGTGTAT
The DNA here is from genome assembly GCA_013399015.1 of Galbula dea. Lineage (NCBI taxonomy): Eukaryota > Metazoa > Chordata > Aves > Piciformes > Galbulidae > Galbula > Galbula dea. The sequence continues at coordinate 1,580,472 of VWZX01003777.1, forward strand.
TAAACCTATTGATTATCTCATACCCTGCCCTAAAGCAAAATTTCTCCTTTAAGAATTACAGTGCATTATTCTATAACAATATTTTTTCCTCTCCTCTCAGCCAGGCAGTAAAAACATAGGAAGGTGATGAAAACCTCAGTGGGAGTTCACTGAAAGCCACAGGAGGGTGAAGCCTTCAGCTCAGCTCCAAACTTCTAGTTGAAGCCTGTTTCTCAGCCTCTAAGAGGAAAACAGCTTTAAAATGTTGGGGGGTTTTTTGACAGCCTGTTCTACAGAGAGAGCATCAGTTCCTGTCCATGTATATGTAACACTGGCAGCTGCATGGGCTGCACAGAGGCCTCAAGTAATTCTGCACAGAACCTGTCCTCCCAGATAGCAGGAAGAAATTATGTCCAATATTACTAATTTTGAGCACAGACTTTTCTACAGCCTCATAAAGCATGAAAATCCTCCTGCTTTCTAGGCTGCTAGCCAAATCAGTGTTTAGGAGGATGAGCAGGCAAGACAAACAGCAATTCAAGGAAAGAGAAACAACTGGTCTCTGTTGCTCCAGAGAAAGAAGAGTTCAGTAGAAAAAGTATAAAAACATTAATGAGTATTGAAGTTCCATTAGGAATTTTGGGGAAGAGAGCTTCAGTGGACTGTAGGCAGGAAGAGATACATTCATTTGTGTTCCCTAGCCCATGTGATCTCACAGTAGATTAGGGAGGCAGGGTCTCACCCCAAACAAATCTTCCCTGCGCTGGCAGTCACAGTATTTGCCTCTTCTTTGGTCACCTGGAGGAAAGGCTTCTTCACCTCTTCCAGAGCTAACAGATCTCATCCCTGCCAGTGCTCTGCCTTGGTGCACTACTGAGGGGTAAGAGGAGAAGGAAAAGCTCAACCTTTCTGTGGTGAAACAAGCACACAGTGAGCATCCCCCAAGTTTTGGGTCATGTGTACAGGTCTGGATTTCCAGGTCTGCAAACCTGGCAATGCAGCTAACACAATACCATGGTGCTATTAGCGCTTACAAGTTTCTCTGCCATTTGATATTGCATATTTCTAGCACTGTGATAATGCCATGAAACCTGCATATGACCCATTATTACAGGGAAACTTTGTGACAATTATCACAAGTAGGAGGTTTCTATGGAGTTTGTCTTTAACTGTATGTTCTCACAGTCCAAGATTCATTAGTTCAACAGTCAACTTATTCTTTCGTAAAAATGATACTCCAGGAGCTATTCTGAATAGAAACAACATTTCCTAACTCCACAGAAAAGAGAGTAATTAGCAGATAGTTGTATTCTTTTGATAAAATTATGAAATTGTAGGCTTGATTGAAGAGAAATCCAAGAGAAAAATGTGTTTGGAAAAGCAATTTTGCCTTCTTATAGCTGTTTATCAACAAGACAGCTATACAATATAGAGTTTACATCTTCAGCTGCTTCATATCGTCCAAGCAAAGTTAGTGTTGCAATAGAGAAATGACCTCAGCATCTGTATCCAGAGTTGAGAACAAATCATAAAAAAATAAGGTTTTTTTTAACCACAGCTCCAGCTGAAAGATTTTCAACTACAAGTCATGCTGAAAGTTTTTAAAGTACAAGTTAAAAGCATCTTTCCCACCAAATCGTTATTCCTCTTCTGTGGGCAATAATGAGCTTTTTCCCACATAATTTCCTAGTGAAGAGGTAGATTTGCTGCATTTATCTTTCAAACCTGTACTAGTAACTGAAAATGGTAAAACTTATATCAGATGAAGAAAAGTCTACAGCACAGCTGCCTTCTTCAAGGACATGGGAAGGGTCTTCGGTAAAGAACCTGGACCAAAGCTAGGAGTAGCATCCCCTGGCAAAGTATTCAGACAAATTGGTTCTGAAATGCAGAATCTTTCAATAGAACAGGATGAAAAGTCTTCAGAGGGCTTTATCTCCTTAAGAAAGATCTAAAACCAATCGAGTCTGAAAGAGAAGAATGACTGTGGATCATTTGAACAGTGGAGGTGAGCTGTGTCCTGTGGAAGACAATATGATGTGTGCCGTACTGTCATCATATTTATTCATACAGAGCAAATTGCCATAGGAGCTGAGGTTCCAGGGATAGCTTCACCCTAACATGCAGCATCCTTCCTCCATTTGTTTCCTTTTCATGCAGCGAGCATCCCATTACTGGATACTTACCTACTGAGAAGAAGTGAAGAGTTCTGATACACCTCATTGCAAAGCCTTCAACTCAATCTAAGTGTTCCTACAGGATTTTTGGGGGACAGAATTTATCAGTCAAAGAACAAGTCAACACCATGACTCCTGCCCTGAGCCTTCCAATCACTTGGACAAGATCTTAGAACAGAGAAAGGCAGCATGCCATAGCAACAGCATGTACATGACACACATGCATGAATGAGACTTCTTTTGGCCTTGAAGTAGCTAGTCCAGATTTAAACTCCCAGGCTATTGGCTTGGCATCATGCTGTCAGTTGTATAGCCTCAGATGGTAGCCTACATTTTTCTGCTAACTCAATGCCTTCTGTTCCCCAGTAATGGACATTGGGTCTTTACAGAACTTATGAATTACTGGATATACATCAGGAAGCTTTTTAAAAACCCTTCAGGAGACAGGTGGGAGATAGTCATCAAGAAGAAAACCAATACACTAGATTGATTTAAATTTGATTCAAAACTCATCTCTCTCAATTAGCTTTGTTGTTTTTAATGGATTTACATCCTATAAATACCTCAAATGCAATTGCAGATGTTTTCAGCACAAATATGAAGTGATATAAGTAATGTTAAATTACTTTTTACAGTTCTGATAAATTGGACAAGTCAAGATAAACACATAGATTCCACACTCCCTTCAAGGGCCACACTTAGAAGTTTTCATTACCCTTATATGTGCTCTGATATCTCTTTCACAAAGCTACACTGATAAGTTCCACAAGTGTCTTGAACAAACAAAATAACCAGAAGAGAATAGCATCACTGAGTCCTTGGCATCCTCTTCACTTCTGAGCTGTATCCCAGCCGAGAGAGCAGGATTACCTAACGCCGCAATGGCTTTTCTCACTCCCAGTAGCCCTTTACTCACTGTTCCAGCCTGCACAAATATAAAAGGTAGCCCACCCAAACTCAGATGGGGTGCTGTACACTGTATTGGGATGGTAACACCATGATAACAACTGAAGCTATGCAGCCCCAGAGGCCCTTGGTTTGCTTCTCTTTGCCTCATCCTACATCTCTTCCACCCATGCAGCTGGAAGTGGGAAACCCACAGGGGTGTGGGGAAGCAGTATCCAGACAGATACATCCCCATGGTCTTGGGATGCCACTCCTACAAAAACACAGAGATTGTGGAATGCAAGAGGATTTTCCAGTCTGTGATTTCAAAGACCTTTTACTACACACTAACACATGTTGCATGAAGGATACCAGAAATAACACTGCTGTGAATTTTCCTCAATATTGGAGAATCACACTTATAACAAACACAGGAAGAGATCTGTAGCATGGCTCCACATACCACCCTGTCATTTATTTTTGATTTACCCTCAGATGTTCAATATTTAAGCAATACCAGTACAATTTAAGCAATACCAGTATAATGCATAAGCTTTTTGGTTGATGGTATCTCTTCAAATGAGACAATCTCAATGATTTAGTGCCAAAACTCCTATTTTTGCTAGCAAAATTAAGCCCTTTGCCACTTTCATGCATACACTGTATGTATACAAGACCTTTAACCAAATACGCATGCCTCTTTTGCAGAGTGATTGTTTCTTTTGTCAACAGTAAATGCACTGAATTCTGAGTGGAGGATAATCTAAAAATTTTATTTCAGCTTCCAGTTTTCCTAACCTTACACAATCACAACAGTCATGTCTCACTTGACTATAAATGCTTTTGCTTACCTAGAGGGCAAAAAACCCCCCCAGAAACAGAAGACAGAATATAGTATTTCCGAAGAAATATTATAGCCATTAGTTCCACAAACACACTGCAACTAACTCAGAAGCAAATTCTGCCCTCAAAAAATGATGCATCATTTATAATTGTGTGTATGTGTGTACATACAGAAAATGAAGGGGAGAGAGAATATGAGAGGACAGTCTAGTCCTTGAACTTTATAAAGAAACATCTGCCTCAGGTGTCTGAATGTTGTGCAGTTCTATTATATTATCTTTTTTTAAGAAATCTTGGAGTGTATTGCAAATGGAGTTCATCAACAAAATGAATTAATTTTACAGAAAAAGTTAGGGTTTATTTTTGCACTGACTTTTAATTTTAATTCAGAATGCTTCTACCAGCTCTAGCTGTCAACATTGGTTAAAATGAAACAGGCAAGCAGCAGACTTGGACCAATTTTAGCATACTTTATATGATAAAAAATGTATAACTTCAAAATAGCTAATAGAAATCTGGCACAACATTCATACATTGCAATTTATTTCAAATATGATTCACAAACCCTTGTGGGTTAAGTATTACCATTTCTGTGATATGGACAAACTGGCTAGAAAGTCAGTGTCAGAATAAGCTCTTAGCTTGTGTTTTTGTGCTCACCCCACTCATGTCCTGTAGCTGCTCTCTGCAGAAATCTCGCATTTCAGCATATGTTCACACCATTTATGCTAGTTCTAAGAAGAGGTAATTTTCATGTGCTGTGTTAATGGCATAACCTAAGATAGCCCACAGTGGTTACAAATACTGTAAAAAGATTTTGGCAAGAAATGTCTTAGCACACAACACTTTAGAATTTTCATGGGAAATGACAGAGACCTTTATAAATAAAAATGATACATTTCAGCAAGAAATTTCATCATTTTTAAAGTGGTATTTTACAACAGAAAGAAAAAAAGGAATGGAGTTCCTTTTATTCTACTGGATGCAAAGCAAATTGGTAAAGGCATCTATCTCGGACTCACTACATGGACTGCACTGGTTGGGACAGTCCTCAAAAACAGTTCCCCAGGTCTTCTTAGGAATGTTTCTCTGTCTTGGAAAAGCCATAGTTACAAATAAAACTGTGAATTTTCCTTATCTTCCCCTTTTTTGTTTTGGCCCTGATATGAAGCCCATGATATAACAAGCTGGTACATTTCAAACATCCCACTTTTCTTCTTTTCCCCTTTTTCTTTTATTCATACCAGATAGCCTTAGTCTTTGGTAGAACAGTTTGAAAATTCTATTGGGATTCTAAGAGCAAAAGCCAAAGCAAAGCATATACAACACATGGCAAAGATAAAACAAATAGCTTTAAAAATTGCTAGAGGATCAGCGCAGTGCTGATAGAGGAGTGACTCAAAAGACACACATTTTTTAAGGTTTCATTGTGACAGTCCTGCACTGAAGGCATGAGAAAACTCAGATGAGTCACACTGTGTTATAACATTTACCATAAACCAGGGTTATTAATACAAGCAGACAAGACAAGTCACAATCTGGTGTGTTAGTCCAGAGAGAACAGGAAGAGATAGATTTTCTACAAACCAGCTAAACACAATATAGATATAAAAGCATCTTTGTTCTTTGAAATGGCCTTGTTATTGGTGAAAAAAATTCACCAGCTATTCACAGGGTGGGGCTTTTTTGTTTGTTTTTTTCTTGTTTGGTTGGCTGGTTGGTTTTTTTTTTATTTTTACAAATCCTTGGTTTTAAATTCATGTTTTCAGTGCAGCATTTGCCTCTGGCCAAAAGGTCAAAGGAGTTTTTGAAGGTGGTACACTTCTCTTAAAAGCACAGCCTTTCTTCCCTCTGTCCCCAAAGTCTGGGAAGGAGAGGAGCTCAAGGCACCAGATGCTGCATTAGATGGTGAAACAATTCTGCCTTGGCTCTTCCCTTAACTACCACTGCCTCCCTTCACACAGCTTCCCTTTTCATGCACCACTTCAGGCCACTCTTCACGCGCTGCTTCCACTGGCAATGATGAAAGTTTGTCCATGTGTCAAATTATTGGCAGTCACTTCTACCCATAAAATAAAAGTGGCATACCATAATCATACCCTTGTCCTCCAGAGCACTCTCACAAGATTGCAAAGCACTTCAGAAAAGGTATAAACTATCAGCCTTAAGTTGCCAGGGATGAAACTGAGACACAGCACTAGTGAAAGAACAGCCATTACTGGAAGCAGCCACTAATTACTGCTTCCTCTTTTTCACCACCATCTTGCCTACCATTGAAAACCTAAGACAGATTTTTTTTTCCCCTGGTTGTTTGCTTACAAAGAAGAATAAACTGCTGCAAATCTCCTTTCTTTCTGCCCCACTAGTGATATTGTGGCTTCACAGCATTACAGGGCTTAATAACAAGGAGAGGTAATACCAGAGCATGACACTGAAATCTAGCTCCTGATCCTTAACCCTCTAGAACTGCAGAAGTACTAGATTTCATAGGCAGCAGAACCATCATTATCATCAAGTCTGACCTCCTGCATAATGAAGGCCACAAAATTTTAGTCAATAATTCAATCAGGGAACTGATAAGGGATGCTTGATTCTGCCTGCTGAAGCAGCTCTTGACACTACTGAGGTAGTAGTAAGGTTAAAAGGAGGGTAATAGTCTCTGTGTAGTGCTCCATTCCAGACAGTAAAGGCTCAGTTAACTCTGTACTGTCCAAATACAAAAATCGACAGACTTTTTTTATAAGCCTTTATCCTCACTTATCTCCTCATTTATTAATATTTCCAGGCAGTATCTACAAGGATAGAGCCATCACCCCAAAGCCCTGAGCTACTGACCAGCTATACAGCAGATTTGCTTAACCTAACTACAGTCCATCCCAGTCCTGGAGCCTCCAACAAGGAGATGAGCCCATCGTTTTCACCATTTCCCTTCTAATATAACCTTTTCTATGGTCTATTTTATGTTTGTTTGCACAAACACATGACATGAGCTCAGAAAATCTGTCAGCAAGTCACAGATGGCCACAATCATATAAGCAGCTTTGGTAGGGCTACAAGGTCTGACTAGAGATGTTAGGCATCTCTAATATGATGTGGAGTATCTCAGCTTGGTAATATTGAATCAGGGCTGGCCTTGTACAGAGACAAAGGCCAGCTGCCCTGTGACTTTAGGTTTATATTCTGAATTACTTTAACTCCTGACATTGTTTTGCAATTTGGAACTGATAGAATACAAAAGAACAGCGCCTGAAAGTTGCATTTGTATTTAGTGTTGTTGCCATGTCTAATGAAAATGCAACTTAAAGGGGAGCATTTATCAGACAGAGTTCTGAGGCTAGCCCCAGCACCCATCTGTTTTCCAGGGTACATATTTCCTGCTTGTCATGAACAAGATATAAACTGTGTGTTATTCACGGTTACAGAAGAAGCAAAAGACAAAAACAAGGCTGGGGATGCACCACACACTGCCTTTTCTTACTGCAGTTTTCCAGCTCTGTACTGCCTAGAAACCTGAATAGGGAAGGGAAAGAAAATGGAAGAAAACACTGCTTGAAAAGAAGTCTGTCAGGGCTTTCTTATCTCAAATACTAGAAACAGCATCATACTAGAAAAACATTGTACAAACCTTGCTCTGAGGATTACTTTTATCCTTATTTTATAGGGATAAAACAATGGTGCACGAACAGAATGAAAACCAAGAAAATATTAACAGCATCAAATTTGCAGGAGAGAAATGACAGTAAAAAACACAGCACTGTCTCCTTCCTTCAAGCAAGTACACAGACAGAAGCATCCCTCCTAACCAGCCCAGGACATGGGAGTGTTTGTCAAATGAGAAGATTCACTGTGAGCTGCAAGCTGACTGCATTTTAAGCAAATGAACAGGAGCACATTGCAACAGATGCTGCCCCCAATATGAGACCTCTTTTACAGAGCCTTCCTAATTCCCACTTGGGGAATTTCTTCTTCACTGTGGCCAGGCTGGGAACATTTGCTGGCTACAAAAGCAGCAGGAGAATCCATTCCCTAAACACCCCTTGTGTTCCAAAGATGCAGTGAGGTCATCCACAAGAAAACAAGGCCTTCACAGAACTCTGACCTTTCCTTTTCTGTCCGTGCAGGAAAATCCTCCAACACCCATGCCTGTACCTGCACCAAGTCACAATCCCATCTTCCTGCAGTAGCCTGTGATGTCAGCAGTGGTTCCTTTGACAGCTGTACTTTTGCAGGGGCTTCCTCAGAATACCTAATTTCATTTCTTTTCAGAGAAGCCTTTATGATAACTGCTCATGCCCCAGGCCTCCTAGTTTGACCAAATGTTACATTCTACCATATCAAATGTGCCTCCAATGTAACCTGTAGGCTTGTACTCACCCAGAAAAACACAACTTAGTATATTTAAAATACTGCAGTTACTTCTTCCTTCATAGGTGTGGAAATGCTGCAGCTTTACAGAGGTGGCTTTCCTCTAGCCATAGCATGATGTGTTGGATGCACTCTGTGTATGCCCATTTGGCAGGAATTGGTTTGGATCAGTGGTTTACTAGCCATTTGTTTGCTGCTGAAAGCACCCACACAGATGCTGGACGTTCTGTTTTCTTTTCCTGATAGTTTTCACACATGAAGCTGTGCCAGAAGGACAAGTTGATTGATTAGGTGAAACTATTAGACACCTTAACTCACATGGAGGGTGCCAGGTGAGGAGCCCATGCAATTGCCTGCTTTGGACAGTGGTGCTGGTGGCAACCTGTCATCTCTGTGGCTTCCTCCACTTCAAAATAGCTCACGTGTTTGAAAGCTTTGATCCCACCCCATGTGTGGATGCTAGGAAAAAGTTCACCCTCCAAATAAACCCCTCTAAGTATATACTTGTAAACTTTCAAGACAGGCAAAATTCGTAATACAGTAAGCCTTCTCTGATGAAACTGCAGTGGAATTACTGCCAAATAAGCATCACTGTCTCTGCTGGATGAATTTAGACCCAATTTTAACCATTATGCCCTCAGTGGCTCTTACTGACAACACTGAAAAAGTCTTCTTTAATCCCTTCAGTTCTTGTCCAGTTGGTTATATGCACTTTGATCCCAAAGACTAAATTCCATCAAGCATTCCATTGTTTCAGCTATAGCACATCAATTTGCTAAATGACTACATCACATAAATTAATTGGGAAAAAAAACCCCCAATTTTTAAACTATGCTCATTTACTTATTTATCAGTAGAGGAGAAATTATTCTGAAGTATCCTACTTATTACACACACTTTTTCAAAACACAAGTGCTTATAGAATCATGAGTTCAATTTCTCTTTCTGCAGCTTAATCTTTTGTGAAGCTGAAGATACAGCTTTTGTAGCAAGGACAGTCATTATGTTTTTGAACAAACAGAATTCATTCAGTGACAGGTTTATTGCTTGTTTATCTCAGAAATATTTGCCACAATGGGCAACATAGAAAATTGCAAGAAACTGAAATATTGAATGTGTTTTGAAATGCATTATACAGAATTCTACAGCTGGAGTGGTATTTGATAAAACAATATTCTCAACTCACATTGTCACATCCAAGAAGGATGCTTGGGTTCATGAGAAAAAGATGCTTGGGTTCACTAGAAAAAGCTGGATCTTATTTGTTTTCTGTCAATATTTTTGGTTGACTAAAGCAAGGCCTGAATCTTCTTGACATTGTAATTTCATTGTGTCCCGGGATGTGCACAGAACTGAACAACTGTTTGCTTGAACTGCCAATGTGATATTTTCAAAGGTGTACAGAAGCCAGGAGTGAACTGTAAATTTGACAGTGCTGTAGGATATAGAATTGTTGCTTTAAAAAATAGCCCTCAAAATGCTTCTTCAAAATGGCAGGATTAGGGACAAAGGTCACATTTTTGACATTGTTTACAGCCAAGTTGCTCAGATTACTTATGGAAAAAGCAGCCACGAGACTTATTATGCCCACAGCCACCCATCACTGTGATACATGTTATGGTGAAAAGATAAGACCAGCTCCAGTGGGTGAAATGACTGAGATGAGAAACACTGGGTACTACATGTGGCAGCATTTCAACCTGCAAACTCCCCAAACATGAAGAGTTAAGAGTCAATCTAAGGTCTCTCCCTAAATACTGTATTCTCCTTCCAAAAGCAGGAGAAGGACTGCAGCTTGTGGGAGCATGAAATCAGAGGAGAGACAATGAAAGCTTTAAATGAACAAGAGATTTCAAGAGGTCTTAGAGAAGTTAATTCTGTTTCCCACTAGAAAATGAAATTCCTTACCTGACTGGAATGTGAAAAAACAAACTCTGAATGGTCTGTCCTTGTACTTCCACTGAGCACAATTCACCTTATAATTTCTCTGGCATTCCTTAAGACTGATTTCAATGGGTGCCTAAGCAGCACTGCTACACAAACTCTTGAGACATATCAACAAGGCATGCTAATGCAGTGCTACACTAACCACTATAGTGTCAAAGCTTTGGACATAAATTTAAATATATTTTCCCTGCCCTGGATCCTTCCCTAGCTCCTCCCCTCATCAAAGACAAGCAACAGTAAATGAACACAGTATGTGACAATCACCTGCATTTAAAAGTTACAAACAAGTCAGGTCCTCTCCCCCATCCACTCTGCCGTGTTTCAGAAAACTGAGCTTCTGTGGCAGCAAGCCACCTCCAAGAAAGAGCTGCACACTCAAAGGCAGCACAGGGCACCTATCAGCAGGAACATTCTTGAAGGAAGAGCTGAAAACAATGCTTACATAGGGAAAAAAATCAAGGCTGAGCTGGGGATGTTTAGGCATGGTGATTCAAACTCCATTCAAAGTCACAGAGTAACCAACTCTAACAGTATCTGACTTGATTTTTTTTTACATTAATTTGTTCTGAAACTTGTAATTACCTGACATTTCTTAAAATATAAAAATTGAAGTACAAAGAGCCCAATTAAGTAATTGTGAGACTATGAAACAAGCCAGGTGCAGCAAGAAAATTCAAATTAACACTCATCTCAAGCTTCAAATCAAGCATCAGTTTGTTCCTTTTTATTTTAATTTATTGTAGTCAACATTAGTTAAAGCTGGAGACATTTGTTCTCCTGCTAATGATATACACATAACTCCCACTTACATCCCCTTGCTTCTTCCAATTAAGAGCAACTTCTGAACATTTCAGCTAGAAGGCTTATCTGGCACAGATTATTCACTGTATCATATGGATTCTGGTTCTTGTGTCTGCAAGCTCTTTAGAGCAGCAATTTGTTCTCTGTTTAGCATATTTTGCAGTATATTGTGCTAAATAAGCTTAGGGAGTGCTATTCACTGAGGCATGTTTGTGCTCAGTGGATTCGGCATTGCCTTGTGCTTTGTTATTTCAATCTGTGCAAAACCAATTTTACAGCTTGCTCTCCAACGCAGTGGACAAAATCCAGGCTGCCTGGAAGTCAGTCTGTTTCTTAAGGAAATCTTCAGACTAAACACACAAAAATTAGTGGGTCTGAGGAACACTGTAGGTGGAAATGTAGCACACATAATACTACCTTGCTATTCCTTAAGTATACAAAATGAGCACCAGCTCACTCACTGCTTATCTTTCCTGCACAACTAATTGCCTTCCTTACCACATGGCTCTGACACACCTTGTGCGCACACTGGGAACATTTAACAGCAACTGAGCAACTCAACACCAGTTCCTTGACTTCTTCAGTACAACACCATTTTGGCCAAGTTGACCATTGCATCACTGCATTATTTCTCTATTTTTCAGTCTTACAAACTTTGGAAAGTATAAAGACAGTATTATTCCTCTGAGAACCACTGAACAGACTTCCCCCATCAACCCAGAACACATGGTATTTTATGAAAGCATCACATCTGTTCAGCTCCCAGCTCCATCCTGTGAACTCTGAGGCTCTCTGGACAAGCAAAACAGATACTGAGTAGATGCTTCCTGCTGATGCAGAGTCTGTGGGTTGGGAGAGAGCTGCAGAACTGCCTTTTCCCCCCCCCCTCAGGAGTTTGAGAAGGGCTTACTAGCGGACTGCATGTAAACATGGCTTTATCAGGTCAAGTTTATGTCAAATAAAACAACACTATCTGACATGGCACATGGCCTTCCAACACAGAAAAATATCAGGTAGCAACTTAGCAAACACCATTACATTACATTAATCCTGACACCTTTTACTTACATGTCAAGCTAGTGAGTAGTACTATGGCTCTGGACTTGATGGGACACAGATGCTAAGAGAAGGCCAAGTCCAGCAGCTGCAACACAAAGTCTTGGAATTCATTTCCTATAAAAACTGACAAAAATATTGGTCTTTGGAAAATCACATATCCTCCCTGAGAAAAAAATGCTTTCCTCCAAGAAAATATAGGGAATCTCTTCAGTTTTACTTAAATAAAGCTTTCTAATCATTACTGTTGTTAAGGAAATTGAAAATAGGCAATTAGTAACTTACACTCTATAGGTTTTCCCTGAAGGAAAGGGAAATTTAACACAAGACATTTTATATCTTGTGTGACACTTGTCCTCCCAATTCACGCATCAGAAATTGAGCAAGAGATGTTTAGATAAGACACCACAAGTTGTTACAAGGACTAGATAGCTAAGGGGTGAAAATATTTATGCTCTCAGTTGACTGATACAGGAGAGGACTTGCAATACCTACAGGTTAAAAGGCATTTAAACCCAGACTGAATCTCTAGGGTGACTGGAAGGACACTTACACTGAGCACTTCATTTCCGAAGTTGCAATACAAACCAAGCCATCTGTTCAAAGCACCAAAAAAGGCTTAAGTGCCTAAGCTATCGACACTACTTCTCTGATAGAGATCCATGAAAACCAGACAAGAGTATGCTGATGAGATTTGCACTGAGGGAACAAAGCAATTTCACAGAGCTACAAGGCCAAGACCCTGCCTTCAGTCAGACCAGCATCAATCTGTAGAAACTTCACCAGACTGCCCATCATAGAACAGCATCAAACCCTTCCTTACACAGCTCTAGCAAAAGGAAATTTCAGGTTTCTAGACTCGACCTGATTTAATCACACTTACTTGACTGTTAAGCTCTTAATTGCAGCTGATTCTAACAGTATAAGCAGAAATAGCTTGATTATCGCCAATGCTGACCTATACCACACCAGACCTTGGTCCACTGGCTTTCTTAAAATGATTCCTGATTTACTCTGAAGCTTATGGGGTTGAAATCAGGCCTTGTCTCTTCTCTGTATTGAAGCTGGAAGCCTAATTTTGAAAAGGATGTTGAGAAAAAAGTTCTTCTGTAGTATGTAGAGGCAGCATGTGTGCCACTTAACATTAAACTTAACTGCCTTCCTCTCCTTCCTCCTGTCTTAACCTACCATATCTGTTAACCTGCTCTTCAAACAAACAAGAACTTTTTCAGGTTGCATATTTTGTCTCACAATTGCTTCTACTGCTACAAGATCACATCAGAAGTGATTTTAAACATATATACTGTATATAGAATCATAGAATTGTTTAGGTTGGAAAAGACCTTTAAGATCAAGTCCCACTGTTAACTCAGCACTGCCAAGTCACCACTAAACCATGCTCCTCAGCACCACACCTACATGTCTTTTAAATACCTCCAGGGATGGTGACTCCACCACTGCCCTCGGCAGCCTGTTCCAATGCTTGAAAACGCTTTCAGTGAAGAAATTCCTCCTAAACAGTCCAAAGCCTCCCTCTGGAAGTCCAAAGTAACAGTTCTGACTTCCCTCCTTACTTCTGCAAGAACCAAAATCTCTATCAGCCGTGATTGCTATACCCAAGACAGCCTCTGAAGAGTTTCTAGCCACCCATTGCTGCAGTCCAGTAGTGCAAGTCATCCCACCATGTTTCCATGATTGCAACTATGTCACAGTTTTCCTACTGCACGGTGCCTTCCTGCTCCTCCTGTTTGTTGGCCATGCTGTGTGCATTGGTGTAGGTACATTCCAGTTGGGCTATTGATCCCACCACCTTATTCCTATGTCACCATTCTCAGGTGCTTCCATGATTTCTAACAAACCAAAAACCCTGGTGTCTCTGCTGCCACAGGGATCTCCATCCACCACTTCCACTGAGACAACAGACCAAAGGACCTCAACTAACACACTGTGCCTCAGACACTGGCATGTCACCTCCAGGCCTACCTCTAAACATATGCTTATATGTTCCCTGTCTTGCCTGTAGGTATTGGCAGTTTCCTAAACTTTCACATTTGACTCTATATGAATGACAACAAGGCCAAGCACAAAGCTCAAGTACTGTGCTTAGAACTTTTTATTTTAATAAGTATAAAAGGCAATGGCAAAAATAAATTATAAAAATACCTATCAGGCTGCAGTCCCAAAGGAAGAAAAGGACTGAAATTACAAAGCCAAACAGTGAAAACAAGGTAGACAAGAACTAGAAGGTTTCCCTTTACTTTTTTACAACAAAATTGGATTTTTTTCTGCTACTTTCAAAACCAGTACATCTCTGTTAAAACTGGAAATCTGTATCTCCCAACTTCTAGGAGTTAAGATATCTCCCAAAATATGTCCTAGGTTTTAACCTTAATATGAGAAGAAAAAAGGTGATATTGGTTGTTGTGTTAAACTTAGTTCTATTTCATACATATTAAAACATTGAACTGTATTTCTTGAATGATCTTTAATCCTATAAGAACACACATGACAAAATAGAGATCAAACTACTCATCTATTGAGCCAGCTACCTACAGTACTGTGGATCTTAATGAAAGGTAAGTACCAGGAGAGGACAAACTCTCTCCTGACTTTAGAGGAGACCATGTTATACCCTGCAGCAAGAGAACCAATTACAGTTACTACCATTAGCCAAGGTGAGAAAATTATTGAATACTATTAACAGTACACCCACAGTATTTACCTCAGCAACCTCCAGCAATCTTGAATTCCACTGGGGGACAATATATTGGCTTAGTTATTGCCTCTTACTTGAGATGAGCCCTAAGCCAAACATATTAAGAAATGTTTGGATTCAAGGATATGGGTCAACACAGTTATAATTCACAATAGCTCTTTCATTTCAGAAAGCGTCTTATTTCCTTCTCTCAGGCTTCTGCCAGAGCACAAAGACTACCAAACTGTATCATTAATCTCAGCTAATTACAATTTACAGTCTCAGGAACACAGATCATGTCAGAAATAAATATGGGAGGCTAGTTTTACCAAAGGACTGGACACATTTATGGTTGTTAATAATACATGGACCTCTGCAAGGTAAGCTGAGGCTTACAGGTAAGAGTTTCAAATGCACTTCATTAAGTTAAGTTCAGATCAGTGTGTTGACTTAGTGCTACCTTACAGGGCATCCCACCTCCATCCCTCCTGTAGAGCCTGTGTCATCTCTTTCCATGTGAGGAGAACCTGACAACAAGTCTGCAAAGAGCCACAGAACTATACTAACATAATTGTCAGTGCAAAGGGGCTAAAACTAGAGCTGACACTATCAGGACGAGGCTACAGGCAAAAGTGTTGCAAGCATGTTTTAATTACCTTGAAAAGCAAGCATTGCAAATCTAGAGTCTAAGATTCAAGGAGATATGTGCATGTTAGTGTATAAAACTCACAGGCACAGAGGTTAGCTCTGGAAATAAAAAGCTTGTGAAATATAATTTTGATCTGCAATAGTGTTGTCTACAGCTCTGCATTTGGCTATTTTGTTTTTAAGACTCTTTTTTGGCTGCATTGCATTATCAAAGTACAGGGTTATTACAATTGCTTCAAGATTATCTTGGATTCAGGCTCCAAGTGGTAAAACTCTTTCCAACAGAAGGAGACACAGTGGGTATGAAAGATGCAGGATGTGTTGGACTTCCCTTTCCATGGCCTAAAATTGGTCCCAACCAGCAATATGGAGTTGTGAGGGACACAGTCCTTGGCCCAAATATCAGCAACATCTAAAGTCGATAACAGGCAGACGAGTCAGTCACAGCATCCTTCTTACGAAGGGCTGATGTTGTTCCATACAAGATGGACCAACTTAAGACAAGGCTTGATGGGGCCCTGGGCACCCTGATCTAGTGGATGGTGTCCCTGCCAGGAAGGGGGGTTGGAACTAGATGATCTTTAAGGTCCCTTCCAACTCTGAGGATTCTATGATACACATTATGCCTTGACTAAGCCTGCCCTTAAACTACTGTGAACTCTAGGAGGGCTGGAACTGACCTTCCACCTGTGTCACCCTCTGCAGGCAGTACAAATGGTGCACATGGATAAAGTGAGCATCATTCCAATCTTGTCCCGTTCCAAGAGGATGTAACAGTTATCCTCATTAGTGCATTTTTCAGGAAAGCACCTATGCTTTGCTTTATGCCAATGGAAGAACATGGAGAATGTATTTACCCTTTGGAAGGGAGAATATTCTGCATGAGTCTCTGCTGAAGAAACTCCTAGCTATGAAAAAGTGTGAAAAAATTGTAAATGTACTTGGTGTAAGCCTGACTTTTTGAAAAGTTTAAAGAGCTGGTACTGTTCCACTATGAACATAGTTTTTAAAATTACCTCACAGTCCTGAAATACTTAAAGGATTTATTTTTTTTTATTTAATCTTAAGGTATAAATGAATTAACTAATATAATTGTTCATTTCAGAAAGTTAATTCTGTACTCAAAAGAGTAGATGCTGTAATTTTGGTGCCACATACACTATTCTTTATAGATAATAGTTTTAATTGCCAAATCCACATTAATGTAGTTTTGACAGATTAAAAATACTTTGATCTGTGCATAATTACAAATCTTTGGCATGGTAGGTAAGGCTTGCATTTCTGCAGCTAGCTATGCTTTGTCAAACACATCCTTATAAATGTAATCTGGAGAGGTGAAGATTTATTGGTGAAGACTTTCAAGGGAACTGGAGACTCAAGGTGTTTGAGAGTTTCCAGTGTTCCACTTAATGGGACCTGTGTTTCAAGATTTCCAACATTTCTGTAAATAAAGTACCCAGAGCTGAATGCCCAAAGGAATGCACCTGCAATCACTAGACAATTCACAGCCAGAAGAACTAAGCAATTATAAATCAAAAAGCTTAATTTAGTTGTTAAATAGCAGTCAATGAGACTGGTGAATGAAAAAAAAAAAAAAAAAAGAAAAATTACTTTGACATGAAGCTTTGATGAAAGGAGATTACCAGGGCACTCAGGATTGACTCTGAAAGGAAACAAGAGTCTCTGCAGCAGAGGGAAACAGCAACACAACACCAGCAGCGTCTGACTCCCTCAAGGACAGCAAAGGAGCAAAGGCTGGGAGAAAACCTTGTTCAGTGATGGATGTTACATTCATTAAATTCATTCATATGTTATGCAGACACTGGGATAGTTCAAGATATAGGCATGTGAGGAGAGAAGCACATTTAAAACTTCCTAGGTTTAAACAATGCCACATTCGATGGAGTGCCTCATGTAGCTGTGGCAAGAGGGTTTCTGTATGCATTTGACTCTATGTCCTTTAGCACACAGTGAATTTTGCACAAACTTCAGAATACCATGTAGAAGACAATCCTGGGAGGCTGTGAGCCAGCTACTGCAATAATTCAATTTGTGCTGTTATCCAGACATAAATCAAACCCTCTGCATCCTGCTGAGACAGCAAGACCTGAGCTTTTGCTGAATTCTTACACAGATAAAAAAAGGCAAAAAGAAAAAGCATCTTGACAAGGTAGTTGATGTGGTACTCAAAGGAAAGCTTGAAGTTGCAGATGAAACCAAGATTACAAGGTGGTTAGAAAGTAAATAACAGTCCTATCAAACAGAACCACACATGGAAGAGGTTAGGAGGAACCTCCTGCTTAGCCAGTGGCAACCAGCATGATTCAGTATCACAAGATGATCCAATTTACAAAGACACAACATGAGAGAAAACTCCTATCCAACAGGCAGTAACAGCAGGAGAAACAGGCATGAGATACAAGTTGATAACTGTAGAATGTTGAATGAAAATAACTACAGAATAAACAGAAGACATTATCTTGATTCTTGTCTACTTTAGAAAGTCCATTGGACTCCAGGTTCCTGTGGTTTAAGAGATATAAAAGACAAATGAAAGAAGACACAAACACTTGCAATAACAGATTTTGTCACCTTAAGCTTTATGGAGTATGGACTTTTCTGTCTGAGATATCTATCCAATCAGTGCCACTGAAGTTTCTAATTAGCAGACTAAAGCAACAGATAGATTGGCTAAAGGTAAAAGCAGCACATGGTATAGCTTTAGTAAAGCTCTTCAGGAATTCTCTGTTGACTACTCTAGAGGGAGCTACAGTTTCCACAAGAGAAATCAGAATTTTTGAAGGAAAATGCCAATATCATTCTTAAAAAATCCTAGATTTTCTCTAGGATAACAGAAACTATTTAATTTCTGGGGACAATTTACATGAATGCATTGCACACACGTGCACCCACACATCTCTGCTTACTGTGAGTCAGGATGTTTTTGTTTGTTTGCTCAAACACAGTGTGTTTAAGGTCTCAAAGAGCACTATAGTTCTCCTGCTGCATACTCTCACCTCCTCCATCTCATGTACCAGGCAGTCTGAGGTTGCTTCACCCCCAGAGACAGCACTTCAGAGGATGAGAGCTCTGTAACCTGGTGCTACGAAGAGTAGCTGGGCAGCAGGGGAATTGAAGGCATATAAATGATGACCCTCCAAAGGCACTGCAGCAAAAATGGGAAGAAAGTAAATTCAGCTGAAGAGGAGATATTATCATCAGTTCTAGGTAAAAAAATAGGTTTAGTTGAAATTGAAATCTCAAAATAATGATTTTAATTTCCCAGGATGGAAATACCAATCCTATCCTAGTCTAATACTTAAATCTGATAGGAATTCTGCATTACACCTCATGGAGTCACTTGATTCGAGCACTTGTCTCTCAGGAAAGCTGCTTAATATAAACAGGTACATTTGAACCTGCTTACAAAGTAATACAAAGAAAAGAATTTTGATTAAAAGTCAAATCTTGCTGGTTTTGATGAGGACTGCACTTTATATCATAAAAACTTTGAAAGAAGTCAGGAAGTAAATGGTACTTAAAAAAGCTGTTTCCATACACTACACAGTGAATAACACAGTGGAGGTGAAAACAGATGGGTAGGATTTTGGAAAGCCATGTCCCATATGTGCACATCACCAAAGACACAGAGGAGCCTTCCAAACAGTTACACGTTGGTTTGGGATTCAGTGCAAGAAACCACTACCCTGAAACATGATCAGATTGTGAGTTATCTCTGCCAAAACTCATAAATTCAAGCAAAGGGAAAACATATTGAGTGTCTGGAAACAGTGGAGGTAATTCTTCCCTTCAGACCTGCTAGAGATTTTCACTATAATGAAAAACTCTAAGGTATTATTACAGAAATAAGTTCAGAAACTCTTTCCCAGCCAAAATTACTTGGATCCACTTTATAGGCTAGAAAAAATACCCATTGAAATCATAAAAACTTTCTGGATTTACACTGTTAGCTTTTCATAAAGCCAGCTGTTGATACCCAATTATTTTAAATGCTTCATGATGATCCCAGCTCACTTTCTATCTGGGTCAAATGAGGCCCTAAAAGCAAAAGCAGGTAGGTAGGTTCAGAGGCACAAGAACAGAAGTAGAAAGGAACTGATAGCAGAGCCATTCACAGCAATTAGAGCTCGACAAGCACTTACAGACTCCCAAGAAAAGAAAAATGTCTGGTATCAGAATACCTACCCTTGAATGTCCCTGCCTCAGGGGTGCTGAGCAAAAGACATATCTACACTGCAGAGTTTTGCATAGCTCTGCTGACAGCATAGAGCAGAATATTTTCCATGTGAAAGATACAGCCAGTTCTTTGGCAGCTTGGTTTTTAACCAGAAAACACTTAAATCATGAAGGTTTTGCCTTTATGGCATAAGTGAAATTTTCAGTGAGGCATATTTTATCTAATGTTCAGAATTGTAAACTCCTGGTCAAAAACACTGTACACCATCTCTTTTAGTGTACATCATCCAATATGGGTATAGAATTAAACAAGGAAGAGGACCAAAAGTATATATATATGTATTTAGAACAAAACGAGGATTTTCCAGGTAGGACAAAAGCAGATATCAAAATCTCAGAATTTTTAACATAGGGTGGAAACTCTGGTTTGCAGGTAGTTTAAAACTATAACTTTAATATGATACTATCTCACATTCACTGTAAGTAAACAAAAAAAAAACCAACACTCAAGAACACCAGGGAAAGTTGACTGTAGCTATTTGTAAAATGAATGTACCTGGATATGCCTGCATAACTCTGGAAACATTTTTTTTTTCCCTTTGTATGTTTACTTGCATTCAAAGCTGCCAGAGAAGTGTAGATTTTTCTAGGGATGCAACAGTATTCAAAAGAAGACATTTGAAAGGATGCCAGAGGACTCCATGACTGAACTAGCAGGAGGTAGATCCATTATTCATTCTTGATCTTGCAGGGTAGGGAATTATATCAACACTATAAAACAATAGAGGACATAATTGCTCTCTCTTCTCACCAGTCTTATATTCAAGTGGAACCAGGCAACTGTGAGAGACAGAGGAGACCTGTCCTTTTCAGGGTGTGTGTTATGTTTAATCGCTGAAGGCATGCAGCATTTTAAAAGGTTTGTCAATAAAATCCCTATTTAGTTAACCCCAATCTCCTCAGATCTCGTTATAGTAAGCCTTCTGCTCTTAACATCTGGGCAGGCAAAGCCTCCAATTACACTGCTGCATTTGGTAGCTTAACAGACCTAGATAAGGGTCCCCAGTATTTTCATTTCCCTTGGTAACTGCTTATCTCTGGCTAGTCCGATGATACGCAGCCTATATGTTACAGTGAGGCACATAATCATGCGCAGGGCACATAGTGTGTGTGTATGCTCACATTAAATCCAAAGCTTTCCATGACCTTTCCTCTTCTGTGGCTGGGCTTACATCTGTCACAACTACACTTTGTAACTGGTGGGCAAGGGACAGGGGGAAAGGGAGAGAGCAGCCCAGGATCATGGCCAGGAGTAGGCTCGCACCACTCGAGCTCCTAAGCCCTGAGTGCAGCTTGCTCCTTGCTGGCACCTTCAGGGCAGAGGACAGGAGCAGGCAGGAGGCTGCTGAGCTGGCTGGGCACCCACCACTTACTCCTGGAGGCCCTGGGGAACACAGCCTAGTATGCACATAGTAAATCATCAAAATTCCCCTGTAGTGAAAGGACAAGGTGTAATGGTTTTAAATTAGAGAAGGGTAGATTTAGATTGGATATTAGGAAAAAGTTTCTTATCCTGAGGGTAGTGGAAGACTGGAACAGGTTGCCCAGGGAGGTGGTTGAGGCCCCATCCCTGGAGCCATTCAAGGTGAGGCTAAACAAGGTTCTGAGCAACCTGATCTAGTTGGGGATGTCCCTGCTCACTATAGGAGGGTTGGACTAGATGACCTCTGGAGGTCCCTTCCAACCCAAATGAGTCTATGATTCTATGATGTGAGGCCCCTTCCAAAATAAAGACCTACTATCAGTCAAACAGCTCCACGGCAAGATTCCTCTCCTTGATACATCCTAACTGCATGATACTGAAGGAAACCTGTAAAAAACTGCTTTCAGTACACAGCTGCCTCCTCTGCACCAAGATTAAGCTATGGCTGTTTTCTTCTAATCCTTGCTATCTACACCTGTAAATTACCACAAGCTTCCCATAATTCAGTCTCTGGAGCCTTCCAACCTGAGCAAACTGACACCCATTTCTTTTTTGTTGCACCCAGATTTTGTACTGTACCATGCTGAGCTTTCCTTCCTGAATAATTCTCAAAATACATGCAGACATTTGTCTTGCCCTTTCCTTTATTTTCATTTTTAGTTCCCTCTCTGCAGCCAAATCAGTGAGTTTAAAAGCTTTTTAGAAATTGTTTAGGATTTAATATTTTCATGTTGGAAGTCTGACAGGGAATTTGCTGAGATTCTGTAGCAACATGGACTGATTTTCCTGCTTTTTTAAAAGGCCACAGAATATCATCACCCTCTCTTTTTCTCAGCCCATCTGCCAGCTAATTTATAGGCACTAGTAAAATCATCTTTTCTGTTTTCTGTACTTCTTAGTTTTTCTCTGCTTTTGTACCAAGTTCTGTGACTATGAACAAGGGCAGATCAGCTACGGAAATGTCTTTAAAGCTTTTATTTTAACCTTCAAGTCTCATGTTTGTTGCTTCATGTGCCAAAGACACGAGAAAGCAAAAGCCAGCAGTTTGTCAAAGCAAGCTCTCTAGGGATTTGGGTTCTGTTCCAGCTGTCACCACATCACCATATATACTTATTGATGTAACTTCTAATGTGCAGCAACAAATGGTAAATAATTCCTCTCTGAGCACACTTCTGCCTGTGTTGGTGTCAGTGCTTTTGATCAATAAACCACCGAAACATCTTCCAGCAGGAATATTGTTCCAACTGTTGCTCATGAACAACATGCTCCATGCACTATTTCCTTGTATTCAATGCTATATATGAGCTTTTTACTTTTATTCTCTTCAAGCAATATCTTCTCTAGTTTGCTATGCAGCTGCTGCTCACTGTTTATCCACATCTCCCATTCTTGAAAAGGCTCACTAGTTTCTATTGGTATAAACTACCTTTAATCAAAATAATAGGTTGCTATCTGTATCACTTTCAGCTAAGATTGCAGTTCTTTCTGTGGCACTGGCAACTAATAGAGCAATTTCTTTATATTAGGCCTGACACTTACTACTTCTAACGTAATTTCCTGGGTTCACCAAGTCCTTTGAACTTGCAGCCTCTGTATTTTTTAGTTATGATGTTAGGCTTTGCAAGGCTGCTCCAGAGTCCAAGAATGGCACTTATAGTAACTCACTGCTGCCAGGACATCCAGTGCTTTACACACTTCTTTTTCTGTCTCTTCTGCAAATGAAATCTAACCCAGACATCACCACTGCTACATGGAAGTACCATCATCTATCTTACTTGGTGAAACAAGTGACTTCATGCAGCCTTTATCAAAGGTGATGTAGATTCCAGTCCTTTAGATGCACTACTGAGCTGGTAAATGATGCCCATGCAGACCACAGTGCAGTTGTAGTAAAGGCTCAATACTGCTGTCCCACGCCAGTGGTTTCTCTTTTCTCCTCACCCCTCTCCAGTTTCTTCTAAGAACTGACCTGTTCAGATGGTTTTCTTCTTGTGCGTTTTCTTTTGCCTAACATACCAGTGACCTTGTTCTAATTTCCACTTTAGTAAAAATGCAATGCAGACATGTGCTATTGGCAATACACTTATAGGAAGCTCCATTTTTGCAGACTCCTGATGTTTAAAGCTACCGGGCGTGGCAATAGACTTTTCTAATATTGCAATAGTAAATCAGTTTACTGAGTCTTTCTGTCAATTCTCTGTTTTAGGTCTTTCCTTCAAAAATGTGCAAGCATTAAACTGTTACATTAGTAACACTCCATGTACTTTATTACTGTTCTTTCCCCTATTCCTGTATATCCTGTAGAAGACACTACCTCAAAACAACACACTTGTCACATTTATTTTACTGTTCTCCATGACTTAGACTCCTGCTGCATGCACTGAATGTTATGGACACTAACTTGCCTCTGCAGCTCACTGTGACACCTCTTCGAGGCTCACATTCTGCATCTCTTTTCCAGGGCTGCTCCATGCTTTTGCAGTGCATGACTGGCACATGCTTTTCTTCCAGTGGTGTATCCAGCTGAATAAAATTCTAAGTTATAAATTAACATCCAAATAAAAATCCAGGTTTAGACAGAATTGAAAATATTTCCAGATTCATAAGGAAATTGGCAGCAGTTTTGGGTGAAAACTAAAATCAAGCTACAAATATTAGACAGTTGGCCAATATCTGACTAGGCAATATTTTTAATGCCTCTCTTCATTTGAAAAAGCTGGATTACATTATGTTACACAGTGATGTAAGACACATTGTGAATGTCAGTCAACTAGTGAAAAGTCAGGGCTATTGCCTTCACTGAATTTAATTCCCACATACCAAGAGTTCCCCTACTGCCTTGTTGGCACAGCGCTCTTCACAGCTTTGCTATAACGTCGCCTTCTCTGTAGCACCTTGCATCTGAAGATATCAAAGCAAGCTACAGACACATTCTAATAACAGACTGTTCTTAGAATACTTATGAGGTATGAAATTATCATAACATCCAATTTATTGATGAGAAAACTGAATCAGAAATATATTAAACTGAGTTAGAAATTGATTAGAGGTCACATGTTGGATTTAACCCCAAAATGCCTGGCTCTCAGCCCTGTGGATAACACATAGATAATACACATACATTTCTCAACACAGGTCTCTGATTCAACTTTGTGGTTTTGCACGTGATGCCAGCACAACCACAGGTAGAGTAAATGAAAGTATCACTCCCACGCCCCAGTACAACTCATTACATTACACTGCTACCTTATTACAACAAAGTGGTGTCATTAAAGCTAATCCTACAGAGCCCTACAGGAGCGTGTGACCAGAATGAAAGCAGCAGGGCACAGTTCACGAGCACCAGAGAAGCACTTTACTGCAGCTTGCTTTCAGAAGTAAAAGCCTCATTTTAAATAAAACAAAAACTTTTACTCTGATAAATGCTGGCTGTTTCAAAAAGATATTCTATTCTCAAATGTCCCCAGCTAAATGCCACCACAGCTGTAAGGGCCAACCACGTGTGTAGTCAGGCTGGGAATTATCCACACAAATAAAGAGCACAGCTTGAAACACTGACTTTTTCCTGATCAAAAGGGTCTGGGAGACAACTGGACAGTTTGGATCAGGTCAAAGGTAGAGCTTTTATTTTCAAAGAGCACCCCAGTGAATAGAGAAGTCAATGGGGCCCTGGTGGCAGTGACGCATCCTAACATTCTCCTCATCCCACACAAGTTACTTAAAAGCATGGCTTTGGATCTGCTTAGAGTTTGTTTTATTTCCATTTCTCTTTTTATTGAAGAGCTTCTGTAGGAAAAACCTGAAATACAATCAATCCTTTCATTAGCTTTTTTAATAGCATTCCCTGTCTAAGCTGCCTCCCCCACATACCAAATAACAAATTGCAAGTATTACCAAAGAAACCTTGTCACATCAAAAACGTCTTAATTACACTCAGATTGAGAAAATATGTGCTTGAATTCCAAAGTACAATTTTTGTTTTTCTATGTTTGCATACTGATTTTCTTCATATATTTCAGAAAAATCCCTTCCCATCCTGTTTTACCTAATTTCATTCACTAGTTATTTTTGACTACAAATGCTGAAATGAAAAATTTAACATGAAAAATTTAAAATCATGAAATATTCACACTATTTCACTTTGTAAAGCTGTTCTTAACAAAACCTAAAGGATTTAAGCCACATAAGGCAGAAAATTCTTCAGAAAGATCTGTTTCTCTTTTAATAGCTATATGTTTCAGACCAAACAGAAAACAATCTGACATGGAGGTAAATAACAACTAAGCAATGTATTAAGAAAAACATATATTTCATCAGGATGAAGAATTTTGCAGTTTATTTTAATTGTAAATAGAAGTATTGTCACAAAACAGTAATGGTTTTGGTTTTGATTTCTTACATAGCAATCCAGAAGGACATAGAGCTCCACTTTATTCTCCAGTTCCTGTCTGTCTTATCACCTCATTACCACACACACCACAAAATATCTTTAGTAAAGTCATAACAGCATGATGAGATGGAGATCTGTTATTTGGAACCAGAAAAGAATCAGAGAT
Organism: Galbula dea; assembly: GCA_013399015.1. NCBI lineage: Eukaryota > Metazoa > Chordata > Aves > Piciformes > Galbulidae > Galbula > Galbula dea. The sequence continues at coordinate 1,606,104 of VWZX01003777.1, forward strand.
CACCTTTACTCCTCCTACCTCAAACCAGTTTGATTTTCAGATTTGTGGTGCTTTGACTGTAATCAATTTGCAGAATAAAACTTTATAAAACCACAACACAGTAGCATCACTTGTACAACAGATGAAATAACAGGGGAGTAAAGAATCATCCTGAAACTGTACAAAGTCTATCTTTCTTTGGTGGCATGTTTTGGTTCTTAAATATCAAGCAGAAACTACAGAGAAAATATTTTCTTTTACTGCTCTCATAGGACTACCTGGAAGAATTGTTATGACATTAATATTTTGCAATTGTTTTACCTGAATACAAAGTTATAAAACATCATTGTCACTGCAGGTTTACCTGCTTTGAGTGCAAATGTAAATTAGCACAGGATCATAGGATTGTCAGAGTTGGAAGGGACCTCAAAGACCATCCAGTTCCAACCCCCCTGCCTGGCAGGGACACTATCAACTAGATCAGGTTACCCAGGGCCCCATTGCGCCTTGTCTTAAAAGCTTCCAGGGATGAGGCTTCCACAGCCTCTCTGGGCAACCTGTTCCACTGCCTAACCACTCTCACAGTGAAGAACTTCTTCCTAATATCCAGCCTAAATCTAGCTTACACCCATTTCCCCTGGTTCTACCACTGTCTGACCTCCTAAAAAGTCCCTTGCCAACTTTCTTGTAGGCCCCCTTCAGATACTGGAAGGCTACAATAAGGTCCCCTTGGAGCCTTCTCCTCTGCAGACTGAACAATCCCAACTCTCGGACTGTCCTTGTAGGAGAGGTGCTCCAGCCCTCTGATCATCTGAGTGTATAAAAAAAAATCCAACATGTTGCTAATGTTGGTAACTACAGAACAAGAACAGCCACTGGCTATCCTAGAGATTTACCTATGGTAGTATGATTAAATGCTGATGTGGATCTAATTTCACTGAAACTAACAGCAGGACTCCCCTCTGACCTGCCGTATCCATTCCTCTGTGGCATTATCTGGCATTTCTTAACAGCAATAAGATTCTGAATCTTGTTAGAGCACATGGTTTCAAACTACTAACTTCCTGTAAAGCATTAACTCAAATACTCCTGAGGCCCAGCACAGGGCTAAAAAAATGTCCTATGAAACACATTCCATGGACATATTTGTGCATTTATATGTTTTAATTTTAAAAAATATTATTTGTCCTCATTGTAAAGCTTATTCCCCCAAAACATTAGCTGGAAAGGGGTAGAGTAGTATATTAAACAACACTGAACTCTTCTCCTGTATCTGAGATGATCAAAAAGTAGTCACTGTGCCTGTGGTGTAAGGAAAAGTGTTTCAATTGTCTATCAAATTTCCCACTGGAATACTGTTTGCAGGATGTTTCTGAAATGGAACCTCCTCATCTGAAGCCTGAAGCTCACTGCTTGACAGCATAGACCTGAGTACAAAACACTCTCAAGCCAAGCCTTTTTTTCAGAAACAGCTCTTTCCTTTTCTCACTTTTCCATCAAATACCACTGTAGCCTATATACACAGAGTCTAAGAGATGAGGAAGGAAAAGGGACTTTGTTGTTGTTGTTGTTTTAAACATCACTATGCAATACTTGTAGATTAAATTATGGAAAAAACATTCCAGAAGATTACAATCTGATGCAGATGGGAAAAGTAGCAGAGCCAGGCAGGGTGAGGAATGTTATCAGAAAAGCCTATTTGTATCTCACGGTCCAGAGTATAAAAGTAGAAACATGTTTCCTTTAAACACACAGAAATCAGAATTCTTTCTGAGATACAATAATGCTGGAAGACTCCACCAAACAAGGAGAAGCTGTCTTTGAGTAAATCAAGTCCAGATTTTCCAAGTAGGGCATCCAGCCCTGAATGCCTGAGAAGTTAAATACAAAACCTTCAGGAAGAGATACAAGAAGAGAGACAGTAGGACTTGCACAGGTAGAGGACTGGACTAGAAAATAGTGCTCAGAGAATTTGGTAACAGTGGATACAAGGGTAATACAGACATATGATATGAAGGCAACAATTAAGAGAAGGTATGATAGAATAGGAATTTAGTGAAAATGAGAGGAACACAAAGTGCTGTGGTTTGCCCAGTTGAATTTTATGGAGTCACAAGGTGTTCAATGTTATTTACTAACAAGCTTCCTGAAGGTACTTGAATTTCAAAATGTCTCAGTTTGTTATGGAATAAGAGCTGGCAGTAAACAATCAACAGTGGTCACATGTTTCTAATTAAATGTATAAATGACAACATCTAATTTAATTATACAGATTCTACTCAATATAAAGCTTTGATAGACATCAACCTGCAATATACAAGTACTGAAAATGGATGTATACACTCAAACTCTACAAGCAAGCACAACCTATAAATGCCACACACAGCAGAAAACACTGTTTTAAAGCTGGGTGTATCAGCTTGATTGTATGATGAGTTTATATGTCAAACATATTGAAATACTGCAATGCTTATTTCCCTCACATTCCCTTCAACACTTTCATACAAATAAGGGCTAATCAGCCACAGATCTTCAGCTGGCACACATTGGCACAAATTCCTCAACCTCAAGCCAATGCCTGAAGATTGGTTTTCAGATATGTACAATCTCCTACCCTACTTATCACTTGATGAAGAGCAGCGAGAAAGCATCTCCTACAGCCAGTTTCTGTTTCTCTCTTCTAATCAAGTCCTTATGGACATTTTATTATGCAGGTAGCACTGACTATTTCATAAGGTACTTTTGATGGTGATACACACAGTAGTCCCTATGACCCTGACAAACGTCTCTCTCTGCTCCTCCCTTACTGATCGGAAAGGGTGAGAACTAAACATAGTGTGCTAACTTGGCTATAAATTAAGTCCAAACTAGCAGTAGGGGAGATTGGAAGCCAGAAACACCTAGTTCCTTGCTCCCATACACACAGCAGACCACGTTTTCACCTCAGGGAAAAAATTTCTATCTTAATGCACTAAGTAAAGGCTGAATCTAGTCCATTACATTAGTGATAACATTTAGGGAAAAGAGCACCGATTTGCCATACTAAGCAATATCTTTGGGCAAAAATCACAATTGCTAGCATTTCCCTTAGCCTACAGTACCCACTTTCTGTAAGTGTTCTTTTCTTCAGACAAATATTGATAGTTCGGGGCCGATTGTTTGTATCACCGCAGTACCTTCTAGCTGCAGCATTTCAGCTGGAGTCTGCTTCAGGCATGTGCATGCCTAGTATTAATAACAGAGGTTGGCCCTGGGAATAAACACACTTCTGAGCATAAAAAAACTGCCAGATTTTGTTTGACTCTGAGCATATTAGATAAAACTGAGTTCTTACCAAACCTACCTTCTCTGCCCACAAGCTAGAAGACAACAGAAATAGTTTTAAATAGCGCTGGAAGCACAGCCTGGCCTGCTCAGTGTGTTCAAGCTGAGAAGGTAGGTTGTGTTGCAAGCTGAACAACCTGAAAATCACTACCTCTCACCATCAGAGCAGTGAGCTGCAAGGCCTGAACAGAAAGGAGCTTAGACAGCTTATTAGGCTCCTGAGATCAGCTCATTCTGGGGGAGGACTCACTACACTTCACTACTTTTATTTCCCTCTAATTACTTTTATTTTTCAGAGTAGAGGGATGTAATATATCATCATAAGAAGCAGTGCCTTTTCAAAGCTAAGGAAAAGAACAGACGCCTTCTGAAATGTGCTCTACATGTTTCCTCACTGGCCAAAGGAGGAAAGCAGAGTCCTCAAAGGCCCACAGAGTAGGACTGTTCCACTGACCCCTGCTAAAGAGCACAGCAGAAGGATGAAAGGCTTTACACAGAATCACAGAATATTAGGAGTTGGAAGGGACCTCGAAAGATCATCTAGTCCAACCCCCCTGCCACAGCAGGATTCCCTAGATCAGGTCACACAGAAGTGCATCCAGACGGGTTTTGAATACCTCCATAGAAGGAGACTCCCCAGGCTCTCTGGGCAGTCTGTGCCCGTGCTCTGCCACCTCAACTGGGAAAANTACTAACCACACCCCTTCTAATACACCCCAGAATCCCGTTGGGCCTCCTGGCCACAAGAGCACACTGCTGGCTCATGGTCATCCTTCCATCCAGCAGGACCCCCAGATCCCTTTCCCCTTCACTGCTCTCCAACAGCTCAGCCCCCAACCTATACTCATACATGGGGTTGGTCTTTCCCAGGTGCAAGATATAGTGGATATGCTCAACCCTGCTCAGTCCATATTCACTGTTTTTAGCATGTCAGTGGGCATAGGATGAAGGAAATAGTTGTAATAACATGTAAAATTGAAGACAGACCAATCATCTTAAATTTGCCTGAGACAAACAGTCACCACAAATTAGGACAACATAGTACAGCAGAGAGATACAGAAGAGTTTCAATTTTCTAGGGAGTCTTTGTAGCCTTTTTGGTGGAGAAAAATCTCAACAGCGAGCCTCAGTGCAGGAGAGGCAGGAGTAGCTGGCTGGAGTGGGCTGTGGGCAACTAGAGTAATAGGGTTAGCACAGGCACAGATGGGGCCTCGCTACCCAGTATAGCAGGCAACAAGGCTCTGGCAACCCACAGTCACCACCTGTGTGGAAGATGTTACAGAAGACAAGAAATATCTGCTCAAAAAGTCGAAGATGCAGACTTCAAATGACTATTGGCAATTTCTGGGAAGACAGTACTTGCTCATTCTCTAGTGTCTTACCTTACTGCTGTCCTTTTCCCTCTAATCAAGTACTTCATTACTCATTTGACTTGTTATTTATGGCATTGGGTAAAGTTTACTATTCATGACTTTCACATGAGGAGGCAAAGCAGTGTTCACTAGTGACCCCTAGAACCTGAAGCCAGTCCTTGCAGCCAACAGTGCCAAATCCACCTGCTTCCAGCAATTCCTAGCATCAGTTGCAGCCGTACAAGTACTCAAAAAAAGAGGTAGCTCTGTTATTAACACCCAGGAACAAACTTCTTCCTCAGAAGACAACCTCTGTGAACATCAAAGAATTGGCATGGATTTCCTTGACCCTTTCAGCTTTGCTTGTTTCAGTATTTGGTGTGTTAATCCTCTTACAAAACCAGTCCACATCTACGAATGTTGGGCATGCATCCATAGTATAACCTTACAAATTTCTTAATCTCACTCATCATTGAAAACATTAAGTGAAAATAGATCTAGAAGACAATCTCAGTGTATTGAAATCCTATGTATAGCAAAACCAATTATTTTATAGCATGTGGCATTTATGTTTCTCTTTCAGTTGCTATTGGTCTATGCATTCACCACACTGAACACTTTTTTTCCTGGTAGTCTCAAGAGGAAAACAAGCATTTCCAATTAGATGACCTTAGCTACCTACAGCTCTCATACACTAAGTACAAAGCAATACAGTGTGATCCCACTGAGGCTGAGTAGGATTTTAATTACAAGTTTGATATGTTTGTCTGGGTTCTTTCTTGTGTAAATCCAATGAATTCAAGGACATGCTTCTAAATGATAGGTTTCTATTTAGGATGCTGTGAAATTCCTCCAGCTCTTTTGTTCCAGAGAATCTTAAATCACAGTAAGTTATGATACTGTGATGAATAAAGAAACACCTTTAAAATGCACAGCATTATGAGTATTGCCTCTCAAACAACTGTATTTTTATGACAGAAGATATATTCAGCAAATTCAGTAAATATTTATTCTTACCACAAGACTGCTGTCCAGAGAAAGTCTTTTCCCAATTTCCCTTTTCTGTAGTTGTCTTTTTCTCTCCATAGCTGAGGTTATTTGTTTTCCTTTTTGATCAGCTAGAAATGTCAGACTGTTTTCAGCATCACTGAAAAAAAGAAATAATTAAATGCACATTTCAATATCGTACTTAACAGTTTCTGTCTTTCATCATTAACTTTGTAATAACCCAGCAGCTAATGACTTTGTGTCTATAGTAGGCTGTGTTCCAGGAACAAATTTTCTGTGCCAAAGAAGCTAAGCTTTCTAGACAGAAACATTACCAATATTTTGGGATCACTTCTTAGAGATACAAAAAAAATCAAGTATCTACTACTACTGTCTTTATCAATACACCTCATGTTTCCATAGTCTTTTGAACTAGGCTGCAAACTGGCTTTGCAGAGCCAATGAACTACCTGGGGCTGAGGAGGGGGAAGTGGGGAGGGAAACCATTCATTTCACATTAATTGCACTCCTTAGTAAGCCCTGCTTGTTGGCACATCTGTGCTGCTACTATGATGTAGAAACTTTGGACATAATCCTGAAGACTTTAAAAGCTTTCAAGTCCCATTATATTTAATGAGAGACAAATGCCCTCAGCAATTTCCTTATGTTTTTAAGGTCAAAGATTCTGCTGTGATAATCAGACAGTGCCACTGTCTGTACGGAATGACTGGGGAACTTCACCCATAAAGCTATCACAAATGGAATTAGTCTTGCCAGTTTTTTAGGGTTTGGTTATGCCTGGCTGGTGGTTTCTACTAAAACCAAGCCACATCTTTCAAGTAACCACTACCATCTCTCTCTTTTCCTAAATGTTCCTGGTGATGTGTTTGAACGTTATAGAATCATTATGGTTCGAAAAGATCTCTGAGATCAAGTCCAACCATTCACCCAACACTATCATGCTTACTGCTAAACCATGTCCCTGAGCAACACATCTACGTGTTTTTTGAACATTTCCAGGGATAGTGACTCCTGCATCTCACAATGACTGCATTTACTCTATCAGAGGACACTTTCCTATACCTCTTAAGCTGGGTTAACTCCCATTAAGGACGAAAACCTTTAACTACAAGATTTTGCCCACATTTTTTAGTCAAGATTTGATGTGGAAGACATTTAAAAACATAATTCTAGTAAGACAGATATTCATACAGCACTATTTAATGGTAAAACTAGAGAAATTCATTGCATTTCACTGATAACCAAGACAAAGCAAAAGACAAATCTTTCTGTTTCTGACCCTTTTTACTTACTGTGATCAGCACCTTGAGTGACAAGAAGCTAGGTGATGCATGAATATCACTGGGTTTGGCTGTAGGGTAGCACAGCTGGCATTCCCAAAAGAAGCCTTGCATGTGCCCTCCAGATACATTTGCATGCCTATAGATAGAGTTGACTTCTCAATGCACCTGTGAGTTATCCCATCTGTCGCTGTAGCAATATCAAGCAGATAAAACCACAGCAACACTTTCCTCAAGGGGTTCCCCATGCTGTACCATGAGGGCACATAAGAGTCGGAATGTGGGCCAAGCACAGGCAGTCTGCAAGGAGAGCAGGATGATCCAAGCTAAGCCTCTGAGGCCAGCTGGAATTCAGAGGGCTCTCAGAGCATGAAAACTGGGATCATCAGGTACAATGTGGGCATCATAGCTGGGACTACCATTGTAAAACACATCCCACAGGGAAAATGTCATTGGTCCAGCTACCAAACCATACAGTGGTAAATCAGCCTTTTATGAAATGGCACCTGGTGTCTCCTACACTTGTTTTGTATTTCTGGTTTACACTTATGCAAGACCAGAATTCAGGCCCTTTTTTTCCCAAACTGATACAAATTAGCCTCTATACACATTAATCTAAAGAACACAGGCAATGAGAACACTTACACACACTGGTAGGAAAATCTCCATTACCACATTGTGATCATTCCTGCCTTGTGGATTTTTTCCCCATGTTCACCACCTGTGAGCCCTCACTTCTTTTTTGTAGTACCAATCCTAAAGCTACACACACTGTTTAGTTCAGCTAACAAGGAATCTCAGTGGTGTGCTATCACATAATTACCTTTGTTTCCCTACTAGCTATCATGTCTCAAAAGAAATACCACAATAGATTTGAACAAACACAGAGGAAATGTATTACAATGTTCTTGTGTTTATGCCAGAAATTAGCAAAAGAAAAACCTTATGTAATCTTTATATCATTCTTCTGTGTATTCATCACGCCTGGGGAGCACGACAGAGTCTTTGCTGATCAGTTACCACAGAACTGCTTAGAAGTGAGCTAGTGAGAGCTACAGTTAAAGCCAACTATCCCTGTAGAAGACCAAGTATTTGAAGTTCTGAAGTTTCTATCTGCAGGTATTAGGTAGAACCACCCCAAATTCTAATTTAGAAGTAAAATGACAAAGGATTATTATTGGTTGCTCCTATAGTTTATATGCTATGCTGCCTTGGGCACTTCAAGAGTGGATTTGCTTTAGCCCTACCTAGTACAGCACATGGACCTACTCATGAACTCGTGAAGCAGCCTCAGACCTGCAGACTCCATTCCTTCACATACACACATGCACCATAGAAGCTCAAATCTCTGGACGTGTTACCTTTAGCACACTGCCACAGATCTCTCTTGAAGAGTTAAAAACCCAGGGCTGAACCCACTTAAAGTTTTGAACCAAAGGTAATTATCAGACAAGACAATACATCACCTGCACCAACATATGCTGTTGCTTCAAAGTACCCCACACTGGAGGCCTTTCAAGAAAACTGATCAGAGTGAAGTACTTAAACCAGAACAACTTTCAATCTCAAAATGGTAATTTCTCTGCATCATACTTCTTGTCAGAGGAAAAAAAAAAAAATTACTCTCCCAGGTAAATCTCTCTTCCTCTGAGACCAACCAAAAGACTAACAGCAATTCCAAACGGAGCTAACGCATCTGCTGGGAAGCCTAGCAGATGAGAACGGTTGTCCAGGAGGAACAGTCTTGAAATGTAACAGTACTGGGAATTAGTTTCTCAATCATCAGAAATATTATTTTTGTGCTACCAAGAGAATAGACTGTAGAAATTTATCTGCCTTCCCTGACCAGTTTGCCTGTCAATATCTTCCAACAGATATGTCAGTAACCAACATTCAGACCCTGCCTGTCCCATTTAGCTTGGCTGAACTGTGAACTACTGCAGACTCACTTCTGATTTATGGTGTCTTCACTGATACTACACTCACATAGGTTTGCTGCCAAATCTTTGGGGGCACATCTTACAGTTCTTTGTGCTGCAGGAAATTTTTCCACTGTAGAGTCCTTCTCTAAGGGACTATTGAGTTCACCTATGCTGAGCATATTGGGGAAGGCACTGAAGTTAGAGGCACTTGACAATTAAGCCTATATCCTCAAGAAGTGTATGGGGACCTGTCTAAGAGAATACAGGTCCCAGAAGTTTTCCTACTGTCTTCTCAGGTTTGCATTGAGCTCATGGAAGATGATTTTGTACGGACACATTAAAAACTCAGGGGAAGACCTAAGTGGGATCTTGCTTCAATGGGGTACACCCTCAAGGTTTACAAAGCCAGCAAGCCAGAAGCATCAGCTTGATTATATATCCTCAAGTGCAGTATTTTTAGCACTCACTAGAAGAATGTTCATTACTTCAGGAGATAGCTCAAAAACTATGCCCTAGAGAAATGGTATCATTAACATAGAAAAGCACTCTCTAAAATCTATGCAAGAAATGTCTTGCATTATAAAGCCTTCTTCATTTCTAGTAGTAACAAAGGATGATTGATGTATATTGCTTTAGCTGATGAAAATGTATAACATTATATTCCTTAGATAAGCATCCAAGATATTTTCAGACAGTTTGAAACTGCAGTTAGGTTTCAACAGAGCTATGCCAACACATGCCAGCTGGGAACTAGCATGCAATATATCTCTGTGGTAACTGGAAATGAACTGTATTTATTTTTCTGTCTCTTACCAGATTAGTATAAATTTAGCAGTTACGACACATAGCAAAAATGACAGACCTGCAAACTAGTGTCCTTTCATTTAATTTCAGGAGAGATATAGTGCAGCCTCCCCACCCTCTGCTTTACGCACCTTAATGCTGCCAGAAGACAAAACATCCATAAGGCAGCAAGATATTCCCTCTCACCAGTTGGCTTGTCTGTCTGAGATGTTAAAGAGAGGAAAGATTTTGTGATGGGAACTTCAAAACGTTGGGTAACAGAATGAGGCCAAAGTTATACAGCAATCACCTTTAGGCACTTTTTTCTACTTTGATAGGACTACTTGTTTGACAGTCATACTTTAATAGTGAAAGAAAATAACCAGAACTGGTTGTTTGTCCCTCAGCAATGAAAAGAGAAGGGAAATAATATCACTGGCACAGGTCAGGAAGCAGCAATGAGAAAATAAAGATTGTCATCAATGCAAATGTTACTTAGAATGAACAGGTGACCTAAAGGTGAAAGATTTTATATCTCATTACCAATCTCTGGAGTGATTCAGTTTCCTAAGAATCTAATTGAGTGGAATTAAATCTGTCACTGCCTGGCTGTGTTTCTTTTGCCAACTCTAGTGCTAGTACCAATGTGTGTATGCTTGCTTTTTTTGTGGTCTTTGTAGGAAAAGGCATAAAAAAGTATGGTACAGCTAGGCCTATTCTGAACTGGGAGAAAAAAGATTTCAGAATTAAGAAGCAGATGTGTATTCAGCTGAAGAGTGTTCAGTTCTGTAAAATCACTACATTTATCTTTGCACATATAGGCCAGTCAAAACTGTTAGGTTTGTACAAAGCTTTTTGAGTGTTCCACTTGTGTTTTGGGGATTTGGAGCAGCTTATTTCACCTTCCCAAAAGATGAGAAAATTCTGCCTAGTGATTAAAAGTGAGCCATGCAAATGGTTTTATTACCACACCCTTATCTCTCCCCATCTTGGTATTTAGCCTGGTCATGACTTTAAGTGATAAAGTGGAAAAATAATTCCAAAATTCTCATCTGAGTTGATGTTTCAAACTTCAACACTAGGGAAATAGAAAACTACATTGGCATTTCTGCAACCTGAAACCTAGTTAAGTGGGTTTTGTTTTGCCCACAGTGTATTTCACAGCAGTGCTGTAAGCAGGGCTTGCCTAATGCCCAATACTCCCAGGTATTTGCTTAGGCTGGTCAGCAGTTTGTTAGCACTAATGTATACATTGTACATGCACACCCACTGGATTAGGTTGCTATTTAGATAGCAAGCTGCATTTTTGCAGAGAGGGAAGAAGAATGTGCCATGTGCCAGCATTAATGAGTTAATTAAATTGGAAAAATTCCAATGCAGGAGCCTAAAATGCTTAGATAAGTAGAATACTATGGGAATTACAAGGCAGCAAGCACAGCACTGTTGTACCATTCTGACTATCTAGATATTCCAACCGCCTTTGGAAAGTTATATTAAAACAGAAAAGTCAGAAAATATCTAGATCAAAAAAGATTCCTGTCCAGTTCTCATCTGTTGTTTTCCTGTGGATAATTAATTTTCATGAACCCCAAATTTCTTAGTCTCTACAGCTGTTCCAAAAGATATTGGAACTGTACAGGCAGCACACAGAGCCAGCCACGGCCTGCAAGTTATTTTGAGATACAAAACACTCCCTAAACCAGTGGCCCTCTAGTTCTGGTTGAAAACTGTCCAGTGGTCATTCACAAAGCCATAGTAAAGTAGCTCCAAGGAAGTGTGGGAAGGGCTGGAGCTAGAAAAGGAACATTATCATCTTTGTTTTGATTTTAACTACGATGACGCTGACACATGGCTGTGTAAGAAGAAACAGAGGGTTGACTAGTTTGAGAATCAAACACTGTAGAAATCTCCTGCCCTTACCCCATCCTTTGAAAGGGCATCAGTATAGTACATAGGACTATCTCATGTCAGTTTTGACTGGTGATAGCTTACCAGCAGAGAACAGACTTTTAATAGATTTTTCTACAAAAACAGCATTTAAAATAGTGTCTCAGCTACTGAATTCCACCCTTTTTCAACCACAGGTTTTACAATATATTTATGCTTTCTTCATGCAAGATAATCTTCCATTTTTTTCAGCAAACTAAACAACCAGTAAAGCTTTCTATAGCATTGCTTCTAGGATTTAAACAAGTTAAGATTAAGAGCTTAAATCTAGAAAACCTATCAGTGTGCTCAAAATAATACCAGGAATTTCAATACATCAGAAAATAAAGAGTATGGCATTAAAGATGTTGTTACTATGACAGCTGTCAAGATGAGTTGCATGAGAAGCATTTAAAAGATTTATATCTCTGTATCTCACCAGGTTAATTAAATGGCTGCATGCACTCATTTAAGAGGATAAGGTGGGTTTGCAGTGACAAAATGAGAGGGCACAAGATTAGGTTCTTTCAGCATTAACAGGAACAGGTTGAACCAAGATCATTTCCGTGTTCTGTAATAAGCATGATTCATCCACTGCCATTTTCAGCTCTCATTTTCTTTCTAGCAAAAAAGAGGAAAAAAGACTACACACATTTATAGACTAACATAATCAAAGCTTTAACCTTTCCAACATTTTCTGTTTGGATTGGCTGTCCATTTTTATCATGGTGTTCCAGGGCCATGCCGCAGGGAGGAGAAGAATCGCCAGTAAATTACACCAAAGAATGCTGGAAAGGTCAAAGGATTACCCTCCCCTGCTTGCTTTTATGAGACATATGAAGCATTCATATCATGCAATAAAATTATTGAGACAAAAATGATGAAAGATAAGCAGATAGAAAGCATGAATCTGTTGTCAAGACAGCATGGAAGAAAAGGATGTAGTACAGTGTTATCATCCATAAAAAACAGATTATGACAATGGTGTTTGTGTATCCTTAGTTCCTGCACTGAAATCAAATCCTTCTGAACGCTGGAAGACCTGTATCTGAGCAAGAGGTACCAAAGCAACACTGAGGCTATTCGGCCTGAAGAAAACACTAAATCCAAAGCTCCAATTTCTTGGGTGAGTTTCTAACTACACATTATTATTTGTTACTATATATTATTATAAATTAAATAAATTATTATATGGTAAAGAGGGAGTCCCTTAGCCACTGAGCTGCTTTCAGCAATATTTTGCTACCTAGGTTGTTAATCTGAAAAGGCATGCTCTGAACACAACAGCAGCATCAGCTACCTCTGTGGTCTTCAACACACATTAGGAAAGGGCAGTTCCAAGCACCTGGAAAAGCTTAACTACAAGACCTGAGGAAATTTCATTGTTGTTATTCACAGACCTAAAGGGTTATGTGGAGATTTTGAGGTTAAAAAACAAAGGTCCTCTTTATGTCCCAATAAAGATGCCTCTGGCATCAACTGGATGCAACTTTTGTAATCTAGGACATCATTATCAGAGCTAGTTTTCTCTCATGGTAACATGGATAGCTGGCAGCAGAGACCCAAATGGGAATCTCATTAGGTTTCAAATACTGAATTACACATCTTCAAAGGCAGTAGCACCTCCTTTAGGAAACCCATAAAGATAACATACCAAATTCATACATATTCACCTAATATGTTGAAATATTAAAAAAATGCATGCAACTAAATCCAACATCTGAATCAGTCAGACACAACTAACAGGAGGGGAAAATTTAAAATATGCAGTCAAACATCCTACACTTTGCTCAGTTTGATATGTTTTCTTCTCATTTTTCTTTCATTGGTGTAAATTGAGGCACTACTCAAGAAAGTCCAAGAATTTCAAACCTACAGGTAAGATCTGTATCAGGGTGTCTGTTGTAAGCAATGGTGGATTGCCAACTTCATTTCTGAAACTAGAACTAGGACCTTGTGAAATGTGCCTAAAGATCCCTTTCTCCTCTGAGTCAAATGCATTTTAGTCAGCATCTCTTCTGCCTGCCCATCTGTCCTAACTGTAGTCCAGAGGGACCACTAAAAATCATCAGTTCTTTGTGCATGCTCCTCCCCTTCCACCTGCACTGCTGAAAGGGCTGACGGCTGCAATGGCCACAGGATGGCTCCAGGATCTGAACACAAGCCTGTCAGACACCAGAGACTGAACGTACTTGGGAGCCTTCTGCCACTATCACCTCGCTTGTTTCTCATCCACTTGCTCTGCAGTTTGTGCATGATAAAGTATTTTGCTACAAGCATCTTCTAAAAGTATGTTTTGGTGAAAGAAAAGAGATTTGTGAGATGAAGTGTCCCAGATGAATGCTGCTCGATTTGGTCTTCCATGACAGCAGAGATGAAAGGAATGAAAAATCATTTATTTACTGATGTATCCAGCTCCTGGATACTAAAATCATCTTAATCTAGTGACAGTGTTCAGATATATGGGTTTAATCCACAGAACAGTGGGTAAGACTTCCAAATGCTCACATGACTCCAAGGAAAACTCCCAATCTAAGTTCTGTAAAACTATTTCCTCACTCAGTAACATCTTCAGCACTCAGCTCTGCACATCGTCCTTAGGTAACTAAAGTCATCTGCATCAGATGGAATATTTCAATGTCTAGACTGCAGAAATTGTTTCTAATGAATCTGAGGCTTTGTGGGCTGTAACATGGTGCCTCACATTTCACCTTGCTGTACAGACACTCCCAGTGGGTCAGGGCCTATCCTTACATTACAGGCAATAACTCTATAATGAAGGTATTAGTTCAGTAGTAGCCTAGAAAAGAAGCTGAAGCAAGTTCATAATCCATTTCTATCCTATGAAAAATAAAGGAAGATAAAGTACAGTGAAATATATGCCATCCTCCATGACATGGGGAAGAGGGTAACTGAGAAAGGGCTCAGCTCATCTATCTCCATATTCTGAAAATAGCTCCTCCAGCCCATCATGACTGAAGTCCACCCTGAGGAACAACAAGAGGGGAATGACACCACTGATCTCTTCCAAAGCCAGCCAAACCAGGCTTAGGAATGAAGCAAAAACACTCAGACTCACTAGGCTGAGCAGCTCCAGGTGCTTTCCACACTGGACACTGGGCATATTTATGAGAAAAATTCTTCATAAATTACTCATTTTACTATGCAAATACCTTCACTGGGCCCTGTAAATCTGTACAGTCAGACCAGCTATAACTACAGCTGCACTTCCTTGGACTTTGCAGACAAGATGTACAGAAAAGATGTGGCATGGTAGCTGAATTTGGAGGTGGCAGAACTACCTTAGCTCTAGTGAAGATGGATACTAAAACCCTTCAACTGCTAACCCAGCTGCTGGGTGTTTGTAGAAGTTCAGCCAACCTAACATCACCCAAGGATCAGACCCAAAGGGAATCGGAATCAGCTGCAGCATTCCTATTCAATCACATCTCTCCTTCACGCTCATGCTCAGAGCTGAAAGGCAACAGGGTATGACTCAGTTCAACTACCTTCAGTTTTGTTGTGGGCTGTATTCCCTCTACATCAATGAGTATACATAAAGAAAAACCCCAGGGAGATTTCCCCAGTCAATTCAAATTCACTTTATTCTTACACAACAGAGCACGTAGGACTATGGGACATCAAGGCTGTAAAATTGAAAAGAACAGATACGCATTGATTAAACTCCATCTTCAGCTTATGGCCAAGAAAACTATTATGGAAATGTTAAAAATGAAAGATGCTCTGTCCTCATTCATATTTCCTTAGAAGGTGACAGAACATGGAACAGTGTCAGCATACCAAACAGCCCTTCCCCTCTTTTACCTCTGGAATTCCAGAGTGATCTCGCCTCAAACCCTGAATTCACCTGAATTCAGTTCTGGACCAAAAGGATAGAGACAAGCTTGACGGAATTGAGACAAAAGCAGCAAAAACAATTAAAGTATTGACTTGGTGGGAAACAATTAACAAGTCACTTCACAGTAGTTTCAAACAATGACAGAAAGACCACCAAAATATGAAGGAATGACCATCTACTGAAGTTTGAGGGACATATATTAACACTAGGGACAAAGAGGAATTGATTAAGTTCTTGACAATAGGCTGGAAAAAAATAAAGAGGGGAAAATGATGCTGAATATCTGAAGAAGTTACCTAAAGTGAAATCCAGTACAGATTGAGTCCCAGAGAATTAAAGGAACACTTGTCATATTAAAAACAAACCAGGATGAAGTACAATAAAATAGATTGAAAGTGAGGATGCTGCTAGGAATGAGTTTTCTGAAGACCCTGATGAGGAAGCACAGAGCTCTGTCCCTTTCTTCTCAGGCTCTTCACATCAGTGGTTGGTCCACATTAGAGACAATGAGAGTAAAAGGCTTTTGCTTTGGGGGGAAAAGAGAGCCACCCCATTCTTCCCTCTCTGCAGTCAGCTGCTGGCAGTGCTTACTCCAGTTTCTCAGTTCTCTCAGTGGCTGTCACACACTGATTTCTAATTTTTCCATCTGCCAGAAACTTAATAAAAATGTAAATTGAAAAACATTCATGAATTTCCTACTTAAAAGGTTCATAACTCTCTTATGTTTTATGTCATTCTACCAGTCTTCAACTCATCTGCACTCAGTTCTACCAAGTGAAAATGGGAGAGAACAGATAGTCTGGCATCACAGATAATAATCAGACACATTTGGATTATGGATACAGTAATATACAGAAAATATTAGAAAGAGGAGGCATACAGTTGAAATTCTCTAGTGTCTCTCTCCAGCATCTGTCCATTTAGAATGTAAAATAAAATAATTAAAATTATAGAAACTGGCAAAAAAGAAACAAACACTGACATTTCAGAAATAAATCATTCACTAAAATCTGGAAGATATTTTTCCTTGCAGTAGCAACAGGTGAGTTGGGACAGGATTATTCTTCCACTTTTTCTTATAGAATACATGTTAATGACTCAAATAGGATTTTTTTTCCTCCCCCTAAATTATTTCTTGGAAGTAATGCCATGCAGGTTTAGCTGAAGTTCTGAGATTATATTTTATGCACCTTCAGTCATGGAACAACCAAAGTTATTAAACATTATTGTTTAGCTTGAATTTCAGCTGGGAAAAAAAATAAAATATTTTTAGTGGGAAAGAGAAAAGCACTAATACACTTCCATGTTGTAAATGATTCACTTTGAGTTTTAAAAGTGCACTTTGAGACTAAATATAACCTTTTAAAATATTTCATTCTGTGTAGGGTTTATTAGTGGTGTGGGGGTGTGTGTAGAGAAACTGGTTTGGACTTAAGAAGTAAGAAAGAAAGTGTACTTGGTTCATTTGAGGTAAACCTTAAGTGTTTGCCTGTATTTTGAGTTGGATCCCTGCTCTTGAGTGGGTGGCTTAGGTTGATTCACTAACTTCCAGTCTCAGTTTCTCCACTATACTGTGAAGGTAATAATATATAGTGCATACATAAGTGCCATTTACAGAGTAGTTCCACTTTGTCAAACGCTTTAATAGTGAAACTTTCTATTAGTGCTGCTGCTCTGTCATTACTTTTCTCTCTCTAGTCAGTGTGTACATCACTACACACTCAAACAAGGGAATGATTCTCTAAATGCTGCACAATGCAGCAGAAGCCACTCTGTTCTCATTCACCTCTTGGCTATGCTGCCAAAATGAATCTGATTAAAATGCAGCTAGGACAGAATTAAACCCAACAAAAACACAGAGAAGAGCCTGCCACCAATCAACCAAAAGCAGCTATGCAGGTAACAAGCCAGATTCAACTCCCTCCACAGATTTAAACCCAGCTCCCCTGCAGGGAGAAAAAGAAAGAAGAGAAAGCTGGGTGGGGTCTTCATGGGACTTCTTGTACAAGAGTGCATCCTTAACCCACAAGGTGTCATAGCCTTTCTGCCTTTTTGGGTGAGGATCCTCTGAATTAAATCTTAACTTCTGCTTTTCTTCGTGCCTGGGTGAACCACCCCATCTCAGCTAAGAATGATAGCAGCTAAGGTGATCTGGCCTCCTACTGCTGCTATTTAAGTTAGATACCTTGGTGGGGGGAAGGGGTAGGGGAGGAGAGCTCAGACATGCTTCCCAGAGTTTTGAGCTCTGAAACTATGAACCCAAGCTCAGAATCCCACTGTAATGCACAGAATCCAAACCTGGAGTTCAGGAAGAGAGAAATAAGTAAAGCAGGTAAAGAATAACTTGTTTCCACAACAAACAGCCAGCGGGTGAGAGATTTTAGTGCTTCATGAGGGAGACAGGAAGATTACCTCCCTGCCAAGAGCAAGGAAAACATTGCCTAAGGTTTGTGGTACAAGCCTGCCACTGCATTGTTAGGCAGCCCATGGCTCTGTACCTTATGAACCATTCCTTTCTCAGGGCTATGCTGAAAGCTATCATCTCGCCGATAAACTCTTATCAATGCCTGTTTAAAGCTTTTTCTTGTGACAGGAGACTTTTGTGGTAATTGAGAAGAAAAACAATTCCCATGATTAAAGATTGGTAAATATAAATGACAGAAATGGTTTCCTATGAACATCATGATGTATTCCCAATCAATAACACCATGACAGAATTGCAGCTTAAGGGAAGGAGGTTATTAGTTTTAGGAAAGGCACATAATTAAATACAAGACAACGCTACAGACCCTCAAGCAGAGTGTCAAGGAGAACAGCCATTCTGAAGCTTTGGAGATTCTGTTACTGTTGTCTCCTCTTCTCAGTTCATTTAGTGCTGTCTTTCATTTACTTGTGCAACCTTCTTATAAAAGATGAAGGTCTTAGTCTCAAATGTTAGGGCTAGCAGCCAATGACACAACACAGAGCTGTTTATTAAAATGTTCAACTAAGTTTCACTTTAATGCTTTCCTTCAGTAGCATCCACCTCCTAGCAGATGTTAAAAATCCTTAATGATTTAGCTGAACTTTTAGTAATTTCTAAGTGTTCCTCATACAGAACTGCAAAGAGCATCTAGGCCTTTCACCACCACAATATGGGGATTGAATGGATCTCATTATTGGCAATTTGGATTTTAGCCTTTCACCTCTGGATCAGTGTTTCAAACTCAGACCAGGCTTATATTGAGAAAAAGTCATTTCCATCAGCCGGCTGTTCAGTGACCTCTGTGAAATATTACAAGTTGGTAGTGGACAGGTGTCTGTATAATTAAAATGCACTTCACAAGCACAGTTGACAACCTGGAATTTTCTTATTACAAATCTATAATCTGCTCCCACCAGCTCACAAATGGGAAGTATTCAGGAGCCCTGAGATATCGTCTAAAAACAAGAAGGATACAGTGTTCTTTGTTAATATCACAAAGAAAGTACCTCTGTTTCTAGAGAGGTTTTGAATCCCTGGACAAATGCTTTTGTGCACTTCAAAGATGATTACTCAGGCTAATAAGATTCATTAATTATAAGTAAAAAAATCAATCTTTAAAAACTGATAAAAACCTGGAGCTTTATGGGTTATATTGCAAAATCTCACAGCCAGCACATTCTGTACAGTGTTCACCATAAAGCAAATGTGTTTGGACACAGTATCAACAAAGCAGAATCACACAGGATGTCCCTCATCTCCATGAGTCTCTATCAAATGAGTCAGTATTCCCAGACTTCCACACAGGAGGAGTATTTTTGGTAGCCAAAAAAAAGTTTTGACTGGAAAAAGTATGCCCAATCTTAACATGAGGTGGTTTCCCTGACTAGGAATCAAGGCAAGATTTTATGTTTGAGTAGTACTAGCAGGATGGGGAGAGGAAACAGCACAATGTTTTATAGCTTTTGAATAAGCAAGCCCATAATTCAAGCCCCATGAGTTTAGTCCTTCTTTCTTCTTTAACCTATTCACAGGTTTTATCAGACAATGCGTGAGAAAATGTCTCTGACTTTGCTTTCTTATACCAATTCTGGAGTAAGGAAGGCAGAGCAGTTCAGGCTGAGGCCCTGTGACAGATGCAGCTTCATAGAACTCAGATGTTCAGAGACTATCATAGAAACCTTTGTGGACTTGAAAATGACTCACATCTGTGTCAATTAAAGACTTAAGGAAAACACTATATAGAATCCAGACAACAGGGAAGAACACAAGTACAAGTAAATCCCCAGTAGTGAAAAATAGGTGTGCAAGATGTTTCACCTTTCTGAAAAGAAGCATTGTTTAGTTTGACTTAGCCCAAGATGTTAACAGATTTATAGAGACATGAATCAACAGTTCAAAAGGTTGGCATTGTTGTGCTGAAGAAGGACTATAGATTCACCCAAGAAAAGAGCTCTCAATGTAAGAGCACAAAAGAGAAGAGATTAGTTAGCTCAAAAATCAAGTAACCTTTGCTTTGGGAGCAGGCGAAAAAGAGAACCACAAAAAATAACCCCAAGTAAAAACAAAGTTTTCTAAGGGTTCTACTAGAAAAGTCCTACTAGAAATTATCTTCTACTGGTAACTTATTTCTTAATCTGGTTTTCTCTGCCACTAATTTCCTCTGCAAGTGACAACTGAAATATAGGGACAAAACAGCTGCTAATGAAATCTCAGCACTTACACCTCCCATCTCCAATCTATGCATTAGTCTGCTTTTTACATACATTTCAGATGGAATGAGTGCATGGAATAAAAGCCAGTATTCACACATCCATTTTTAACACCTTTCTGTCACATTGTCCAGAAGAACATCTATAACCTGCACAGACAACCATAAACCTGAAAAGTTAAACTGAAGACAGCCACCATTAACAAACTGCAGATGCATGAGACTCATCCAGAAAGACCTCACAAATCAGCAATGAGTGGAAGAGAGCAAATCATGCAGAAACTATTTAATCAATGAGTAAAGACAATTATAACATCTGTTAATCTTTTGTGTAGGTTATAATTAGATGCTCTGGAGGAGTAGCCTTAAAGAGGGGAGGCAGGGAATCCTTTAACATCTGCTAGAAGGGCAAACACTGTGCAATAAATGACTTTAAATGCAATCAGCAAAATGAGAGCTGTGCAGAGTTCACAGAAGGCCTGTATAAAAGATAGAGGATAACAAAATATTTTGTCAAAGGTCAGCTCCTCTGGCACTAGAGCTTGAATGATGACTGCTAGTTTAGAGGCCACAGCAAAAACAAATGTGATTGTACCTCTGGAAAACAATTTTTTTCTCATTTGTGTCATTACAGCAAAAGCACATGCTGCTTCTGTATATCACATCAGCTTAATGACTTATTAGGGCTGTATCTATCAACCTTGAACAGTTCAAATAAACAGGTAGGTATGATGTATTTTAAAGACCAGAATTCAGTCTAATTCGACTGACACAGAAATGTGTTGCACTGTAAAAGTAATGATTCCGATATTAAATAATCAGTCGGTTGCTTCTAAAAAATGCAATTATTTACTCATTTTGCCCTTGAAAACAGCCATATGCTTTAATCTTTTGCTCACTGAAAATGTGAGACCAAGAGGGAGTTGTTTTATCCAGTTTAACATGGCCCTCTACTGGCAAAATAACCCCCCAAAATCTTATCACTATGAACCATTTTATCAGATCATTTCAGTGCAGCTGAAAAGATCCTATATTTTACACCAAAGTTACAGTAGATCCTCAAAGTTAGCAGCATAGATCAGAGCTTTAGGAACCTGCATAAATTAATCCATTGCTTAATCTCTTAGGAGCTCCTACACTAAGAGCACTACTTCCTTTTACCCAGCAGATGCAGCTCTAGACACCATTACAGCACTGAAGAAAAAAGCCAAGTGTTCATATCTGGTGGTGTAAGTCATTTTAGAAGCAAATGCAATCCTTTTACTCATGTCAAGCTGTGAGATGTACCTCAAGGAGTGCCATTGATTCCTAACAGGATCAATGCAGACATACGATTTCCATTTGCACAGTTAGGTAATACTTAGTTTAGGCAAAGCAAGCATGATGCAGTCCAGCTGCAGAAAGAATACTACTCAAAACACAAATGCTCATTACCAATGGTAATGGTGCACTTCACTGCTAAAGAATTCCTGCTTCCTCCTTTTCTTCACCATTACTGAAAATTCACAGTGGTGATTGAACATAGCTTCAAGCAAAGTGAAGCAGACAATGAAGTTTTCCTCTGCTGTTGCATGCAAGTAATTAACTCTCCCTATCTGTATTATGGCTAAGCAACAAAGAAACAAAAGGATAGAGTAAACTGTTGAATTTAACAATTTAGATAATGATGAATTATAATAATCAATTAGCCCTGTCAAAGAAAATAATTTGTGACATGCATTTGATTCTGCACAGACCTATTGTGTGCACACTGTCCAAGGCTAGTCTGGCTCTGGAAAACAAGCAGTGCTGTCCCGTGGAAAGCTTATCAAGCATGCAAGTTAACAGGAGCACTTGCTCTTGCTCTGTGTAAGCACTAATAGCCCATTTTTCAGCAACATAATTTTTATCCACTGGTTTATAATCCAACTTGCTTTTCAGGGTCTGCATCATCCACAGCCCATAGACAATGTTACTGCCAGTTTCCGGAAGGCACTGTTGCTGTACAAACCATTTTTATGTGACTCACCTGAATGCCAGTTGATGGAATCATAAAAGATTTCCAAGTATTTTGCACATAACAGCTATCTAACTTTTCATCCCCAAACCAGCATGACTAATTTATGTAACCATCAGGGAATACCTAATGTAATTCAGGTTTCTGCATGCTACATGAGCAGTATCATCAGACAGTACAGAACAGAGTATTACAAGTGTTAATGGTTCGTGTTCTATTTACATTGTACATTTATCCTGTTTTAGCAATAAAACTGCATATCAGATGCTAAAACTTCTGAAAGTGTTCTGGCAGCTTTGGCATGGATTTTTCTTAAGCATAGCTCCAATCCTGCCAGGAGCTGAACACGTGCAGAACCACACAGGAGCTGCCGAGCATCGCACTGCATTTGGCCCTGGCTGTGCTAAGCTTCTCAGCCAACTGTGCTTCCCTTTGGCATCTTTGT
The DNA here is from genome assembly GCA_013399015.1 of Galbula dea. Lineage (NCBI taxonomy): Eukaryota > Metazoa > Chordata > Aves > Piciformes > Galbulidae > Galbula > Galbula dea. Next base: position 1,628,651 of record VWZX01003777.1, read on the forward strand.
TCTGTGGCTTTTATCCCAGCCTCAGTCCCACTTGTCAGATGATGACAAGCTGGAGTCTGCACTTATTCCATTTCTTTTCAGATGGCAAGAAAGCCCAAAGAATTGACATTCTGCTGGCAATTGTCCTCTTTAATGTCATCCCAAAATGTTATCAGATTATATGTGGTATCCTTGGGCAGATTTCTCAGACCTAGGGAAAATTCAACCAGGGGATCCCTCTGCTGAAAAGTGAATTTGGTCTATACCCTAATTTATTATATTAGAAGATAAGAAACAAAATGTAAATGTGAGAAGGGAAATGTAAAAGAGGAAAATGAAAATCAAATGCCCCTGGGCTCATCAGGTTTGGAGAGTCTGCTTCTGCTCTGAAGGTAATTAGCTGAAGATTTGCCCTTGACTGAAGTGGAATCATACCTTGGTGCTTTACATTTACTAGGGAAGGATTTCTACTTGTTTAAGCCTCTAAACACTTACACACAACTCATGCACAAGAACAATAGCAGAAAAGTCCATGATTTTTTCTTAAAAAAGCAGCACAAGTCACAGTTGTAAAATTAGGACTTGCACTTAAAATTGAGAAAAACAAGTTGGACCTGAGCATTTTTTTAATCTTGCTTTGTTCTAATTCTTTAAGATTCTGCAGGCAAAAATGATACCTGAATGCTCTGCAAGTGTAAATACCCTTAACATCATTCCTGACCACAAGGTGACAGAGGGAAGGTAAACGGCCCATAGGAGTCAGTGTGGTAGGGATCAAGCCACCTAACCTTAAACCCATCCCATCTGCTCCCAGGGAAAGGCTTTGTCACAGTTCTCTGTTCTTCAGTCTTGCATTCAGTGGAAGGATCCACGTCACGAAAAGGTCTTTTAAAGAACATATGAACTTTCTTTATACTGTTTCTGAAGGAGGATGAACACCTGAAGAGTAAAACTCCATGTTCTTATTTAAGTGCATGTTTAAAACACCAGAAGCCTTTGCCATTCACATGGCTTTAATGTGGAGCTAAATTTAGGGCTTTTTCTTCCCCCCGCCCCAGGAGAATATGCTTCAATTCCAAAGACAGAACAACAGCTCTTAAGTTACACAATATCTTGAGATGCCAAACCACATTATACCGTCAAAAGAAGAGAGACAGGTTTTGATCTGCTGTAGAAACAGGGTCACTTGAGAGGGGCATCTGCAGTTACAGCCACACAGATCTGAATAGAAAACCCCAAAACTCTGTTGCTGTGTAGGAGTGAGAGGCCTTGTAAACAAAGTCAGTAGCCAGAAAAGCAAAACAAAATCAATACTGTTAATAATCTAGGAGGAATCCTCCAATTCCTATGTGAATGATTTGTACTGACTTCCTCTCATATACTTGCCAATCATAGCTTTCTGATTTCATTCTTCAGAAATGTGCTTTGTCTCCACAAAGACAGATCATTAAATAGAGGTAAACAGTAATAAAAGAGTTCCTCACACACAAGACTGTGATCAGGTTACTCCCTGGAAAAACCACTACAACTGAAATTGCAGTAATTTAGAAAGGGCTTCTGGTGAAGGATTGAAATGAAAGTAGGAGACCTGGGGCTTGTTACCAGCTTTTGAAGTAGATAAACTAAAACTCAATAAATCACATCTATGGGACAGTCTCCTCTTCTGTAAGATGGGAATAATTCCATGACAATCACAGCCAGTTGTTCTGAAAATGAGTTAATAGGTGGTCAGGAACATAGTTTTGTCCCACAAACTACAGGAACAAGGGTTTTTTCCACAGCAGTAACCAGTGTACTAGAGTTTCAGTATTTGTTGGATTTCTAACAAAAACACTCAAACCAAAAATTACTGTTTCTCACATAATTGACAACTCATTTATCCAAAAGGTGTCAGATTTCAAAGCACTGTAAGAGTCTTTCTTTTAAACTTATATACCTCCAGAACTTGAAGAGAAGCTAAAAGTAAAATCACTCAAGTTTTGTTTTAAATCAATGACTGCATAAGAAGCAAAACCATATTTTTAAAAAATGTACTAAAAGCTATAAGGAAAGTATATTAAAAATTCAGATTCGTTCTGACTATTCAAATAAATACCATGAAATTACAAAAGAACAATCTTAAGACAGACCAGTTTTTGTTCAGATAAATGAGAGTACTCATGAGATTTTAGGAACCTTACAGTTTCATCACTTAATTTGAGAGAGAGCCACTTCAGTGTAATCTCATGCAAACAAAACCCAGAATCAAGTTTTCATTTGTCCTTTACTCTGCTGCTGAGCCACACTCAGGAGTAATTACAGCCATGCATCTAACTGCTGCATACTTGCTGCTCTTTTAATTAAAGCAAAACTACAAATAGCAATGCTGACACACTCCTGGAGAAAACAAGCTTTACAGAGATGATAAAAACACCAAAACAGCAAAAGTCTTACTTGCAGCAGTTCAGTCAAAACATGCCAGCCCTGGAGAACTCAGAACCGTAAGAAGTCTTCGCAGTCCAGAAATTCTCGAGTTTATCCAGTGTTTATTTATCAAGCTTTAAAAATCTGTGGTTGGAAGAACAGAGTTAGCTTTCTACACCATCCACAGCACTACTGAAGTCCTCCAGTAACAGCAGACATGAAGTTTGCTGATAGTTGGGTTTGCTGCTGCTATGTAGTTGCTCAGTACTTGTAAATACAAGCTCTGTGGACAAAGTCCCAATGACATCACAGGCAGCTGCTTATTGTTGAGTCTTTATTAACCGACTGTCAAAAAAGAAAAGCGAGGAGGAAAGAAAAGCACAAACTATCCTCCCTGCAGCACAATTTGCATCTTAGTAGGAGTTGCAGTGCTACACATAAATAGTTCTGTTTACCCAACTGATGTTTTCTTAGAATGAATAAACAGTGTTGGCAGGGAAAGCAGAAAAGTAAGAACAACTTAAACAGCTTGAAGTTGGAAAACGCACAGGGAGAAAAGTGAAAATTAAAAATGCCAGAAGAGTCTTTTCCAGAATTTATCCCTGAATTCTCCCAATTCTTCTCTTTATTTAAAAATAAGTAAGTAGGGGTACAAATCTGCAGGGATTTTAAAGTACAGAGCAGAAGACTTTAGTACACTGAAATTAAAGTTTGAACTCACTCCTAATTTTGGAAACTACAAAATTACAAACTATGATCATTGCAGGATTCAAGAGAGCTCAACTTCAGTTACAATGTGTTCTGAAGAAAACCCTTTCCAAAGATGAAAATGTAAGAAACTGCATCAAGCATAGTTACTCACTAGGTGCTAAGGGCATAAATACTGATCTTTCCTTCTCAGAGGTGGAAGTCCAAGATTAAGTAGTGTTTGGAGCTGAAACACACACTCATTCCCCAGTGAGGTATGGGGTACTCACCTGAGAACTAGTTCAGCTATTAATCCACATCTATCTTCTGTTATTGAAAGTTCCTGCTGAAAGCAAGGGGATGGGACTCTGCCTTGATTTCTCAGAAGTCAGTCCTTTCAATTCAGAAGTTCAAATGCTGGATGAGCACCACCAAGGCTTGTGACAGACTGAGCTCTGTTATCTGTGCACGCTTCCACACGAAGAGCTTTACTATTGGGAAACACCTGGCCACTAATATCCACATACTCCAGATTACACATTCCACACACAATAAAACAACAAAAAACACAAGCTCAGTGATGAGCTGAAGCCAAGTTTTCCCTACATTGTTCATTGCTATGCATGAAAGCATCAATGCCCCCCTTCTGCCTCTATTTATAGGCAGCAAATCAATTGTGGGTCAGATCCTCAGCTGATGTAAATCTAGCTTGATTTAACACACCTGAAGAACAGCAGTCAGCACTAGCTGAAGATCTGGCTTTTGCCTGTGACACTGTCAGTAAAAAAAAAAAACATAAATGTGTGGCCTTAATGACAGAGTCCCTGATTTTCTTGGTGCCTGCCCTGAGTGGCAGCAATGCCCTGCTGTTGCAGAGCCGCTGAGCTTGCTGGAGCCACTCACATAGACAGCTTTTACCTCTGCCACTTGCTGCAAGTTTGTGCTTTAGAAGGACAGCTATTGCAAATCCTCCTTAATTTATTCCTGTGGCTAATCTGCCTGTAGCACTGTGGAACACCTGAGTTATATTTACCACTCGAAATCAGACATACCTCTGCCTTTGCAGCCAGAAAGGTCTTTCAGGTCTTGTATCTCGCTCATTAAGAGCTTGCTAGTTTTGAAGGAAGACTTCAAAATACTTAGAAGATGAAGTGTGCTGAAGGAGTAATAAGTAGTAACATATAATATTCAACATGAATTTCATAACACACAACTTTAGTCCCAGCTTCAAAAATGCTACTTGATTTAAGCAAAAGTGAATGAGGCCGTGCACTTGTATGTACAGCTCCATAAGGCTTCAGCTCAAGGAACAAGCCCCTTATGGATAAGATCAGCAGAAGAGTTAGATTTTGTTTAAAACTGATGCTGGTTTACAGTGTGTTTTCTCAGACCATGGATAAGATTTGGTTTTTCATCAGCCATTAGAAGTATTTATAAACATTAAATAACTACAAAACTGAGAATACAGTCCAGCTCACTTGATAACAAAACTGGCCTGTTCCATGACACTAATGCAGACACACACATGTAGAAGAAAGAGAGTAATAAAATATGGAAACCATTGATTTAATCAAAAAGGCAAATATTTAATGAACTAAAAAAGGACAAGCCTTAAGAAAAACTGCAACCTCCTCCCAGGAAGAATGTGTGTTACTTAGCAAAATTTAGCACTTACTAAACTTTCTAGAAAATATTAATGGATTTCCAGGCTAAGCACACATAGGTGAGCAGGATCAGAACAGCAGACACACTGCTGACATCTCTGGGGCAGAGGCAGTGACTTCAACTGCCTGAGAGCAATTTTTTGGAGACTTCCATCAAAGTTCAATCTCAGTCCTTTTCAGAACCAGTGGATCTTGTAAAAATAAAAGTGCAAACAAACAAGCATTAAGATTTGTGGGTTTAACCAGCAAGTTATTTTTCACAAGAGAATTCCCATGCGGGTGGACAAACAGATTCTGCATTCTTCAAATTACAGCCCTTATTAAGGGAGTGGCCATCAGCTCACCCTGTCAGCACATTTATCCATCTAATTTCTATTCTAAGTCATCATAAGATATAGCTAAGGGCTGTGCAGATACAGCTTATTTTTGGCAGGAATGCCACAGCTTTTGCTAGAGCAAGATTCACAATAGAAGTCAGTGCTTGACTAGCTACAAGTTCTGTAATTCTGTGAAGTTGAGTGAAAAGGTAAAGAGGTTGAAGTCATGAGCTGCAGTAGTTGTTCCTGGACTGATGCGCAGTAGGCTGAACTGAGTCATGCATCTGAGGAAATAATTCAGCTTCACGCTGCCTCATTTTTGATGGGCAAACAGGTAAGATGAGACATAACAAACTTAGACCTAAGTACACATGAATACTAGTAAACATTGTCAATTAACCTGTTGCAGTATAGCCAGGATCTGTTAAAGATCTCGTGTCTCACACTAACACAAAATCCATGCTATCTTCAGGTCCACTGTCCATATTTGATTTGTCTTTATTATTAGCTTACAAAGTTCCTTCTCATTGGAGAAGCCAAAGCAAAAGTCTGATCTTCTCAGAAAATGCAGTAAGTGTATGGGATCAAGTCACCTAAACTGCACAACACTTCCTGAGGCACTGCAGAAGTGCCTGCAGATGCATATGCCCGATGTACATGTTCGTTTCTTACCAGTGCAAGAACAGAAAATGGCTCAGACCCAGGTGCCTCTGGGTTCACTTTCTCCTCACAGACCCCTAAAGCTGTGGCACAAGGTGATCAGCCTCACAGCCAACAAGTTAAAAGGGAGGTAGTAGGAGCTAAGAGTATTTCTGCTGAGGATATTTAACTGTGCTATGAGTCCTGTGTGATTCAGTTCAGCTTCAGACAGCGAGCCTGCAGGACACATAAAAGCCTTGTTTCACCCTCTGATACTACTCCTGGGGCAAGGACAGACAAGCTGGCAAATTGAAGAGCAGTTTAGTAGAGAAGAACTAAATTGCAGGACATTAAAATCCCACAGATTTTAATATAATATCATATCATATAATCTTAAACCCTTACATTTTAATCTCACAATAAATACTCAGATCACTGGAGGGCAAATTTGAAAAAAATATAGTACATTTAATTGCAGGCTGCAGAATTTGCCCTCCTTGGAGTTGCACATGGTTGGAAGTCTTGAGCTGGTTCCTAAAATATCGCTGAAATTTCTCCCAGATGACACCAGGGCACTGAAGAGCAAAATGCTCTTTGAAAATTACTATTATTCCCCCTTTTACCAACACAGCTCACAACGTATCTCACAGAACAAATACCTACAAGCACGTCAGATCATCACCAGCTAGCACAGTAAACACTTTTCTAAGCCTAGGGTAGCTGCCAGAGAGGATAAACAACGGAACCAAGTGCAAATATGTGGAGAGAATAAAAGGAAGCCTGTGTGGGCGGTGCATGAATCTCCTCAGATACTAACTGTCAAAAAAGGGCCTTCAGTTGAAGTGGTTTGATCAGGCTGGTAAGCTTTTGATCACGAAGATAGTTTGGTTTTTAACTTAGTAGGTGATTTTTCAAAGCTTTTTACCTCCCCTGAATGTCAAGAATAGGGGAAAGGTCTTTAGAAAAGGCAGGTTTTATTCCTGGAACAAACAATAGCTCTCTCCTCTGTCACATTTGTGAATTTAAGCTTCAGAGAAAGCAGCAAATAACATGTAACAACAATAACTGCCTTCTGGTCTGTCATTCCACTGCATACAGGGTCACAGGATCCTATTCATCTGTTGTGCTCGATGCCTGGCAGTGCTGCACTCCCCCTTCCAACAGCTCCTGGACAGCCTTCTGTAGTGATCTGTGTGCTCCTCAGAAGCTGTCACTCCAGCAGCTAAAAAGATTATATTCTACCTCCTGGAAATACAGAAACATCTACTCAAACACATCCTGCACTATGAGAAATCCTGTCCCTGACTGTCAGGATGAAACCTCGACACCATATTCTGAAATATCAGGAAAAAAATGGCTAAAATTAAATGTTTTGCCTAACCTTTTCAGATGACCTGAGAACTAAAATAAGCATATACAAGTTTCCAGCCATACCAATAATCTGCAATCAATTTCTAAATCTTTTTCAGTTCTATAATTTTTGCTGCAGTAGAATTCTATGAAAAGCATTCATTGGAGAAAATGGATGTTGTATCTTTAAAGAACATTGAATTTCACTATAAATTGCCTCGTTGTAAAATATGATATTAAGTAAATCATATCAAGCCTGTTTTGAGTGTTGCCACTTGAAACTGGAAGAGGTAGGCAGAAGCTGGAATTTTGACTTACTAAAGAACTCCAAAATGTTTTAAATGTGATTACTAAATATAAGTACATAGGACTGACTCTCATTAGTACCATGGGTTAAGCCATTATTCCTTCTTTGCCTTTCCTGTTGTTTCTGGAATCAAGCAATTGATTCAGTCACCAGTGACCTTATCCAGAGTTAATTGAAATCAATGGCATTAGTGGATTCTGGAGCAGACCCAAAACCAATGTACGTTCAAGGGCTTTTGTATATCCTTAATGACACGGATAAGTCTCTGCAAATTTAGATTCCAATGGATCCAATCATTAAATCAGTTATGCAGTGTTTAACTTCACATATGGACAGGGGTCCCCTGCTGGTTATTGAAAGTGATCTCTATTAAGAGGAGAAGTTTATTTCCATAATCTATTTCTGACGAAAGTCTGTATTTCTACAGGTGTCAGTGTTCCAGCAAGGTTGGCACCTAATGGGAAGGCTGACTAATTCGTGCTCTCCTCCTGCCTTTTTGGACATGTCGTTGTGTGTCAGAAAGCAGAGGTATCAGCTTGTGAAACACACATTCCTCTGATGCAAGCATCTGGCTTCTTGGCAGCCAAGTCGTGACAGGTTCTGCAGCAGCTGTGATGGCTCCATGCTCTTTCAGATGGTTAAATAGTCTTGGTCTTTAGCCTAGCTGTTTGTTTTCTGCTGCACTGCTGGATGGAAGCCCATTTGCCCTTTTAATCAATGAACTGGCCTTTGCTTTGGAGTAACCAGTTACATTTTTTAACATGTCAGAGCAGAGATTCTTGCCAGAGATGGCCAGCTATACAGTCCTGCACTCGACAAAATGCTTAACCTTGTCCCGCTCTGTCCTGACACCTTCACACACCAAAGGATGGGTCATCTTCCCAAAGTGAAAGCAAGCACTAGAATAACTTCATCCCTCAGCCAAAGGATTTCCTAGCTTCTGCTTTGTAACAGGAGATGGTAATCAGATCAAGCAGAACAAATAAGGAATACAATGTATTTATTTCAGATGGCTTTATAAACTGTCCTCCCATGTGAACGCACCAGATGGAGATAAGAATCTGGCTGGAAGCTTTAGCCTTCCACTGTGTGGCACAGAGGTAACAGCACATCAGCTTCTTCAGAGGAAAAAATCACCAGAGAATATTCTATAAATCAGAGTTAGATTTTATTTAAATTGCCTTTAAACACATTATGCAAATCCACAATATAACAAGCAGTTCCAAGCTGTTGCCTCAAACCAATGAGCACGCACCACTCCTAGCACCGAATATGAAAACATACAGGGTATCTCACAGGGATACCACAAAGATCAAAAGCTGCCATCTAGCTCTCAGCCATTTGTAAGCTCATCTCCACCTTTTCACTCCAAATGATAATCTGTGTCTCTCTGTGAGGGATATCCTTCCTCCTTTTTCCCCATGTATTGCTGCTTGTGGAGGAAAAATAAGTAGTGAACTGAGTCAGGCAGGCTACGTTCTTCCTTGCCAGGCTTTTACTCTTTATCTGTCTTGTGCTTGCCATCTGAAGCTCTTTTTGTGGGGTGCAACTACTATTTCTACCTTCATCAGAATAGGGAAACTGCACAAACAGGCCAAACTCATCTCTCCTGCCACAGAGAGATCTTGAGGAGGCAAAACCCCTCCTTGATATCTACCTTCACGTGTTTCATCACTCTTGACGACGATATAATAACAACCCGGCCAGTCCTATCATCCACTCTGTTTGCCAAAGCACACGCACGCAGCTGATCAGTGCCCACAAGTAGGTCTGCTCAATGGCCAAAATGAGTGTCACCATGGGTGCCAGTTACAGCACACATAGGTCATACATAGCCAAACAGAGTGATCAAAGTCAGCACTCAGCACCACCCTTTCCCAAAGTCTGTAAGGAAACAACAATCCTAAAACTGTTTGAGATACATTAGGATCATTTAAAGCTCTCTTTGGGTCTTTCAATTCCACCTTAAATGTAGGAGAGTGAGGAACCACTCCCAACATATGACTTATTCAATAAGAGCTGCAACAACATGCCTCATTTTAATACCATATAATTCCATATTGTGACATACAATGTAAGCTGATAAAAATCCCATTTTACTGAGTGACTATTATCAAGAGGCTATCTGAAATACATTGCCAGTATTCTGGTCTCTTAAAACCCATAAGATCCACATCACAGGTAAAATGCTCAGGGGGTAAGCTGCTCACTTAAAGCCCAAGTGGAGCCACCAAGGAATTAAAGTCTAGGAATTATTGCTCCCACTACTGTCAACAGAGCCCTGGACAATACCAATACCAAAGAAAGTACCTCGATGCAAGTCCTCAGGCTTCTCTCTCCCTACTGTCCTTTTGAAAAATCCTAGGTTGTTGTAGGAAGCAGTAATAAACTGTACAGACACTAGGATTCCAACAATATGCTATGATTACTTTAAATCTATGAAATATAACAACTTGTAACAGCTAGCTAGACACTTTCCAGAGAAGGAGACCAAAATGTGTCTGTGCAAAGAGGATGGTGAAACAGCCTGAAATTATTTTTGTGAGGAGAAAGGTTTCTTAGTCTTCCTGCAAGAAAAACCCCTCCATTCTGTTTGTCTGGATAGAAAAGGGAAGGTATTTCAAATGAAGGCTGTTCTGGTTTATCACACTGCCTTCTCTCCTATAGTACTGAAGATTTTATTGCATGCTATAAAGAGAGGAAAAACTCATCTTGTAATCATATAAACAGTGAACAACACAGAATAAGTATCAATTACTTTTGCAAGTTTCAGTGATAGCCTCAACCCCTGAGGATAGTTTCAAATGGTATGATAAAGACTTCGGTGAGATTAAAAGCATCAAAAGCAAACTAGCATTCTAAACCAAACAATTCTGTCTCTGCTGTGTAAGTTACAATAAATTTTCTGAACTGGCAGATTTCCCTCCTAGCTCTTCAGCTGTTCCTTCCCCACAGGTAAAACAAGTCAAGCTGTTTGAGAAGACAATTTGCCACCCAGCTTACTTAATGGCACACATTAAAATAAAATGACTGAACAATTTTGATGTAAAAGAGCTGTTTTAATGGGAATCCATGGTTAAAAGAAACAACCACAACAGAGAAATGCAATCAGATGTTGCTGACTTTCATGTGAATTAGATCTAAATAAAATAATTGTCTAATTTTGGGTATCATAATTTACACAGAACTTTTCTCAAATCCTTAAACAGGTACCTGTATATATGTTATTCATTGTTTACTACAATCTCAGGATTCAAATTTGCTCAGTGACACTAGTATAAACACAAACATGACTAACAGACAACAGTAGATCTGTGAGGAATTTTTATTCATCTGGAATTAAACATGACAAAGTCCTGTAGCATACTAGCAATTCAATGTATGTGTATTTTCCATTCCCTTCATGACAACATAAGTGACTATGGAGAGTGCAAGGAAGTGCTAGGTGATATTCACACAGGGCAATGCAATGACTTGCAGAGATGTTTGAACTAGCTTTGGATAAATAACTGGTTCTGGGAATCAACTTGGCCAAGTTATCTCCCCTGTGTGGAGCACAACACAGGAAATACCCTCAGCAAAGCCTCATGCAAGTGTGGTTACAGTCATGCCCCAGCTCAGTGAGCAGGTTCAGAGCCAGCTCAGTTGTCTCTGCATGCCACTGCCATATGACCACCAGCAGTATCAGTGTCCATCTTGCTTTCAGAAAGAGAAAGCAGGAAAATGCTTTATCTTCACAGTGTAAGTCACAACCTGAAAAGGCTTTTCTAGTCATGGTGTGAGCTCATTTGATTCACCCTAAATCACCATTCCTAGCTGAAAGAATAAAAGCAGTTCTGAGTCTGAACACCAACTTTGAAACAATCTGTGATAACGTGAAGCAAGACTCACTCTTATGTTTTGATCCTATGAAGGCTCAGGCCAATTAACTGTCTTATTATACCTGCTAAAGGTAAGTGCATACTAACCAGCACTGCTAGTGCCTGCTCCATGTCCCCTTGATTTCAAATACAATCTTAGCAATTCACCTGAGCAACTTTGACTTGCTTTCAAAGGTTGAGTGCCATATACTTAGCTTTCACACACTCATGGATATATGCATTAATGACAGAGTTGAGCAGTCACTAGCCAGAGCCACTTGCTTGGTATATTGGGTACATCCTGAAAATATGAAGCCTTTACAGTTTTAACCCAGATATCCTTGCTCTACTTTATTTTCTAGGTTGCTTTGCTGAATGACTTGGATTTAGTCTTGCTTGTTGACCAAGAGGTTAGCCATCCCAGACATTTGGAACACCTTCTCTGGTATCTCCCTTTTGCTTGTTCCTTACCCCTCCAACATTATCCAGAGCAGTTTTCAGCATGCAGAAGTGTATCTTACTCCAAATGAGTGGGTATAATCAGTTAGTATTCTTTACATAATGTCACAGGTAAATGGGTAATGTCTAAGAACTTTAAATAAGGTCCATTCTGCTCGTTGTCCACAATACTGGAAACTTCAGAGCTCTTCCAAAGATCAGAGAAGCTTGGACATGAATAATTTCTAACTCTGGCGCTTGTCTTTAAACAGATGGAAATCACTGTTATGCAGCCTTAGGACATATCAAGATCTCTTTTTGTTTCTGTAATGAGGCCCAATTAATACTAAGGACATTCTGCCACTCAGAGGATTTCAAAATATTAGGATTTCAGCCAGAAATGTAATGCTTTCATGATATAATCTAACTATAATTACTTACACCAATATCAACATAAATAATGACAGTCATTCTTATTCCATAGGAAACCCAGATATTTCACTATATTCAAACAATATCTACTCTAAAACACTTTCCCCCATTGAAGGCTCAGCATTACACCTCAGTGTAGTTTCAAATTAGAGTAATTTTATTGAGCTAGACAGTCTTTGGGCTAGTCTCCATGAAAGTTTTTCTGCAAAAAAGAATGGGACATTAGAGGTGTCACACTGTGCAATCTCAGCATGCAGAGGGCATTTGAAATACCTGCACAGAGAATTGCTACACGGTAGCTATTTTATCGTGATTTACTGCTAATTTTGCAGTAACTCCTCCAAATAGACAAAGCCCTAAAACTAGGTTTCTTTTTTTAAGGCTTATCCATTTCACCAGCTTTTACACAAAATGACACCAGTGAAACCCAATATTTATAAAATATCACAGATTAATAACTTAATTATAGCTTATCCACCTAGCAGAACCTCCAGGGGTTTCCCTCCTGCAAAAGTGACTTTATGAATGTATGGAATGCCTACAGTCATTTTTGACCTTTGTCTTTTCCAGGAGAAGGTTGCTCTGATTGCCTAGCAATTCTGGGCAAATGATAAGATGACACTTAACTTTACAGTTCACCAATTTTTTTTTTCTTTCCACCTGAAGCACCAGGAACCTCCTGAATTAAATCTCAGTGTCATTGCTGGATCCAGTAGGATTGTTCACTAATTGTGGTTTCCAGCTGCTACCTAACATACCTGAAAATTTCCAATAAACTCAGAATCCTGGCCATCATACTCTGAACAGACTAAGACTGGATTAAGATAACCAGATGCACTACGGCACAGAAATCCACAACCAGGACTAAGCTGAACCACTCTTATTAAAATAGAGTGGAAATTAATGCAAGCAAGCTTGTTGTCTTCTTTCCTTTCTTCCTCTCCTCATAAAGATTCAATGACCAGGTAGCAAGCAAGATAAACCACAGATGCCACTGTAACTTCACTGGTCTTTCCTACCAGAAATGGTAAATATTACAGGAGTTGCTTTAATATTACATGTCATGATTTTTAAGAATATATTTAATTATTACTGTCAGAAACTGTGCTAAAAATAGATTATTGAGAAGCTTTTTTTCTAAATGACAGATAACTTTAGGAATGTAGCATTTGTAAGGAACTGTTTGTACCAGGCACTGTATTTCCTCTCCACCCAGCACAACTTCCAGAAGAACATCACACGAGTTTTGCAAGGAGAGAACAGACACCACAAGCTGCAAAACTAGGAGATCACAGACATGCAAGTATATGCAGGTGTTATAAGCAAACTACAGTTTCCTCCTGCCAAAAAGGCCTCTCTAATCTCCAAGTCAGTGAGAATGTCCTCATGGCTCCAATATTTTCCCTGCAGCCACTACAATTTTTTAAATACATATGCAGCCATTTGATTTTATCATTTAGAATAAGAAACTTAGCAAGTGATAGTGTCCATCAAGTCCCTGGAAGGTTACATACATTTTATATACATCTTGCAAATTAGTCTACATATTCAGGTTGTCTGTATAGTTATTAAAATACTATTATCAGTTTTCAAGAAAGAGAAGGAAGAAATTTGATTTTAGCTACTCCTATAGCACTGACTCAGGCATAATTCTTCCTAAATTGAGTGGAGAGTCAAACCTTGTGGGGAGATTAAATGACTGCAGCTCACTGCTCCACTTGTTCATCCCTAAAGAGCTGGTTTTGTTTGGAAATGTTTGGTGTCAGAGCTGAAACCACAATCGCTCATTATTCAAGCCACTGCTTAGGATGAGATGCCCCACACTCCACGAGGCTGAGGGTAAAGCAGGCCAGTGTGCTGGAGTAAGGCTGTCTGACACCAGGCACTGGTAACCCTGTCACAAAGGAGACCTGTCTCTCCAGCCAGCACAACTTTGATTTACTCAAAATAAGGGTATGGTATGGTCATGACTTATAGGAATTTCTCTGCTTCCACTGGGAATAGCAGTGTTGTCCGGTGCTATGGACTAGAAAATCAGTTGCCCCAAATGATTGATCTCCATGTTCTTGAAGGTTTTTTTCCAACCTAAATGATTCTATGATTCTAAATAATGCCAAAGCAGAGGTAAAACAGCACAGCTCCCATGTCCCCCTCCTTCAGGTGCCTCTGCTATTCCAGAGCTCCTGAGCTGGCTGGGTAGCAGGTAGTGCCTGGCTTCTCCAGAAAATGTCAAGAAGCCACCTCAAAATTATTAATGCCTCCTCTTCCAACTATGAAATATTCATTTTCTATGGATACCTAGGGAAAATAGTTGTCCCCAAGATGGCATATCCTGGAATTATTTTTGAGGAAAAGAACAGTTGCTGGGAGCAAGGCAGCAGCAGAGACACTTCTCAGAGACAGATGTTCATGTGAAATAACTTCCTCCTGAGTAAGCGCTCGAGCAGTTTAACTAACCACCTCAGCTGTGTACTGACTTTACAGTGATGTTTTCTTTCTGCCTGGGAATTACACAACAACCAAGTGTCTGTGCTTTACCACAACACTTACCCCTTGCTCTAGAATTTAAGCTTTAATTAAAAGTTTCTACACCTTATGCCTGGAAGGAAGATTTATCAAAAACACAAGCGGAACATAAACCTTCAACCTATATAAAGCCTGAGACAACAGCTCGGAAATTCTTCTTAGCATGATGCTGAAATGAAATACCAGCATTTCTTAGAGGCAGCTCCACTGAGAACATCAACTTTTCAATAAAATGCAGTTCTTGGGAGTTTTTTGCAATCCTTCCCAAAGTGGCCTAACAGATTTTGCCTTCAGACACACTGCTTCCTCCTCAACAATCGCAAACAAAACCTATATCTTTTTCCTATCTAACACATATTTAAAAACAAGATATTAAAAGGCTACAATAAACTGAAGAATAGAATAGTGGAAATATTTAGTGGAGCTTTCCTAAAGGCATGCATTTACACATTTGCTTAGGCGAAATCTCCTTCCTTTCAATAAAACTTAAGCTGTGACCAAGAATTTCAGAAGATGGCACAAGACATCAGGGCTAGGCAAGGTCCATCCACAGGGGCTATGGAGCTTACTTCATTAGCGTCAGTGTCACAGCTGCTCAGAAACTGCCTCTTGCCCATATACTTAACACTAGGATTACAAGGCTGATCCAAATAACATTGATATCAATGGGACATCATTACTTTCTGTGGTTTTCTTTCTGGATTCACTAAGGGCAAATTGTGCCTGATCAATCTGGTGGCCTTCTATGCCACAGTAGACAAGGGAAGACCGACTGATGTCGTCTACCTGGATTTTTGTAAGGCCTTCAATAATGTTCCTCATGACATCCTTATCTCAAAATTAGAGGCACATGGATTTGATGGGTGGACTACTCAGTGGATAGGAAATTGGCTGGACGGATGCAGCCAGAGAGTTGTGGCAATGGTTCTTTATCTAGGTGGAGACCAGTGACGAGCAGAGTCCATCAGGGCTCTGTCTTGGGACCGGTGCTCTTCAGTATCTTTATTAATGACCTAGACAGGGGTATTGAGTGCACCCTCAGCAAGTTCAGAGATGACAAGAAGCTGACTGGTGTGGTTGACACACTAGAAGGGTGGGATGCCATTCAAAGGGACCTGGACAAACTCCAAAGATGGGCCCACGAGAATCAGATGAAGTTTAATAAGTCCAAGTGTAAGGTTTTGCATCTGGGTAGGGGCAATCCGAGATATAAGTAGAGACTGGGAGATGAATTGGTTGAGAGCAGCCCTGCAGAGAAGGGCTTGGGGGTCATGATAGAAGAAAAGCTGGATATGAGCCAGCAATGTAGACTCGCAGCCCAGAAAGACAACCGTGTCCTGGGCTGCATCAGAAGAGGCATGACCAGCTGGTCTATGGAGGTGATTCTCCCTCTCTACTCTGCCCTCGTGAGGCCCCACCTGGAGTACTGCATCCAGTTCTGGGGTCCTCCGCATAAGACTGATGTGGACCTCCTAGAGTGGGTCCAGAGGGCTACAAAGATGGTCAGAGGACTAGAGCACCTCCCCTGCAAGGATAAGGGGAGAGAGTTGGGATTGTTCAGCCTAGAGAAGAGAGGGCTTTGGAGGGACCTTATAGCAGCCTTTCAGTACCTAAAGGGGGACTACAAGATAGAGGGGGAGAGACTTTTCAGCTGGTCAGATTGCAATAGGACAAGGGGGAATGGATACAAGCTGAAGGAGGTGAGATTTAGACTGGAAATTAGAAGTTCTTTACTCAGAGGGTAGTAAGGCACTGGAACAGGTTGCCCAGATAGGTTGCGGATGCCCCATCCCTGGCAGTGTTCAAGGCTAGGCTGGGTGTGGTCCTGGGCAACCTGGTCTAGAGGGTGGCATCCCTGCCCATGGCAGGGGGGTTGGAACTAGATGATCTTTATGGTCAATTTCGACCTGGGCCATTCTATGATTCTATGATTTAGGTGAGCACACCGTGATCTGCACCATGCCAAGCCCTGCCAAAGGAGGAGTGCTCCACAAAGAGCATTCCCAAACAAGACCCAAAACCACAGGAGCAAGTCACATCCTGCTTGTGGCTGATCCCTATCGTGCAGTCCTGTCTCAGACAGCAAATCTCCCAGCCTCCAGGGAACAACAGACAAACACTTTAGTCATGGCACACTACAGAGGGCATACAAACCCAGTCTTGTTTCAGAACAAAACCACAGTAACAATGAGGCATGGCAGTGGTTTCACATATCCACAGCCACTCATGTCACCGTTTCACATTATGCCAGACCCACTGCTGCACAGAGAGCTGCCAGAAGCCATGATCCCTCTCCCAAAAGCAGGAGTGTTCTCCCATCTCCTCTCCCATCCCCATCACGCAGCTGAAGGGTGACTCAGCTCACCTCCCAGATGGAAATCAACCCTGGTGCTCATGCACATGAATTCTCTCTGTCCATGGAGATACACACACAGTTATGTAAGAGGAATCACCTTGTGGACACTGTGAAAAGAAAGAGAGGAAGAGAAACCCCTGGGGAATGGTGAGGCAGAGCTGGACTGGCACTCACCACCACAGCTGTTCTGGATTAAAATGAAGTTACATTCAGGTGGGTTTCCAGGAAAAAGCCTGCTATGTGATCTTCCACCACACATCATTCAGCACAGTGAGGTGTGCTGTGCTTGCACAAAATACCCTCAAACTCTTGCATATTGGTTTTATTCTCTACTGTAATGAAAGAGATAAAGATATTAAAGATAATATAAAGATATTAAACTTTCCCCATACAAAAATCAGATTTGTTATCTGTCCTGAACCAAGTCTAAGGACATTGTAACCCCACCAATATCCACTGAAGAGGGTTATAGTAGGCAATTCTTTTGCACAGATTGGCTTTAAAGTCATGGACACCTGTGCACTGCCAGAAATCTGTCCAACATTTACAGCTTTCAGTCAGATAATTACTTAACATCCAATACAAGTACCTTAGGATAATACAGGGGAAGAAAGAAAAACACAGGGGAACCCAATATATCATCCCTTTTCCTATCTTAACTGAATACTAGAGATTGCCCTCTATTCCCATGTCTCTTTCTTCATTCCTGCTCAAGTATGACTGATAGCACCCAGCAGACATACTCCTGAGAAGAATGGGACTTCCTTCACTAGAAAAGTGCTGTTCTTTTAAAATGCTTCAAGCTACTAAGTATCCTTAAAACACACAGGTTGGAGGGATTGGTCCTCTGCCTCCACAACATTCATCAGCCACACTGGTGCTGGAAAGATGAATTAGCTCTACCTACACATCATGCCAGATTAAAAAAGACCAAAAAGCCAGTGGTCCTTACTTCTTTTAGTGTAGATACATTTTCTAACCTCATGTTCCCAATCTCAAATTTATAAGGCAATTGCATGCAGGGTCTGATAAATGCTGAGCCAGTTCAAGAATAGCATACACTGCTATAAAAGGTCTGTCTACAGAAATGAAAGGTTTGGACAAGTGGGAATAACTTCAGTTTGTTGTTAGGGCAGTGTTTTGTTGCACCACATAGACCTGAACAGCTCTGACACTAAGGCTAGTACAAAGATGGGAATTCAACTGAAACATAGAATCATAGAACCATCTGGGTTGGAAGTGACTTAAAGGTCATCTAGTTCAACCCCCCTATAGTGAGCAGGGACATCCCCAACTAGATCAGGTTGCTCAGAACCTTGTCTAGCCTCACCTTGAATGCCTCCAGGGACGGGGCCTCAACCACTTCCCTGGGCAACCTGTTCCTGTGTTCCACTACCCTCATGGTAAGGAACTTTTTCCTAATATCCAATCTAAACCTGCTCTTCCCTAATTTAAAGCCATTACCCCTTGTCCTATCACTACAGGCCTTTGTAAACAGGCCCTCTCCAACCTCTTTGTAAGTCCCCTTCAGGTACTGGAAGGTGACTATTAGGTCCCCCTGAAGCCTTCTCTTTTCCAGGCTGAACAATCCCAGCTCCCTCAGCCTATCCTCATAGGGGAGGTGTTCCAGTCCCTGATCTTTTTTGTAGCCCTCCTTTGGACCCGCTCCAGCAGGTCCATGTCCTTCCTGTGTTGAGGGCTCCAGAGCTGAACACAGTACTCCAGATAAAGCTCTTCCCATTGTTACTGGCACTTACTCATATAGCTGCAACCAAAGTTTGACAAGACACAACATAAATTAGTATACGAGTCACCATTGCTAAGTTTCTTACTGAACAAGAGCACACACACATCTTGTACAAACCACTCTGTACTACACAATTTCCAGTAGGTTGCTAAAGATCCAAATTACTGAAACCCCACAGGCCCAGGTGACACTGCATGGCAGGGAACATTTGTGTTTTGAGCTCTACCAATTCTACTTGCCAAGATATACTGCTGAAACCACTGAGCACCTCAGGGGATTAAAGAGTTAATAAAAATATAAGAAAATGCAGAATTACATAAACCAGAATCTGTCAGTCAGATATTGGAAATGGACTATGAAGATGCCATTATAAGTGCATGTACTTATACCCAGGGAACACTTTAAACAGTCAAATGTGATTTATACATGCTGCAGCTGTCACCCACCCTATTTCTGACGTTCAAGAGTCTATGCATACTGTCAGTTGAAGAAATTTCTAGTTATTTTCTATTTTGGAGATCTGTAAATCACATAAATGCTTATACTATTACCATGTTCTTTGACAGTTTACATCAACAGACCATCTTGGAAGAACTAAAGTGATGAATTATTGATAGTATCTCACATAGCTGGCAAACATTTATTTGAAATGCTGTGATACAGAACCCACCTCAAGATCGACCCTAATGCAAACTATAGCATATAACAGATCAAAAAATACATAGCCCAGCTCTCAATTCATGATCTCATTTTTATCATTTGATGGTTCCCATAAAGATTGTTTATTATTGATGTGAAATGTTGGAACCAAAATATCCTGTAGCTGGAAGCTGGAAGTCTCAGTAACTGAGTCAGTGTGACTCTTTTGGCCTCCTCTCAATATGCTTTATTTCTTCTAGTGGATAAACAAACAGTCTCACTCTGTAATGACAAAGCAAGCCAGGATTTTCCCATATTGTTTTGACAGATGTTGTCAGGGACTGATTACAAAAACCTGTATACCTAGTAGATATTTACTGCTGTGATTTTCCATAATGTGGCTGAACTCCATGCAGAATAAACTAATGTCATCAGAAGCTGTGCTAATAATGAAAAGCCTCTGATTGTGGAAGTTGAATTGCAAAATAACCTTTCCAACTGCAGTAAAATCTATTTTAAAGGCATTGGAGGGAAAAATATGCTGTTACATTGTACTAACAGAGCACAGAAGACTACGATGGAGCTGAAAGGACCAATTATCAAAACACCTCAATGTCTGGTTGAGGCACCTTGCAGGAAAAGATCAGATCTTTATCCAGAGGTCTTATTACTCAACAGCTCTCAGTGAGAACAGCCAGACCAACCTTCACCTGATTGCTACTTAGCTCACTACATTCAGTCAGCATTTATAATAATGGCTTTGTGCTCTGTTTTTACAGGTAGCTGGAAAATGCATCAAAGCTGGTGGGGTTCATTTATTAAGAAATACTTAAAAGGGTTTTCTGTTTTGGGAGAGGATGCTGACCACACCCATGCATTGGTTTAAAAACCAGTCAATAAAAGTAGACTGATGTCCCATTACAGCTGTATGCAGAACCGTGAAATAAAATGATTTTCTACTACCAGGTGTTAAAGTGCCCTTTTGTAACTGCTAAAAGGAACACCCCAGACACTGCAACATCACTGGGCCTTTCTTTTGAATATTCTTTTCCAGGTCTGTGTCCCCCACTAGCTCTGACATTTACTTGTTAGATAAGAAAACACAAGTGAGTACCAAGAGTACTCATTCTTTTGGAGCTTAGGGAAAATGAGACCTACAGGACAGGGGGCATCACAGTGAGTGTATTTGGACCTGGAGGCTTACACAGCCAGCCAGTGTTTTTGCAATCCCAGGTGACTAAAAAATCTGGAAATTAAAGCCCTGTAGCCCAATATGACTGACAAAACAGATATTATGTTATTCTGTCCATGCAGAATGAAGCACTACACAATTCACATGTGAAAGTATATTTCCCCAGTATTTCTCTAGATTCTGCACAGCCACAGAAGTAGATTTGCAGCTATTTCTGCATACACACTACAGACAGGGTTGAAAGAACAAATATAAATAAAAGGACATAAACAACACATTACACATTTACAACAACTGAATCCTTGTGTGGTTGGAATAAGATCCTAACATAGTATGAACCAGAAGGTCTAAAAAGTTCCAGTGATCAAAAGTTTTCACCACCTTCTCTAATAAAATACTTTATTCAGTGAACAGAAAGATAAGAGATTTTAATTAGCTGTGGAAATGTATCATTTGATGGCCTTTTTTCTAATTAGCTGTGGAAATGTGTCATTTGATGGCTTTTCTTATGTTGTTTGTCTTCAGGTGTGTTAAACAAGCCCAAACCTGAGACTTTTGCAGTTTTGCAATTTAGAAGCAACCTTAAATGAAACCTACAACTGAAAAGCTTAATTCTTTAGCAGTGTAAAAGAAAGTTGAAATATACTCATGCAATTCCATGCAGTTAGCATCCAGGAGGTAAAGTATTTACATGGAAATTAGGATATGGGCCTAAGTGGCTGTAACCTTTCCTGAATATCAAGGACAAGATCCAAAGCCCATTTTAAAAGTCTATACAATTTTCCAGTGATCTACATTACCATTAGACTACAGAGCCAACTTAATAGAAACCTCACAAAAGTGGAAATAGCCTTCTTAGGTATTGTGTCTCTGTTCTTAACACCTTAACATTCTTCAAACTAAATACATTAAAAAAGCATTTGTTCAATAAATGCAGTAGCACCAAGCACTACAGCTGCCTGTTCAGGCCATGCTTGTGCCTGTTGCCATACTCTGGCAAGGATTATAAATTGTCTGATACCCCTCTGTACAGCAAGTAGGGTCAATATGTCAGTCTTTCCAAGCAGAATATGATGTAGGAAATTACAAAAGGGTCCTATTTAGATGACATTCCTTTTTGTTTCATATTCTAATTGCCCATGAGTGACAAGGTAAAAAGAATCTGTTGCCTCAATGGAACTTTTAGGAACAGCACAGAGTGAGTTGCACATCCAGTAACATTTTATACATGCACTCTGACCTCTCTTGGCACTACAGATCCTGTTCCAATTTCCAGAAATTTCCAAGAGGAAGCAAAGGGAGTCATCTCTGTCTATCTGATGTCTCTGTGACATTTCACTGAGATGATAGTTCACTGGGATTTGCACATCTAAAACTCCCTCCAGGGAAGCTTGGTGGAGTAATTCTGCTTCAAGTGCCAAGGGCTGCTGCTGTCGATGGGAAGATGTGAGGGAGTGCAAAGGGACTGGGTTCAGCTCAGCCCCATAGGGCATGGCAAGGCCCAAAAGCCACTCACAGAAATGAAATGCCCCCATGAAGCTATTTAAAATCAAAATATGATTTAAGGAAAAATTCTTTGGGGGACAATATTGTCAAACTAACACAAAAATAAGAACTATGGCAAATAGGCCAACAGATGAGAATCAAGCAAAGCTTCTGCTGAAAAAAAAAACAAAAAAAAGGAAATATCAAACTTGAAAGGATACATCCTTCTTCCAATAACTTTGAAATCAGTTATGCTTTCAGCTACAAAAATGTGTCATTGTAAGAGATACATAGGATCATAGGATTGTCAGAGTTGGAAGGGACCTCAAAGATGATGACACTCAAAATATTTCTAGCTATAGGTTGCATTAGATATTTGGAAAAGCAGAGTCAGACTAAATCCAGCTTACCTGAATTCCAGATGTGAAGCAGGCATGGCTGAGCAGAGAGCTCTCCTGACATGTTTACAGACCCCCACACTAAATTCTTTAATGATGCCCCCATGGGCAGCACAAGTTGTGGGTGTTTTCTCCTCCCTCTTATTTTTTTTCCCTTGACTCCCAGCAGAAAGTCCTCAGGGCTATCTAATACACTGCTTTTTAAAGCCATCATCTAACTTCATGGTGCCTCCTGAACCCATTTTAAACTTCAAGCTGTGTTTCATTGAAGGGGGATGATACCAGGTACCTCTATGAAGAAAAATGAAGACTTGCTAAGTCCATCAGCAAGTGATTAATCTTTCAGACTAAATGAGCACCACTAGAGAACAGTGGAATACAATAGACCCCAAAAAGCAAAATGGGCAGTCATCTTTAATTTCAATACCAACATTCACACTGGTCTAGTCACCTTTCAATGATTACTACTTACTGCATGCAATGACAGCAATGTAAACCACAACCAGTAGATGAAGGCAAGATGCCAAGGAAACAAAGTAAACCACAAATGATGGAGAATTTCAGCTAGACTGACAAGCTGAAGCACTTTTCTTGAGTGATACATGACCAGAGTGAGAGATAGGATGAGCTTTGATTGATTTCCTTGCAATTATATGAGTAAAGACAAGAGGGCATAGCATGACTCATTATACCACTATCTTCCCAGTGAGCTATATACAGATGAGGACTAGCAGAGCTAAACTGAATTATCCTTGTAACAGCAAGTACAGCAGATACACACAAAACTTGGTCACAGATGACCCAAAGGGTGTCTGTGTCAGTGAGGATTTCAACTCAAAAGACATCAGCCTTGCTGATACCAAACCCTTCAGCTTTGTTACCCAGCACAATATATTTTCCACAGTAGGACAAGTTGGACCTCTCCCTCTCTTTCCCACACTTTTGAAACCATATGAAAGGACTAGAACCCTCAAATTCACTTCCATTACACCTTAACTACTAGGGCTGACCACAAGGATGCAGGGAAATGCCATTTCCCTGCTGCTCTGGGAGCTCCTACAGCCAGCACTGCCCACCAGCTATTCCTGGTATGCAGCTGAGGCATTGCACAGAGGCCACACTCGTGGATAACCACAAGTAACAACACCAGAAGATGTGCAAGCCCATGCATACAGAGGAAGGCTTCACACAGCTGCTGTTCTTATGATCCCCCTAGAAAAGTGTGAGGCTGCATACCCTGCTGCTTCTGTTTTGCTGGTCAATTAAGGTGTGGGCTTTGCCTCACAGCAGTCTAGGAAGACTTTGCAGAAAATTGAATCCTCATTCTGTGGGAAGAGAAACTCTTGAGGTGCAACAAATATAAAGCAAAAAAAGTGCTCTTTGGTCACAACTGCTGCAATCTAATCGATTCCAATAAGAAATACTTGTAACTATCCAAGGCTGTCAATAATTCTAGAGAAAGTTTTGCTTAGTAGAATCTACACAGCAGGCACTCCTTCCATCAAAATTTCCTCTGCTTTATCCACAGAGCTCTACAGATTCATTTCACATCTATGTTATGTTACTCATAAATGTGTCATTGGAAATTAATTTAGGCATAATATTTACAAAATTAATTCAGTAAGAAAGCTTCCTGCAGAGGGATCCCAGTTTTGACTGCTGAACTCACTTGGTCCAATCATTTATGGTACTAAATAAATGTTACAAAACTTCATGGAAAAACTATTATCCAAATTACTGAACAACAACAGCAAAGCCTTTCTTCTGTACCAGGAATGCATTTCTGGCAGAGAAAATAACATTCATATACAATGTCTTTTTATAGATTGGTCAGGGAAAAAATGACTGCATTGATGTACTGCAAACTGCAGGGATTTTTTTCTTTCCTGAGGAATTACAAATGACATCAGTTTTCATAATATCTGAGAAGAGGAGAATATACTTTGCTGAAAGAATTCCAGATTTTATTCTGCTAAGTCGTGTTACTGAGACAAACTTTCCCATTGTTTATTGTTTGCCAAGTTGTGGCTCTGGTGCACATAAGAAAAAGTGGTTTGAGCTCTCAAATATTTTTCCTGAATAGTTATTTTATTGTTTTCTCTCCAGCAAAGCAGCAAAATGACCCTACTGAGATCTCTGACAGCATTTGCCAAGGGCTCAAAGCCTCCACCTTCAGCACATAAAATCAAATTGTTTGTGAGGTCTCAGCAGACTATTCTCAGGGCACTTATTCCCAGATCAGGTTGGTTCAAGCAATCCTTGTCAGTGGTCAAAAATGTTGTTCAAAAAACTAAGCAGTAAGCACTGGGGTTCTCCAGAGGAAAATAGTTCATGAGATTTTCCTCAATGTGGTCAGCAAAATACAAAGTGTAGAAGGGAAAAAGAAGAGCTGAGATGCTGGGATCTTATGGTAAATCTAGGGAAGTCCACTTGTTCTCTCTCTTATCACTTGCACCAGGCAGAGTTTTGGGCCACATGAATGAAGCTCCTTTGATCCATCAAACAAGTCTTTGCTCTGAAATAAACCTGAAGATCTATCAGATACATGGGATGTGCTGTTAACCCAGAAGAGGACTTTTTGTGCAACATTTCTTTGCTTGCAGAAGGAAGGAAGAACTTCTGCTCTGCAGGTTAAACTTTTCATAGAAATGATTCATTACACCATATTTTTGTTAGCAAAGGAACCAATAGATTAACTATGCTGTTGACTCAAACTTCAGCAGTTCACAAATTCTTTTGGCCATTTCAACAGGAAAGGGATAAAAATCATGTTGGTGACATTGGTGAGCTCCTGCCAATTGTCACATTGCCACCAGCTGCTACCATCATCCACATCCACATCACATAACCTTTCCTAATAAAAAGAGACTCATATGAGGAATAGACAGTTTTTCCAGTCCTGTACTCCTGCCACTTGCTCCACATGACGGAAGTGTATAAGGAAATCCTAATATTCTTTCTATGTATTTCTATGACAGGTCAAAAAAAAACCATATTTGATACTTGCAGCCACAAAGGAAGAGTTTCTTAGCATGTACACTTCATTGTGAATGAAGTAGCTTCATTTTAAAACAACATCTATTTAAATATATTTTTGTCTTCAGCATGTGCTTAAAAAAAACCACCAAAAATAAAAGTAAACATTTAAAACCCTCAAACAAAAAACCAAAACAACACCACACAGAATCACAGAATGTCAGGGGTTGGAAGGGACCTCAAAAGATCATCTAGTCCAACCCCCCTGCCAGAGCAGGATTCTTCCCTAACTGGGAATCAAACTCAGGCCCCAGTGGTGAGAGCGCCAGAGTGCCAGCTCCTTTCTGCTCTAAATCAGTTCCCCTGACACAACTGGACTGAGGAAGTTTATGTCAGTATAATTTGTCCTGTGTTTCTTAACTGCATCCAGATAGTTCATTCAAGAGTATTTCTCCTTTGTTTTTTCCATTGATCATACCACACATTTTGTGTTTGCAGAATTAATTTGGGCATGGCATAGTTCCCTTCACAATGAGTGATCCCAAAAGATTTGTTGTGTTAATTATTTGTAGTCCCAGCATGACTTAGATAGAATCTGTTTTGCAAAAGACCCCCATAGTGTGGTGCAGTGACTGTGTTCTATGTCAAAAGCAGGAGATCTCACTATGGTCATAGTTCAGGGCTAGGGGAGAAATTGGCCAAACATCTGGTCTCACCTGGCTCTGTGCACTCACCCTTTCAGATTGCTGTTGGTTTTTCATTTGTATTGGAATCCTGATCTCACAAAAGTCAGTAGAATTATTTCTCCCCCTGTTCTGGACATCCTCTTTGTTATTGTCCGAAATTTTTGATAAACTTAGCCCTACTGCAGAGGGTCATTTTTAGGCCCTTAAGACCAAAAGCATAAGCTAAGTACTCACTATTGAATATCAGCAGGATTCCACAGCACAATGTGCCATGCAGCTGTCTGCCTAGTGAGCAATGTCACACAAAATGACTTTTTATTCCCTTTCCTTTAGTAGGAGGAACACTTGACAAAAGACAAACTGTGGTGTTGACTCAAACTTCAGCAGGTGTTCTACAAGTTGGTGCTCTATGGGAGGCACAGAGCAGCAGCTCCATACCATCAGCCTTCACTTCTGGCAGTTCTTATTGTGCAAAGCAGAGATTATAACAGTGCAAAGAAAATAACCTGTGTGACTGTCAAGAGGCAAGAGCATCCTCATCTTTTGAAGAAGATCTATGACAAGGGCTGTCATTGTGAATCAAAGAGCTTCACAATCAGAGGAAGGGTGATGTGGTTGCTTGCACAAGAACATAATTAAGATGATCTGGGTCTACCTTTTTCCTTTTTTTGTTTTAACTCTGCCACTGTTACCAGTGTAGCTTTTGGCACTTGTCTACATTTCTGCCCCAGTCTGTTTCTCTCTCACTTTGAAATAGCCTTTTTTTCAACCTTTCTGGATTCAACTGTCAAAATCTTGATGCAGGAAGCAGCAGAAGCAGCAGTGAGGCTGGGATGGATGGATGAATGAAATGCCCCAGGGAGTAAGACACTAACCAAGCACCTGGAGTACCACCACAGGACTTTTTGTGTTGTTCAGCACCAGCTACATGCAGCTGCATTCTCTCAGCATTAACAAAGTCCAAATGAAGCTGCACCTAGAGTCTGATGTCTTAAATCATACTGAAGAATAAGTTACTCTCTAAAACCACCTCAGTCTGTCAGTAAAGCATCTTCTTGGATGACACCAATTGTCACAGCTGCACTGAGGCTCAGCAGGCAAGTTTCAATGTAGTAGTGACAACAAATTCTATCTTAGGATCCATTCCAATGATAAAGCATTTCCTCATGTTTTCTCTGCTCTCTTCTCCCCTCCCTCTCACCTCTTTTTTTTTTTCCTTGTGTATGAAGGAAATAGCTGTGTAGGGGAAAAATCCCTCCAATTAAATGTCCTGGCAGATAGATCAGCCTGCTGCCTTGCTGAAAGATCAACAGTTTTACCATTAAAGAAAATGTGTCTTCATTCACAGTACAACCTGTGTGAAACTCTTAGTAATCAGTGAAAGAAACCCCTCATTAACTGATCCTCCACGATGGAGGAGAGGTTAGCTCAGAAGAAGAGATGGAAAGCAATCTCAAAGAGCAAATACAAACTTCAGAGTTATAAATTGGGTTTCTGGAGAAATTGCAGTGCATGTCTCACATTGCTAAAAAAAGATCTTGTTAGAAGTACCCACATCTCAATTCAAACAGAGTCTTCATGTTGCACAACAAAGCCATGACGTTCCCCAGAGAAACCTCCATACTCTTCTCTCTATCTCCTTTAAATAAACAAAGAATCCATTTACAGAGATTTAGCCTCAAAATTACTCAGTTTTGGCAGTCCACCACAGTCTCCTGAGGGGACCAACAGCAGTACAGGGGGCTTGTTTTCTGTTCCCATAAAGCTCTGTTGTTGAAAGCTAGTCAATAAAATATTCTTTCAGTTTTTACTGTCAATAGTGGTACATCAGCTTTGCATCAGGCATGTCTAGGCAGGCAACCACAAAGCACTTTACAATACAATACTCTCATTTCACAGAACAGCTGTAGATGCACTTCCCACCCATACAAAGCTAACCCTGCAGCACTGAGTTACAGTGGGGCATGAACTGTCTGATCCCCATGTCTGTTACCTGTACTGCCTGGGTAATACTCCCAGCTGACTCCAGGTTCAGTACTCACCCAGCCCAACTGGATTTAGATTAGGGGAGGGAAGGGGGGGGAAAAAGCAGGATTATATTATTCTCTTCAGGATTTTTTAAACCATGAAATTTTACATTTAAATATTCATTGTAACCTATTCCTATGTTACAAGAGTGCATAACAATTCATGGGTTTCTGAAAAGCTAAATCTACAGCACAATATTCAAAGTAAGGTGTTAGGAACAAACATGGCAAGAGAAAAAAGTCAGCTTTGTGTTTCTCCACAGAAGCATCAAGGAGGTATAATATCATTTTTAAAAATTAACCTTCACTAACAAGCACTGCAATAGTTATTCCAAAGATAAAAATGTTGCTTTGAATGTGAAGATGGTTCCAGGAATGCATTTTGCCCCTCATAAAATCTTTTGCAATGGGTCAGTTTCTTTTTTAGCTGTATACAGTCTTTCTAGACTGAGAAAAAGAAAAAGATTATAAATACAGGCATTATTTTGGTAGTGTCTCTGCATATATCATGCCTTATGGGCATAGAGGGGATGGAGTGGAAAGAGTAGGAACTACACAGCTACTGATATTTTCTCTAGAAGGCTGATTTGGAAAGAGCAAAAAATTGGCTTTTCCTTTAGGGAGCCAGTGTGGGTGAGAGGCTGGAAAATGGAAGTAAATCACTTTTCTTCTAAAAAATGAAGGAAATAAATGCAGTTCCTTCCTTGGAGCAATCACATTTATGCAAATCTGTGTCAAGACACAGTCTGACCTTACAGAAAGAAAGCTCATAGAAATGAGTCTGGCTGCATGTCCATGTGAAGCTCTCCTGTGCTGGTGTGACAAAGACAGCATTCAAACATTCATGTGTGCTACCCCAGAAGTCATCATATAAAAACTACTCTTAAGTTCCTGTTTAGTGGTTCCTACCACAGAAGACAGGAAGGGGGCAACTACCTGACATTGGACTGGAAAATTACTTTGGTCCTGTAGGGAGGGTGTATGTCTGAAACAATAACTTCATTAAGGCCCAGGATCCATTGTGTGAACCACAGCTACCTCCACTCATCAGCAAGGCCTTAAAATCTCATTTAACTGCCATATCCTCATTTATCCACTCTAGTTGCCACAATAAGATTAAGGTTCCAAACTACTGCTCTGAACTGTCCAACTCTGGGTAACTAAAACACTCTTTGTTAGAATTGCTTTCTAGAGAGGAAGAATCAGCAGCAGCTTCACTGTATGCATGATGATTTTATTATTTAGGTAAGAGGCTGAGAAGTTTTTTGTTCCAACAAACTGTGCAAGCACATTTGAGAAGGTTAATCTTCTGTTAACATATAAGCCTTCAGATGAACAGTGTGAGATTTGAAGTGATCACTATAAAGACTATAGATTAAAAGATAGATTTACCATTGTGGTGGAGTTCTGCAGAGAGGGCTGCCAGAGCTCTTACAGCTTCCAGACTTTGAAGGACAACCTGAAGCAGTATTGCCAGTTGCATAATTCAGGTTATTAAAGGAGAGCTCTAAGTTTATGCTTTGTCATTGACTATTGATCACTTGTTATTGAGCAGTCAATGACTATTGATGACCCCTGCCCCCCCTTCTCCTTATGACATAAAACTGTAACATGAAGAATAAAGAAGTTTACCAAGGAACAAATACTGGAGCCAGTGCTCCACTAATAATTCCAGTTAACAGCCCTGCCAGTAAGAGATCTGCAAGACATTCTGATTTGCCCTACTTATCTTCTAACTCTTTCCTACTGGAAATCATTCCTACCAAAATTCTACTCCTTGTGATATACATATCAAGTACATATTATTTTTCATTTAGGTTTTCCCCTAACCACATTAGAAGGTGTAACCATTTACATTACTTTAGTCCTCCTTCTCTTCCTTCATGTATAACAGCTTCTGTCTTTGGTAATAACTAGCTGTCTGCCCAACAATTTGTCCCCATCTTTCCCAGATGTGACTCATAGGAAGTATTAACCTTCCAAGGACTGTCCAAACAAAATGGAAACATTCTTTTCAAAAAATCCCACAAAACAAAAAATCCCAGAACTGAATCCCCTACTCTGTGTTTTATCTTAAGCACAAAACCAATGGTGTAGCTTTATCATACCACCAGCAAGGGACATGGAATGTTCTTTTGTTGTCCTTTTCAAGTAAATTACTAGTAGGAGAAGAATGATGAAAGAACTGGTTACCTTGCTGAGGGTCAAAACTTCCTGTTGGGTGTAGCTGAAGAAATCTATAAACACACAGTGCAGTAGTTGCACTTGCTTTCAGCTCACAGGTCACAAGATTATGAGCAAACTCTCAGGTAAAACACAAATGTAAATGACAAATTCTACTTTGAAATCCACTTTTAGTCTGGCAAACAAGCACTATTCTTTTGGGTTTGTTTAAGATACCTTGTTCCAAGTGGTTCATGCTCTGCCATCATCCTCAAATCACTCAGAAGTCTCAGAAGATGTCTCCACCATCACACTCCATGTTGTTGCAGTGATATTTATCTGGTTAGCACTTGTCAGTGGGAGATCCCTAATGATACAGCCTTTTGCACTGGAATATCACCTAAACCAGCCCATGCAAAACTATGCAATTACCTTTCAAGATTCTTTAGAGACTATCAGCCCAGTAGGCCCAACCAGAGCTTTCCAGGACCCTGGAATGGTCATGGAAATTCAACATTCAGCATGGATATTGAAAAGACTATCATCATGTGCACCAATTACTCTAAAACTATTGGAATTTAAATGTGTTAAGACTAAGGGTAAAATGAAGAATAATTCCACTTAACAGAAATTAACACAAAAATCAAGTATACAGCTGCTTATTTCTTTCCATTTTTCTGACCCTACATAAGCCACCTAATGGCCTGCTAGATATTCACACTGGAAGATAGATTTTTTTACAGAAACATTTGTGTTCTTACATGACAGTCATGGAAAAGGATCAGGGCTTGAGAATCTCACTTCCCTTTACTCTCTGGCCCTCTTTAAAAGAGCTACGATCACATTTTCAACCTCTTCTCTCCTGTTTCCATCAAGATTTCCTCATCCTTACCTGACTTGGGAATGCAGTTTGATCCTTCCCAGGTACCAGTTCTGTCATCAGCATGGCCAGGTGTGATTATCACTTGGTCAGAGAACACTGTGAACTCAAGAGAGTTTTAGCATTTGGCAAATCCCTGTATAGATCATTAGACCATTGCTCATTGAAAGGCAAAATGCTCCCATTGAAATCCTAGGTCTACTTCCTCACAGTTGAGGACAGACCAAGTCTGCCTGGAGTGATAATGAGTTTAGGAAGGAACTGTGAAAGATGCACCAAATGTACTCCAAACTAATGCTCTCTTCCCACAGTCTCCCACTGCATACAGCTTATTTCTACCCCTGTGCCAGAAGGTCAGTGGGTCTCAGGACCAGCTCCAGCAGCCATGCTGGAAGATAGAGCAGTGGTAGAGAAACACAGGTCACTCAGCTCCTGTCACAGAAACCAGTGCCAAACATCAAAGTTATTAGGGCTTGCACAGGGCAACAGCTCCCTTAGGGCACTCTTTTCAACTTGTACCTGAACATCATGCATGAGTCAGTATCAAGGATTTGAGTGCAGCACAACATAGAAAGCAGAGACCTCTATTCTCACAGCTACTGGAGAATACCACACACTTAGGCAAATTCCCCATTCTGCCTGGGAAGAAGCAGTTTTGCTACTAGTTAGGCTTCAGGTTGAGTGAGATTTTCATCTCTCTCCACTAATTATCTTGACATTCCTCTGGTGTTGTACCACTTCCAT
Organism: Galbula dea; assembly: GCA_013399015.1. Taxonomy (NCBI): domain Eukaryota; kingdom Metazoa; phylum Chordata; class Aves; order Piciformes; family Galbulidae; genus Galbula; species Galbula dea. The sequence goes on from VWZX01003777.1 coordinate 1,660,546, forward strand.
TAGCTATGGGGCCAGGCTCTGTCCTCCAGAGTTCTCTAGAGCACCAGCAGAGAATGAATAGTAAATTCTACCTAAAATTAAGGATGTTTTAATGTGGAAACCAAAGAGCACTTTGCTTTTCAGAAAACCAGCACAATAGCTATTCTCTAGTCCTGTGGGCTACATAACCATTGCAGACCCCATGTGAGTCTTTTCATAAAGGAGGGTACCCAAAGATTGCAGAGTTTGATCTGCCAAAGACATGAAGTAGTAGTGGCTTTTACTGTAGCAGAATCACTGAGTAATACCACCCCAGGGAAAACTCCAGGAAAGCTCTCATCTGTTTGCCATTATAAATTATGCTGCCCCTTCAGTTGGACTTAGGTAATTTTCCCTGTGGAGACACACCAAAGTTGTACAACTTTTCAGCAAGTCATTTGGGGGAAAAGCCCAATAGAAACCTGCCCAGGTTTTGGCAGGATTCAAGGGCTAATATCCAAGGAAACAATCCTGAAAGCCAGCTTTCCAAAGGATATTTAACCTTGGGGACACCTAAACATATTTTAAGTGTTCCCAAACTATTTCCTCAACACCTGTGCAGAACTGCACTGCAGTTTGGAAAGTTTCAGGCCTAGCTCCACTTAAGCTCCACCAAGCCCCAGAGATCAGGAAGGTTGGTGCCTATAGGTCGGGAAGCTCCCTGCAGAGATGCTTGATGGCTGTTTAATTGTGCAGCAAAGGAGGCTTTGATTTGCCAACAGCTAAACCCCAGCCAAACACTGGAACAATGAGATCAAGAAGGCAATACAGAAGTGCTAATACATCCATACTCTTCACCTGTTTGTTTGTATACTTTCTAAGCACTTCTTTTGCTTTCCTTGAGGTAACTGGTATATTAGTTGAATCTCTGGACCCAGGGGATCCATCCATCATTGCACATATGCATAAAGGAAAAGTAAATGACATGAAAAATGTTATTATGCAGGAGGACAGAGATTCATCTTTTGATTTATACTGAGTGAGTCAAGCATGTTTAAGGCAGAAACTTAGGTTGAAACAAGTTTTGTCATTGTTAGCCCTGAGGTTCCATCAAGAAAAGGCAACCACTTTTTGGCAAGTCTACACTCAGTTAGCAGCTTCCTCATTTACCAACTTTAGAAAGGGATTATTTGGTGCTTTGCAGTAAAAATTTACTTATATTGACTATTTATCCACAGATCTCAGAAATACCCCAAACTGGCAGTTTACTGAAGGTCAGATAGCATTCAAAAGTCATTTCTATTAGTTTAGCAAACTATCCCAGTTTTAGCTGTTCGGGTCTATCCCACTCCTTTATGATCAGCTAACTATTCTTGGCACTTCTCTGTACTCCAACTGCCTCTGGGCTTGTATCACATCTTTCATGCTGTTATAGACCAGCTGCTGCTAAAACTTTTTTATTATTTTAAGTATAGTATGTATTTCATAAACACACAGACATATCTATTTCCATAACACTTATTGCAATTAAATACACATTGACCATAATTTTGTTATAGTGTGTGGTGATGACTGCAACTTAGCTAAACAAAGCAGTTTCAACCTATTCAATAGATTGTCCCCTGTGAATAATTGCCAATCCATAAGAGTATTTGTAAAAGAAAAACAGACCCTCAATTTAGAGATTTTTACTGTTGATTCTCTTGAGTTTTCTTGGTTTTAACTGCATTTCAGTTATTTTTATAGTATATGTGTACTCATGTTTATGCTTCTTGACAAATGCCTTTAAAACTTGGTTTTATAACTTAACTGACATTTATTTTGGAAAGAAGCTTATTTCTTATGAGCCTCCCTTTGGCACATGCTCTGTGCTACTATCACATTAACAATTAACAAGGCACATTTAGCTGAGCCCCTACTGCTGCAGTATGATCTGTTGCTATGAAATTTGCAGAGACTTTAATCTCAGTTAACAAAAGTGAAGTCAAAACAGACTGACTGACCATGCTAAACTGGAATAGGAAGCAATAGGGAATCTCAAATTATTTCATATGAATTTCATATGTTAAGATATAACAATAGGTAGAAACCAGTACTTGTTAGGTCTGGAAGACATTTTTCCAATTTCATTTCTTGCTTCCTGGTACAATTAAGAAAAATGTGAGATAACCTAGGAAACAATTTTCATTCACCTAATTTCAACTGTTTGTTCAATACCAAATGGGGAAAGACAGTATTCTTAGATAAAATATTACATGGGAAAAACACTCCCAATTTTCTACAAAAATCATTTCTATTTCTAAAATCAGCACAGTGATCAACACAGAGTAAGATGAAATTTTACAAAGGCATATTAAAAGCAGAGAAAAATTGAAATCTCACTTTTAGTCAGATGTAGGCATGACCATAACATGTCTGGAAAGCACCAACATTCAAATACTGTTGGTCGTGTGTTAGAAAGTCTGTAAAGGTTTGTGCCTCTATCAGACACAGTATCTGCAATGACTGCACATAGCTACTTCACTGGTAATGTCTTTTACCTATTCACATGGTCTGTTCTATCAGCTCAGCTTTTCCCCAAAGCATGAGGTTAAATCAAAAATGTAATGGCATTTTTGCAATGCTACTAACCTCTTTTACAGTAACATTTAAAGCATTAAACAAAATGTCTGTCCTTACTTACAAGGCAAAGCAGAAAAGGAAGGTCATTCATTACACCCCATTCACTATTTTCTGTTCCATTCTGCAAATATTACAGTGGTACAGAGGAAAAATATAATGTCTGAAGTTCTCAGATCTTCCTTCAGAGTTTCAATCATTCGCTTCCCAAGAAGGGATTTAACAAATACCACACTGTTCTGTCAATATTTGTATGCAGCACCACAGAGGGCAAGCTGCCAAACTTGCATGGTTTAAAGAGCCAAGGGTAGAAAACTGACACCCTAACAAACACACTCTCTGCTTTGTCTCTTTTAAGGTGGTGGTGAAAGTGTCATCTTTGCTTCTGACTGCACTTTTGGAAGGCTCTTTGTTTGATTGCTTTACCTCTCCAGAAATGCAGTATGTAATAATCGCTGTTCCCCAAACTTGAGGGATTTGTTTCATGCCCAAAGGTTTCTTACGCAATTCTAAGCCTTTTGCTCCCCACCAGCTGCACTTTAAATGTATTTTAATTGGCTGGAATTTAGAAGGAATCCATTTGGCAGTCATTTACATTTGAAGCACGCCCCTAGCAGCTGAAATGGGCTCCAGAAGCAGCCCGATTACTTCATGAAAAGAAACTGCCTGAATACTGTTGACTCCTACATAACTACAGTGAACTCCATTAGATAGGTGTGGTGATGGAATTACTAAATCTCTGCTAAATTTTTGCTTGTACTGGGAGCAGAATGTATTACCCACTGATACATTTCCAGAGCGAGCTGCAGACTCCCAGTGCTCAGCATCGGTTTTCAAACCCACTGTGTTCCCAGGGAGGCCTTTCTGGTGCTTTTTCTCTATCTGATCTAAACAGTGATGTGGCCCTAACACTGCTATTATTGTTTCTATACTTGCAGCACATCAAGAATGTTACCAGCTGGATTTTTGTATATAATATTATTTTAAAAACTTCTAATGTCCTAGTTATTCAAGGATCAAAGGATAAACTAAGTTCAGCATGTTACATAAGGAATGGCTCAGTTTTCCATTTCTCTTTATTTTTGGGTTCCTAATGTGTACTGTAAGCCAACTTTGCAAAGCCTTAATTTAATGTAGTAAGTTCATCCTACTCTGCAGTTTGTAGTGCAGAGGTTTAAGAGTTGACAGCAGCAGGGAGAGCTACCAACAGCTGCTCAGAAAAAAAAGAATGAGAAGATATTAAGAAGAGAGCCACAAGAATTCACACTGTAAAATGCAGTATTTAGGATGAATGTAGCACCATTAACAAGTCAGATTTAAAAGCAGGGAGACATTCCAAGTGATGCTGGTTGAACGCATGGTATCTGAAAAACCCAGAGCTCTGCAATCCATGAAACCTCCTGTGAAATTGTAAGTGCTTGAGAGTTCACTTATCATCAGTGTACCACGGAGGATGAAGGAGCAAGAGAAAAGGGATTATTCTCCAGCTGAAGTACAATGAGAACTGTTTGCTATATTTAAAAGGTGAATAGTTCTTGAAGTGAAGTTATGACAATACTTGCCGCCTACCGAGACAAGCGGCGTTTCAAGTGCATTGTATGAGAAGGAGAAGGATTAATGCCACAGAGAGAGGCCATTATACTATAGAAGAGCTGCATATTTTAATAATTTGACTCCATCCAACTCTGGAAATTTCCACAGTTAACTGGCTTAGACTCCTAAGCAGTGGAAACCTTTGGTGTACTGAGGTCTTAAAGGAACTTACTGGATGCATCACTTAAAAACAAACAAACAAACCAATCAAAAACATGCAGAAATGACCAAACCAGATGATAAATTACAAGAAGCCAAATTCTTTGCTACCTTTTAACTACCTTATGATACTTCACTGAGAGAGAGCCAAGCAGCTCTCCAGACTCTCTCTGCATTATTATGGCAACCCAGTGCATCACACTCAATGTATTTCATTCTCAAATATACTCATGACATATAGAAATATTCTTGCCTTCCTCCTTTTGAAGGCACAATGCCTGTGATGAAGCTGGGACATGAACCCAGATCCTCAATGCCTTTCTTCCCCCATTAGGTTATGCATTTATCATTGTCTCACATAGAGATACTTGCAGCTACAACGCAGATCAGAGCTAACTCAAGTTAACAGCCGAAAAACACAAGGACACATCTTGGATCTTTGAAGGCCAAAGGAAACAGAAGTGGAGGCTTAAATCCAGACTTCTTTCACCTTCATCCAAGCAGAAACAGAGGATTAGAGAGCTGCTCACCTTTATCTCATCTGTAGCCTACCAAAACAGATGACAAAACTCCCACTGAGTTTAGAAGGTGATATGGCTGGGAGAAGAAGAGAAGTGCAAAACTATTTGTGACCTCAGCTATAAATTAAAAGAAAATCCTAGATCATGACAAACAACCAAAATACATCACATTCGAATCCTTACTCATGTATCATTGAAAACTACACTTCTGCCTACATGACTTCATGTGTTTCCTTAAAAAAATAAATGAACTTCCTGATAGAAGTGCTGCACTGTAAATATCTGGGGAAGTATCAACTGTGTGGTGGATGAAGAGAGTTCTAGACAGGAGGGCAAACGGCAGCATGTGTAACAGCCTGCTCCTGTCCTCCTGCCTCTGCAAAGTGGCAAGCAGCAAACTTCAGAAAGAGAAAGGTCAGGGCTCTATTCATCCCGTCACTCTGGGAATCCCCTGCGTTGTCATGGGCTGCGTGATGACAGCCATGAAGCCTTGATGTGCCATTGATTGTTATAGGAGGTTGAAGACAATTGGCCATTATTTAGCTTCAATATCTATCTTCACAATTATTTAAATGTGAGACACTGGCAAATGTTTCCAAAGAAACAGTACCAGTGCAATTTTCAAAAGAGGGGAACTGATTTATTTTCAGGCCTGATGTGAGATTCGAGTCACAGCCACAATAAGCCTAAGAAAAAGCTGTACACTAAACTGATTTTCTGCCAGCAGTTCTGCAAGAAAACCCTTGCACTGGCAAAACTTAAGCATATGAAATATTTACTATTAAGACAGTTAATAGCCCTAAACACAGTGAAAAGAGAAAGCATGACTTTGAAATTTCAGAAACTATTGAAAAAAAGGAGGAGACAGAAATATGGGTGTTATCAAAGGAAAGATAATCAATCCTTCAAAAGCAGAAACATCAAGCAGTAAAGAATACTTCCACCATGCTTAATGGCAATTCTTTGCTGCCTTCCTTCCCTAACTGCTGTTAGCACTCAGCTGGACAAGACTGAAAAAAAACCAAAACCATTATAGTAGTACACACAAGCAAAAATGAACTACAGCAAAGGAGAAAGCCCACAGTGAATGAAAAGCTGATTTTCTCTTATGCAAATGCTATGCATGAATGAACCAGTTTTCAGCCTAACAGAACCATCTCCAGGAGATATATAAGGCCATTAGTGTAACTGATACTTGGTTAAAAATAAAGGAGCTGAGGGCATGAGAATGCACCATGTCAGATTTATTAAACAGCAGCCCAGTAGAGTCCTAGCAAAACATATGGCAAAAGACAAGAAGAAAGATATCTCTAAAGAGGATGCTAGAAAGAATATGTCATCTAGCCAGTACAGCAGAAACCAGGAGGTAGAAGTATTAAAATAAGGTTTGTTGCAGGCTTTTAAAAAGTAAGTGAGAATCCTGGCCAGTCAGTTACTCTTCTTTAATCCCATGAGATTGCCTATGTGAAATATTGTGAAGGCAAGTAACTGGATGATCAGGCTCTCCCTGGTCAGAACTGAGGCAGGCAAGCAAAGGGAAGCAGAGTCCAAATTGTAGCCTTTGTGCTCACAAAGTGGGATTGCCTCTATACATTTTAAATCACTTTCTGCCTCTCCATCTTCCTTCTGTGCATTTCAAGATTTTCAGATCTGGACAGTAAGTGTAGGACAGCAGCAGACTTAAGCTCCACTGGTCTATCATATTTTCTAAGCATCACCCAAAAGATACCACAGCACACATATAACTCCCCCATGCTATGGTGTATGGGAAAGGATGTATATTTCTTAAAATACATTTCTTCCTTCTTTTAAAAATCTGTTTCTGCATCCCTTGCTGTCTTCCTTAAAGAGACTACATTCACTTCAGCCCTGCATATACACAAGGCATACCTTCATAAAGATTGACTTATTAATGTGTCTTATGCTTCTGAATAGCAAAGTTAAGGCCTTGTAAACAAAAAGCCTTGTATATAAAAGGTATCTGATTTTTCTGGATGACAATGACTTGATCATAAGACCTTGAAACTGTGCAGTAGTGGAATGGGTGAGGTTGACAACCATCTTCCTTGTGCATTAACACCTCTCCTTGAGAGCAACAGCAAAGGATTTGGGGATGCTAGAAAACCCCATCCTTCAAAGTAAGCAGCACTCTGAGAAATGCTTCTACATCATCAGTCTGCTGGCAGTCCATATGTCATCTGTCTATACTTCTTCTGAAGGAACAAAATACTGGAACTGGAACAGAGGGCATGTTAGGGAAATACCAAAAGCTGAGATGATAGACATCCTTTGACAGATCAGTTCCCTAAAGCTAAGATGCAGGCACTGTTGGTCTACTATCTGCTACATACTCTCCTGTGACAGTGTATTTGCAGCACTGTTATGTTCTTCTAAGAAAGCTTCAAGCAGTGCTAAAAATAACAATGATTTTGTGACCAAGGCCTAATTCATACCCTCATCAGGTCTGGCTAGGCACAAAGTCACTTTACTTAGCATGAACAGTTTGGAAGCTTATTGTAGTATCAGTGTTAATGGACTTCTTGCCATCACTTCTCAATTTTTTCCTGCAAGAATATTATCACTTTCTTGTTGCCTCATGTCACTAAAAAGGGGAAAGATATTTTAAATATGAGTTTGTATTCAGAATTGCTGGAATCACATGCCTTGCAAATCACTGCTGTCAGAGAAGGTAGCAATCTGCTCTTGAAGAGGAGAATGTGACCAAACATGGTCAATATGAAAAACTTCAGACCAATCCTTTGCAAGGGCATGGTCTGAGAGTTCAGGTTTTCAAGGCAGAAGACAGGCATGTGCAGGAGACACCAAAGGCTGTGGGATAATGCAACTGACTACAAACAGGTCTGGACAACATAACTGACTAGAGGGCAAAAGTAAACAGGGGTGGAGCAAAACAGATCCAAATTATGCATCCTGCGTGGATGCACATTCACCTTCAGGGCAGTCAGTCTGCTGCCCTGGAGAGATGTGTCATCTTCAAGAGAACAATATTTACTTTGATGCATTAAGACAAATGTCATTTTCAGTTGTTACATGCTGGCTTACCTTATAACCAAGCAAATTCTCATGTCAAGCTGTGACAACTTGAAAAGAAATATAAAAGAACATAGAAGTACTATATGTAGAGAAAAAGAAAAGTCTTCTCTCATATGTAACATAGAGCACATCACTGTAGTTTAAAAGTATTTAAAAGATCTACTGCTATTCTAGGACTTCTCACTGAGGCTTAAGTTACAGGGAGACACAGAGAAGTCAATGGCTGCTCATTCTTATTACCTTTATCAGTTTAAATCTCTATTAAGCAAACAGGTTGAGGAAAACTAGTGGCTACTCAGCATAGGAGATTAAAGACCCCTAGAAAAGCTGAATGCACTTGCTTATCAATCTTTGGGTCATAAGCACTCACAGCTTGTAATAAAATAATGCCTGAAAGTTCAATTCAAGGACATTGTTTTCAATAAATATTAGACACTATGGCATTCTCATTAGCTTAATTAAGACAACCTGCATAGATTGAGGTTTCTTAATTAAAGTATGTCTTGGAAGAGCATGGCATGGTAATGCACAATGACACTAGTAAAATACTGATGTTTGTAAATAAGGCTCTGATGCAGGACACCAGCCATAACAGCAGATCATCACCACCAGCAGCACTGGCCAATTTTTATATGAACACAATTCTATTAGTTCAGAAGAAAGTTCCAGATCATACTTTAATCACTCAGGTTTTCACCACTACTTAGCAATTATTATAACAATGCATATATTAAAAATCTTGTTTCATGTGTTCCTTTAATAATAGCAGTTGAAACTTTATACAGTATTATAGGATTCGGCATCTAAACCTTCCCAGAAGGCAGGCAAATAGCAAATGTCATACTCTCATAATGCATTTAGGTACTGTATAGATGGGACATAATTAAAGTAAGACTTAATTAAAGCTTTTCTTCTCCAGAGACAGACAGGTAAAACATAACTTACAGTATGCTCAAGTACAAAAGAGTTTAAAATTGTCTTCACGATTACACAACTGTAGGCTCTGAGTACAGCAAAGAAATAGAGTAACAGTTGGGAGTGAGTTTTGCTTCCACCTGTCCTCATTTCAATCTGAACTAATTTCTAATCCCTTGAAACAAAGCAGTCAATATGTCCTCAGTATGGAAAACTTGACTTTGTAGCACACTGCTAAAAAGATTGTATGGTGATCCCTTCTGCTCACACTAAATTGTACTGCTTTCAGCGGTGCACCACAATAATCCACTAGGGTGGAACCAGCCACTTCAAAATGTGTTCTTGGGCAAATTACTTAGCTTTCTTGCTTAACAGCTGGGTTTCTTTATGGTGCTGCTCACCATTTACTATCTGTAGGTATAGAAAGTACATCCAAAAAGGAAGAATCAGCCCCCACATTGCTGAACACTGTATGAACTTGGTGTTGGTCACTTTATGCTTGGAGTGGGATCTCTGAGATGATGCATGGAGAGAGAAGGAAAAGAAAAAAATAACCACAACACCAAAAAAAACCACAAACAAAACAAAACAAAAAACCAACAAACCACCTTCATATGCTGAAGTCAGGACTTTAACATGAAGTCACATATTAAACCTTAGTCCCTCTTGTACCTGAAACACCAATTCACAGTTTATAGAAAACTTTCTGCCTACTGCTATTCTAATTCATGGCTCCATCTCTTAAAGGTATTTGGCAATAACAGTTCTCTGAAGAGCCTTACACATAAAGCTACCAGAGGAAGCAATCAACAAACACCTACCCAATGGACATGCTTCCTACTGCAGAGACCTTCACAGTTAGCTGTTGTTAACAGGTTGTTTGTGCTTCAGGCACAAGCCCCTCTTAAAGGGTAAATTTCTGGCTAGGTACCAAGACAGAGCCTGGTAAGGGGTGAAGAAAGACCCACCTTTGGCAGACCTTGCCCTCCACTGCAGGTGGGTGAGGAGAGGGCAGTCTGCCTGCTCAGTGTCCTCACCAGGTAAAACTATCATCAGTAATAGGATGTGCCAAGGGAATATAACCACCAAGGCTAGCCTGCATTAATAGTGAGAGCTGATTCTTTTACATCCACTTTAGGACTGCTGTAGATTTATTCCCTTGGACTAAAAGAAGGGCCTAAAACAAGGTGGAAAACTCCTTTTGAAAGCTAGCCTGTCTGTTAAACTATGAACTTAAATAGTGAAGTTACAGGTGGCCTTGGGCTTAGCTGCATAGGTCTGAATGGCTGTAATGAGTATTGCAAGAGTGTGGGTGAGAGGAGCTCTGTGAAGAAGACCTGTGCCCTCAGCAGTCGCTAGCTTGGCTGTTGGTTTGAGTTTCAGGGTGAAGCAGAGGCAAAACCCAGCTTGGAAAGGCAGAGCTGGGCCAGGAGTCACAGCCATAAGGAGGAAATAAGAGAACTGACATCTGCCAGTCAACCACAGATTTGCTGTCCTTGTCTCTTCTTTCAGTTCCTCGGTCTGCAGAATGGGGATGACCTTTCACTCAAATGACTGTGGTGGCAAGAGGCAAGGAACACATCTATGAAGTCTGCTGCCGGAAGCAGTTACAGGAGCTGAACACTGTGTTATTACACAAGAAATATCATTCCTTTAAAAATCTATTCCAGTCACAATGCTACATTCAATTTTCCTGAGCATAGATGATACTTTAGCAGAATTTTCTTTGTTTATACAGGCATGGGAAAGAGACTGGGACAAAGAGTTACAGCATAACTAGTAAACAAGGACAAATTTTCTAAGCTCATAAGAATAAGAACACAGAGCTCCATATATCAGCTGTAAGATCTTCCAGTTGCTTCAAAAGTCAATGAAGCTTTCTGAACACCACAGAGAATGACATGGTCAGTCCTCCTGCACTAAGTAATTATGTGGTTGAATTCTGAACAAACCAAGAGCACTATGGGACTCTTGTATTTACAATTACTCAAATTAGTGGACATAAGCATATATAAACACACTAACCAGAACGAGATCATTTTGGTCAATGAACCAGCAAACAACAGAAAGAAAAAGGCTAAGAGTTGACAAAAAAAGGATGAGAATAAAACAGCCACAGTCTGGGAAGAAACAGCAAGTTCAGCAATTCAGTTTGCCAGACCTGAAATTCAGGTTTACAGAACTTTTTCCTTCTTCACATGACTCCTGTGTTTTCTGAGGCCCTTAGGTGATGTAGTATGGGCAGCTGAATTCTCTATTCTGTTTCTGTTTCCAAAAGAACAGAAAGCATTCACCAGATTAAATGAGATTTGTGCCAGGACATTTTTTGTTCTGTGCCTTCTCAACCACAGCCCACATACAACCTTTCACAGATGGGTTTTATCTATGTTCATAATATTATAATGGATTACTTCAAGCACCTCCTGATGACAACATACTTTTAAGCATATTCATAGTGCAGGACTGAGAAAAGACAGCTGGATGTCTGCAGGAACAAATGTGGGCTCTGTTTATAGTTGGAGTTTCCAGAGCCTCAGCAGTGGTGTTCTGAGTCAGTGTATCCTGTAGCTACCCAGGTCAGTACCATATATGTTGAGGTCACATTAACCCTTCTCCACCTGCAGCTAAGGTTCAAACACAATGTGTTCCTGCAAGTGATTGCTTACACCAGCTTTCTACTCCAGGAATCCTCTTCAAGGGTCTTGTGTTGACACATGTTGACAGTGAATCAGACCCTGAGTATTTCATCAGTAAAACATCACTTAACTTCTAAATATACTGCCCAGCTGTGGACTTACCAAATCTAAATAAACTGCATGTCTAAGACAATTTTCTTCCTTGCATGACAAACCTAGGTTGTTTTTATTCCCATCCCTAAATAGACCTCTCCCATTTGTATTTAGCCAAATATTTTGCTGTAAAACTTTAACAAGGGGAATGATGATTCACCTGAATTATAGCTATACGTCTGCAGTAACTGTTTGCAAGGATGCTTGGATGCTCAACACACCCATGGGATGGCTTGCAAAATAATCCACAGGAATGCACATTAGAAAAAAAGCCAGCCATAAACATATCAAGATCAAGGTTTGACTGGGATTTAGTCAGCTAAACCAAATATTTTTGCATAGATTAATTAAATGAAAAGGTGTTCTCTTCAAAACCTGTTATATTCATATGGTTTGCATAAAAGCAATTGTTAGCTCTCAGGTCAGGAAGTGCATTCGTAACAATTGCAAGCAGAAGGGATGGATAAAAAGCCCAAGCCCAGGTTGGCCTTGGATCAGAGATGAAGATTGATTGACCCAGAGCAATTGCAATAACAAGCATTTCAATCACGCCCTGGGCCTCGCTAGAAAAGCGCTTTTAAAAGACAACAATAGAGACACTAGTGCTGATACAGGAAAACTCCAGTGTGTATCATCTCCATCTCCCAGATGCCAGGCTGTGCACTCATGATGGATTGACTTGTCTATAGCACGAGAGCACGTGGGGAGGGTTGCATTGTTCTGTTCTTCTGCCACTATTCTTTGGGCTCAGTCCCCACAGTAATTGGGCACTGGGCTGCAAGGGGCCTCAATGGCATCATGTTGCTTTCCTGAACTCTCATTGCTATGTTCTATGCAGACCGAGATGATAAGTCTTACCATAAGTCTTATCTAGCAGATATAACATATTTAATATCCTATTTTTATTCTACTGTCATGTTGCAATTAAAAGGAAAGATTTGCCATCTCCTACCCAATTAAAAATCTCCAGATGGAAGTTGACTGGGAATGCCAAATAGCACTCAGAAAAAAAAAACCAAAAACAACAACAACAACAACAAAAACCCACAAAACTGTGATGAAATGTAGAGGGAATTTATCTTGACATCGTCAACAAGTCAAATTGTAGGGGAACAAGCAGTTACATTCATCCAGGAAAATGCAATATTGCTTGCCTACAGCACCAAAGCAGTAGCCTGTAGTTGCACAGTGGGAACTTACAGGGATTCAGCAACATTTTTATATGTAAAAAGTACACATTGGAGGGAAAATATAGTAGGAAGAGGGCTGGTCATTTGGTCAATAATCAGAGAAAACCCAGGACTACAAATCTCTGTAAAAGTGATGCCACAGCTTTGCAGCACAGAAGCTGTACTGGTCTTTGAGGATATCCAGGTTATCTGAGGTGTTTCCATTCTGTGTCGTGGGATGGATTCTATCTGCCATGGAGCTGCTGCTACAATTCCTACTTATTCTGACGGTACAAGAAGAAAACACTGGACATTTGTGGTACTCATTGCCATTTCATAGAAGAAGAAGACGCAGAAAAGCTGACCAAGCCATAGAACAGTAAAGTTGATTTGGGAGGGGAGAGAGGAGAAAAAGCAGTGTTTCATAGGGAAGGATCTTGGAGCACTGGAAGACTGCTGCAGCAAAACCAATGACCTCTGATAGATGGACAAGAGGGAAGATGGGCTCCTCAGAGCAGCATAATGAAGAGTTCTGCTCCTTCTGCCCCATCACCTTCTCATGTCATCTCCAAGTGCAGAAAGCAGAGTCTCAGTGTTGCTGCTGATTTAAAGATAGATCTGCTAATCTGTGGCTTAATAATTATAAGCAGAGCATCCAATTTGTTAAGTTTCAGGCCAAGTTTAGTCATATTTCTCCAACACAGCAAATCCACCTACCCCTCTGGCAAGAGAAGGAAAGATGTAAGAATCAAGCACAAACTTGCACAACTGGAGGACGCCCGCTGCATTTTTAAGCTCAGACGCTTAGAAGCTTTCACTCTAAAGCAGTTCAGGATGGGCCAAAACCCCAAAGGTTTTTTATTCTCCTCCACCAGCTGTCAGCTTCAGCTGCAGATAAAATAGGATCCTGATTTAAGTTTCATAGATAAATCAGCACAGCATGAAAAGTTTAGACCATCCCCACAAATAGTGGTAAATACCTTACACACAAGATCCTGGTGCTTCTCAGGGTGCCTTTGGCTTCTGTTTTACCAAAAAACATCAAATCTCTATTTTTGTATCTGGGAAATTCAGTTCTTTCAATAAACCTGTAGACTTGGACCAAGAGTCGAAGACCTTAAAGCAGTTGTGGCAAACTGAGACAAGAGTAGGTGTTGCAGGGCATGTCTGATGGAGGCAAAGCAGACCCCAGTTGACAGAGTGGTGCCACTGGGGATCTTTCCAGTAAGTGGAATGATATTGTTTCCTTCTACTGATTTCAGACACCTAATTGTAAATACAGCTCTGTATTCAGATTGACAGGGCCTGGGAAATCTGTGGAAGCTATGATTTTTACTAAAAAGCAGAGGTAAGAAAACAAAATGACTGACTTCTTCAAATCATGAAGTTTGCACCAAAAACAAGCTGACGAAATCAACCTGCAGTTATTTTATGGGTCTGTACTTAAGGTCTGATAGATGATTTACTGATCAGCAGAGAGAAGAAAAGCACTTCACAGAAGTAAGAACATGAAGAGTTTCAGACAATGAAATGAAATATCAGTCATACACCTCTCCGAAATAAGTGTCATTCATTTGAGCTGGAAAAGAATCTGATAAAACTCAGTATATTTTCCATATAAACTAAGCAGGGAAAGAATTATTTGCTATATTACTTAAGCCTGAACATGTAGTCATTTTTTAAAACATGGATTAGGATGAAAACTTCTGTTTTTTTTTTCATTTTGCACATACCAGATCTATAAAGGAAATACAACATAGTTTTAGATGTCCAGTGAAACCACAGCATACTTTATAAAACCTCCATCTCCATGAATGCTAGTGTTCTTCACATTTGAGAAAGAAACATTGCCTAAAATAAAATAAGACAGGCTACTAAGTGATTTAAATCACAGTAGAGTCTATAGAACTGACTCAACAACCAGCTGTGAAGAGACAGATTGTAGATGAAATAGACTGTAACATATTTACAAAGGAAAGCAAGGAACATAACCTTCAACTTTCCCTTAGGCCTCATAAAGGAGATTCAGCTGTGAGTTAAGAGACCTCAGGCAGGAAGGTGTCACAGAGCACAGCAGACTCATTTGGTGGGGGGAAAAGTAAAATTAAAAGCAAAAACAAACCCAAGATGATTTGCAATTATTTATATATCTTTCATCCTCTCTTCTTCTACCATTCCAAAGAATGTAAAAATTTATTACTGTATTGATGTGATTCCCTGTAAAGTATTCTTAAGGAACTAAAAAAAAAAAAATTTAGAAGCCTCTTTGTAACACAGTGAGCCTAAAGCAACAGCAGCTAAAGAGGAGGCAGTCCTGCTCCATCCCTCTCCCAAAACCTTAACCTTCCCTGCAAGAGAGTTTCTTAGTACAGTCTGAAAAGCTGAGGGGAAACTAGAGAAGAATGCAGAATTTATTCAATGATTGTTTAACTACTTCTTTTTACCATGCTATTCACTACCTTCCTAGTGCCTTACATGCAAGCAGAAAGCCATTGACCCAAGGCACTAACAGCTGAGGCTACACTCCAGAAAGCACAAAAATCATAGAATCATAGAATGGCTCAGTTTGGAAGGGACCTTACAGATCATCTAGTTACACGCCCTCCCCCCCGCCATGGGCAGGGATGCCAGTCACTAGACCAGGTTACCCAGGGCCACATCCAGCCTGGCCTTGAACACTGCCAGGGATGGGGCATCCACAACCTCTCTGGGCAACCTGTTCCAGTGCCTAACCACCCTCCTGGTAAAGAAATTCCTCCTAATCTCCAAATGCACAAGCTTTAGTCAGATTTCACTGAAGATGAGCCTTGCAGCCTTTCTTTTACAGTAAAAAAGGCATTGCTTGCCTTCTCATCTTACCCCACATTTTAGTTTCAGGTGGACCTTTTGTAGTTCTGTTTCAGTTTATAGTAACCTGATGTCACCCACTACATTTCTTCTCCAGTTACACATTTGAGCTGCCTTGCTACCCAAGGAATCCTCCCCTGTGCTTCCAGTTTTGTCAGACACCAATACAAGCCTGCTGGTAAACCTGTGCTATAGTATCAGTCAGATCCACAATTAGAGGAAATATGCCCCACAAGACATTTTCATGTCTAGTGAAGAGGAAAAAAGAATCTGAGAAGCAAAAAAAAAAAAGCAGTCAGGTGCTTTATGAATCATGATGTGGTTTAAAGTCTGAATTCCTTAATAATAATGGCTTTTGCTGACACATGTTGTTTGTATTTGCCTTCAGAACTGTCTGTGTTAATAATGAGTAATTCCATTTGGAAAATATTTACATAAAAGTATTTCTTCTATGTCACAGGGATACATAGTGTCTTCTTTAAAGGGAAAGAGCAGCCAGGAAATGACTAATGCTGCAGCCAATTTTCATGTGCTGCCCTGGGATATCCCACCAGAAATCTAGACACATACAAGGGCTATGACTCCAACCTCAGTTGCCACCACTTGGAAGAAGCAATGCTGTGCTAGTACCCTCAGGTTTTGGACGCTGCACTGCATTCTGCCAGTCAGACACAAACTTCAGAAGTTCCCACCACTGTGATGATTTTCAAAGCCACTCCAGCATGGCCTGCAAGCAGAATTTAGATATATCCATATAACATTTACAGGGTGAATTAATATGTCAGGTAGATAACTATTTCTCAGGTTTACTGAAACCATGCCATTTTTCTGAACCAATCCTAAATTCAGTCTACACAGATATTTTCATTTAGAGGCAGAGGGAATGCAATGCACTGTGAAGTGGGTCAAAGAGATTACTGCTCTCTTTTGGAAAGAATTATTCAGGGCTATGCTGACAGATTTTGGATGTTAGGCAATAAGGATCACAGTGACTCTGAAATTAGAAATATTAAGAGAGAAAAGCTCAAAAAAAGCTGAACTGGACATCAGCCATTAATAAATCAACCATCATCCTCTTCCAGGAATAGGTAAGGTTGGAATTCAAAGTCAAGTTGTCAGATTAACTTTTATACCTAGTAGGAAAACCATCTGAGAGAGCAGGACAATGAAGGTAAAACAGAAGGATCCTGTCAGAATGCTATTCCTACTTATTGTCTACAATTACCACCAAATGAGTAATATCTAACAACATATTTTAAAATACTGTTTGCATTTGCTATAAAGAGTTTGCAAATTATGCAGTAAGGGTAAGAATAAAAAGATGTTTCCTGATGCTGTTGTTTTTCAAAGCATCACAGATGATTCTGCTTTTACTCTGCATCATTTTTAAAGGTATTCAGTTGTAGGTAAGAAATATAACACCTTGTGCATGTGCTAGCTCTACCAGTTAAAATGTAAATGTTCTACCATGGTTTCAAAGCTACCATTTGCAATTGAATATATCTTCCTGTAAAAAAGAAAAAGTATGTTGCCTCTGTAAAAATCTTGCCCAGGAAAACTTCTCCACTTCATGTTTGCTGTAAGAGGGCTGTCCAGTTCAGGCAGAAACATGCTCTTCTGAGAATCTGGGAAATCACAGCTGAATAACATAAAAAGTGGACTGGAAGGGAACTTCCCATTGATGAAAACAGGGAGTAACAAAAAGCAAAGTGCTGCTGAGCAGCAAGATCAAAAGGTTTCCCAAAATGATCAAAGTAGACTATAGGTAAACCACCCCACCAGACAGGGATACAAAATGTGGCTGTGCCTATAATGCTCATTTGAAACCAAGAATGGAGAAATAATACTTAGAGGAATACAGGAAAAAATTCCCCATATCATGTGTTTTAATTCATAGCCATATCCAAAGCTGAACATCCCAGGAATTCTGCAGATGTCTCCTTAAATTCCTAACAGAAGATAAACATCTGCTGTGGCTGAAACAGAACCAAGTAGATAAATACCTCAGGTTGAAAATACTCAAAGGACTTTGCATGTCTTCAAGACAGTTTTGGACTGCTGGACCACGGGAGACAGTGGTGAATTATAGTGTGAAGCAAAGCCATTTAAAAGACACACAATTTAGACATGCTCTAGTGTCTAAAAATTCCACCTTCCAATCTCAGCAGGTTCTCTGTTTGCTTTGCATGACTGAAGGAGAAAATCCAAACATGATCCATTACTTTCCCTTTTGAACTTGCACTTTTAAACATTTCCAATAGCCTGTGCAAGAGGCAATCAAGGAACTAATGAGATCACTACATATGGCCTTTGGATGTTGCAGCTATTGTAAACCCCACAAGCCACACTGCCTGCTGCAGATCATTCAGTCATGACATCTGTCTCTCTGGAGGACAATCCACCCTAGCAGCACCTATACATGGGAGAGGCAGTTGTCTGTGTTGTGGCCAGGGACAAAAGGCTGAGGCAGGCACTATTGATGCACTTCAGTGACAGATTGTGTGACACAGCATGGTTCCTTGCACTGTCTTGTGCTCAAAGCATCAGACTGAAAGGAGTGGCTCACAAGCAAAGTATTTTCCAAAAAACTATTATCATTTCTAAGTTATGAAAGGATAAATGGTGCAAAAGGCTTGCAAATACTTGGTCTGTGTTCTTACCCAGAGGCCTTCTGAAGCTTTCCAGATTGCTTTTCAGACACGGAGCCATCTGGTGATTGTGCATTACCTGTGCAAGGGACTGCCTCATACCTTGGGTGTCTGGCAGGTTGGATATTTGATTACTTACCCATGGTAACAAAGCACACCATTCATTTGTGCTCCTGTTAGAAATGTTTCTAGGCCTGCTTTTAAAAAATGCTCATGACTTCCAAAAGTGAGCAGTCCATCTTCCTCTTAGGTGAGCCACAGCTAAGAAAAGTACAGCTCTGGTTCTGTAAATCTCTGACAGCTCACTCAAGAGATGGATGAAGTTAGCAAAGTTGGAAACCATTGCTTCCAAGAAAGGATACACAAGACACATGCTAGTCATACTCCCTTATTTTTTAAATGTGAGATGAGATTTACCTCTGCCATGAAATAATATGCTAACTCTTGTTTCTCTGTCTTGAAAAAAAAAAGGAAAAACAAAACCAACACAAAAAAATCCCAAACAAAACAACAAACTATTTATTTTTTCCAGGGTAAAATATACAAAGACATGCCTGAATATTGCCACAGGCATCTTTAATAAAGATTTAAAAGACATTTCAAATGAAAACTTTGGCAATCCTCCCCTCCTCCCCAAAAAATCAACTGCCAACAGCAAACATTTCTGCTGGCAAACACTTTTCTTCTCTATAAAACTGTTCCCCGTTAGGAGCCTCCTTCCCCAAAGGCCTGCTATAAAGGGCTTCAGAAAGCTCCATGAACATTGTAAAGTGGAGGCTGCTCTTTGCCTTAGGGCCAGAAGGGACCATTAGATCATTTCATCTAACACCTGCATTAAAAAAAAACCCAAACAAAACTAAAACCCAAAATTTCACCCACTCATCTGTGTACGCAGTCAGCAAAATGTGTTCAGCTAGCAAATATCTTCCAGAAAGTCATTCCCCCACCCCTGATCACCAAGAACTGGAGAATGCAATCAGCAGTTCCCATATTATTATCTCTATGGAAAAGCTACATCATATATCTCAAGAAATACTTCCTTGTAAAGAGCTACCCCTGCTCTAGTACTGTCTGTTTTTCCCAAGTACCTCTCTCTGAAAGCAGATTCTACATTTCACTGGGATGCATTTGAATATTAGGTGACTGTCATTGTGCAATATTGAACATACTATAATTTAGGAGCCAACTTGTTACAAAGTTTATAGGATGCCCATGAGTAACTGTACTGTGTTGAATGTACAAGACAGACACAAGTTCTAGAGATATTAAGCATGAGAGTGAATTTGGAGACAGATCTTGATTGATTTAAATCAATTACATTGATTTACCCTCATGTCTAAAGTAAAAAGGATTCCACTTGTTACAGCTTCTGGGTATGATTTTTACAGTAGCTAGTTCACTTACCTGCTTGTGCAGATGTCGTGTACTTTTAATTACACAAACTCTTAAAGTAAACATAAAAGCAAAGAGAAAACATGTTCCACTGTAGTTTTCTTTCAAATTTATTGTCCTGGTTTGAGTTAGAACAGAACAAATTCTGTTCAGTGATTTTACTTTTCAGCTCTGTCTATTCTAAGTAGCTGCACTTTCTGAAGTTAACAGCACATTTTCACTGACAGTATCTGCTTCTAGTAGCAATAATGTTTGATGCTTAGACTTACTACCAAGGACTGATGTGCAGACCAAGGTCACTGCTAAATCTTGTGTACCACATCTCTTCTTCAATGGGCAGAATCCAAAGAGGACTCTGTCCATTTTGTCTTCTATCCTGATCTGTGAGTTCCTGAATCCAGTTGCTGAATCCAGCTTCCAAATCCAATTCCCATCTGCTCCAGTCCCAGTCCAGTCTGGGACTTCCTCAGTGCCTGCCACAGTGCCAGTTGTATGGTGATCTAATAGCCATGAGGGGCTTGTGTCCTGTACTGGGTTATATATATTTGTATATACTTTGTATATATTTCACTTTATTGCTATAATTTTCATTAAAGCTGGTTTAGCTTTCCAATCCATAAGTCTCTCTCCCTTATTCCCTTTCTCTTCCCCTTTGGAAACAGAAGAAGGGTTAATATTGAGCATCTGTCATCTGTTTAGTGGCCAGCCCTGCCCTAACCCTTGACAAGTTATAAAATATTCTAAATATTCTAACCAATTCTTATCTTACTGTATTCATATGAAAAATCACAGCACTGGTATATAACTTTCAAACAAAATTTATGTTATTATCTTATGTACTTAACATTATAGCACATTACTGAACAGTTTGCTAGCACTTCACATTTATAATTCATTACAGGATTTTTGCCTACCCTCACATGCTGGAACATTTCCCATTTGGGAGAAAAAATCCAGATTGGAGTTATTTCTCCATGAGGTAGTTTAGGTCTCTATTTATCAGCATATGATTATTTTGGCTCCAGGTTTATATAACTATGTTGGTTTCCTGCAATATAAAGAAGACATTGCTGCCTTTTGAGTGAAAGTGTAATAATGACACAAAATGACATCTATTGTTCTCCTAAAAAGATGAAAGATAATGAGGTAAAGAATAAAAGGAGAAGCAGAAGATTAACCAGGAATAAATCCAAGAAAAACTGAGGAATGTGAGCTTTTGAACTAGAAGGTATTGTGCCCCATAGATTTCAAAGTCAGCACAGTTAAAGCTTGTGTTTGGGTATACATGGGACACAGGCACTGCATCGCTGCCCAGCCAGAGCTCCTGGGAAGCATCATGCTCAACAGTAACCATTTGCAGGACTGGCCTTTACAGGGTCAGATCTGGCACCTAGTAAAAAGCTTTAATATTCATAGATTAATAGAATGGCCTGGGTTGGAAGGGACCTTAAAGATCATCTAGTTCCAACCCCCCTGCCATGGGCAGGGATGCCACTGACTGGAGCAGGTTGCCCAGGGCCACATCCAACCTGGCCTTGAACACAGCCAGAGATGGGGCATCCACAGCCTCTCTGGGCAACCTGTTCCAGTGCCTCATCACCCTCTGGGTAAAGAATTTCTTCCTAACATCCAATCTAAATATTCCTTCCTTCAGTTTGAAGCTGTTCCTCCTTGTCCTATTGCTTTCTACTTGGGTAAAGAGTTTCTCTCCCCACTTTTGTAGGCCCCTTTAGGTATTGGAAGGCCACTATAAGGTCCCCCCAAAGCCTTCTTTTCTCCAAGATGAACAAACACAACTCTCTCAGCCTTCCTCACAGAGGAGGTGCTCCAGCCCTCTGATCATCTTCCTGGCCCTCCTCTGGACTCACAAAATTTCTTTTGTCTTCTGTGAGTGGTTTCACCAAAAGAAGAACTAAGTGATTACATCATCTGAAAAACATGTGCCCAATTTACATTCTCACCTGAAGATAGCCCCACTCCCTGTTTAATGCTGTTTGCATACAATAGCTGTAAGCATTTCAAAGCAATCATTGCCAATACTCTGAAATTTGCATCCTTGCCCATCCAAAGATAATGAAGTGCTTTGCAAATGCTACCTCTCAATCATTTAGGGAAATGCTGGCACCCTCCAACAGCACCTCTTAATCATTTAGGGTAATACAGGCACCCTCAAACACCACCCTTCTGAGGCACCGAGGGGAAACTGCTTTCTCCAAAACTGATGCATGTAGGCTTTCCTAAGGAGAACTATAGAAGCAGTATTAACCACACAGCCCTCTTATCACTGCACAGCATCATTAGAAGCTTTCCTCTGTGCCTGAAACTATGCTAACAGTCTGCAATAGGCAGATTGTTTTCTCTGTGAGAAAAAACAAAGGGGAAGAAATATTTACTGGATCACTACAATTTATGGAGGAATCTTCATCATTATAGAAGAGACTTCATCTTTCACAGCTAGAAAAAATGCATCATGCTCTGTTTTCAGATGCCTCCACTGGGAGGCATCCCTCAAACACTAGATAACAGTGGCAGATGTAAGACTGAAATTCTGGTCTCCTCCAGCAGTGGAAGTGGAATTGAAGCTCAGATTTTAGGATTTATAAAGTTGCTTGAGGAAAGCAACTGCAATTACAAGGCATATGTTTAACACAAATCTTACAATCTGTGAAAATCCACAGGACTGAGGCACCTACCTAAGGCTAAATATATGCTCAAGTACTTTATTGATTTAGGAGCACATCTGGGAGGGAAGAGTTTCTCATGGGAGTCAGCTGAGGATCTCAAGTGTCTGTCAATGGGGAAATTAGAAAGCAGATATCATTTGCCTCCATTCAGTTTCTATGCTAAATAACCTGCACTAGCTTGAGGTTTACACCAAATCTTGCTCAAAATTGTGTGTTAGCTGAGGAAAGAAAGAAGTGACTAGTAAAAAATCAGAGAATCAACATTATGAACATGTCTGTGGAAACCTACAGGAAGACACTCCTTTCTTCCAGGACTCCAATGGATTGTTTCTGTAGCTCCCATGTAAGAACTCTGTACAGACAGTTCAGTGCTTTACATGTAGCATAAGAACAGTTCCCTGCAAACAGCTGCAAGATGAAATAGATCCTACTAACTCATTTACATGCACAGCAGTTTATATCTCAGTAGATATCAAAACATTTAATAAATTACAGCCTGTAATAAGCAGACAGAATAGATGGTGAACTGGGTTGTAGGTTCATGGACACTGCAGAAAATCTCCCATAGCCTCTTCCAGGAAGATAAAGTAGCAGGTAGGTGGTTAGAGTTAATTCCCTGTAGTACAATATCAGCTACTTATCCAAATTAGTGAATAATTAAATGTTTAGTTCAGCCCTGTAGCAAACACACATGCATGGATAATCAATATGAAATTGTTTCCAGGTTGCAGAATAGTAATTGATTATCTGGCATGGTATAAAAGTAGAATGCTCACCTTTGCTATATAACATATTACCCTTGGATGGAAGTTTGTTTTCATGATGTTATTTTAACTCTAAGATATAGCCACCCAGAGAAGGATTTTGTTATTTTTGGGGATACAAGCAATAAGCATGCTTTAGGATCCCAGCACAGGTGGGGAAAGTGTTCTGTTGTGAAGATGAGGTAAGGGCTGTATTCAGCTAAAGAATTAAGATCATATTGTCTTCATTGTGTCTTAACTTGTTACATTGTCTCATAGTGTCCTCTTAGAAATATGATAGTTCTAGTGAAGTGACCAGAGCCCACTGAGCACAGCTCAGCTGTGGATTAAAGATGTTAATGAAAGCCTGCATACAGAAACCTCCAGACCCAGTGCCTGGCATAGCTATTAAAATCATTTCTACAGCTGTACTTGCAAATCTTTATCTGTAACATCAAGTTTTTTCAAAGTTCCAATTCACTGTCTCATTTTTACTGCTTTTCTCCATCTCCAGATTTGTCAGACACAATTTATTCCTTATGAATCAGAAACAGCTAGCTTTTGACAGCTGATATTTCTCCAGATGTTTTGTGATCTCACATCTTATTAATGTCTCCAGGATATTGCCTGCCAGTAAGGTTAGGCACATAAACCTGTAATTGTTTGTCTCCTGCCCTTCCAAATGGCTCCCATGCTGACTAACAGGTCTCTTCAGCAAGGTCAGCCAGAGAAAGCATGAGTATAGCTGTTCACTAGGCACACACAGTGTATTTTTCATTCATTCTGTGGCCAAGGTATTTTCAGTGGTATATATCTAAAATATATATCTACTGGCACAAAGCCTGCAAATCCAATGGAGAAATGGGAATTAAACAGTTATAAATAAAGAGAGAGAAAAGGAAGAGGGAGAGCTGTTTCCCACACCTATCATTTCAAATCTCATCATTGAAAGAAAATATCTCTCTCTGTCTTACAAATCCTCTTTTGTGTCTGGTGTACTTTAAGTTGCTACTAGTCTTCAGGTTATGCCCTGAAAAGAGCTGAAACACCAGGAAGAGCAAGATGTGACAAGAGATCTGGCAGGAATCCAGAAGACATAATTTACACACTATTGATTTGAGACAGCCTTAATATTGGGGATAAGCTACTGTGGGATTTGAGGTTGAAATCTTAGGCATTCAAATTCTATTTGTGCTAAGATCTAACAAGTATTTCTGAAAGGGTAGTGTCATTACTGTCTTTACAATTGGCCCAGACCAGGTAGCAGTGAAACAATAATAACACCAACACCACATTTCTTAATCCTTGCATCCTTTGAACTATATGACCTCAAGTACATTTAGAGACAGTATGGTTGTAGCAGAAAGTGAGTGATCCCCTTAGAGAAACACTGCTAGCACTAGCACAGCTACACAATATCTTCTAAATACTTCCCCTGCTTTTCCAAGTTCAAGACTGCCCCCATGTCATTAAATAGTTTTCTTTCAAAAGCCAAGACTTTGCATAGTTTTAGAGTACAAAACAGCATGTCAGTGCTTGAGCAGACACTTCCCTCCTCTCCTGCTCTGAATGTTTGGAAACTCCAGACACAGATATCTCCTTATTTACATGTTGATTAAACATTCTTGTTACTGGCTGCACAATTTCATCTGCTAGTTCATTCCATATGCTATAATGGAGATTATTTAGATTGTCCTGAAGGATGTCATCAACTTATTGAAAACTATGTCAAGTGGTCATTCAGAATTGGACTTTACATAGATTACCCTTGAGCTTCTGTACACAACAGGCCCTCTTAGTTCTTTTTGATTGTATATCTGTACTGTGTGTGAGATCCAGTCCAACCAGGCTTTCAGGCCTTCTGCATTGTTTGCTTATTCCTAATGTCCTGCTTTAAGTTCTCACTCACTGAGACACTTGCCCCATCCCCCAGTTCTTCCTTTTTATCTGCCTGGATTTAAAGCTTCAGACCATATTTGTAGTTGGAAGTAATTCTAAGCTGTCTGTGGATTGATATTCTTGTGCTCCTTAGTTCTGCAAACACCCCTAACGCTATAAGCATCACAGCAATCAATCTCAGGTTTATGGCTGCATTATTTCTGTCTTAAAACTGAACAAAACTCATTTGCAATGATTCAGTCCAGGTTGATGCCAATGGCCAGCCAAAATTGGTACTTCTTGTTGGTTCACTAAGTATTCAGTGTTAAGATCTAATTCCTATCTCACTCCTGCCTTTTATTTTTCTAATCTATTTCTGTGAAATTCAATTCTTCCATTGTTGCACAGCTACTAATTTTACTTAATTTTCCTTGTAATTGAATCCATTACTATACTGCCTGACACCACATCTGACTCCACCATCATCTCTGGTATATTCCACAGATACTTTCAGAAACTCTTGCATTCCTTCCTCTCATTGTCTTAGGTGGACTGGCTGCTCCCTGTTGACACTCCATCACAAACTATTGGTAGCCTTTCCAACTTGCATCCTATTTAGCTCTGTTTTCCTGCATTTGCTGACCTCTCCATCATCCTTCTTCACATTCACATTAATCCATTTATTAACATCCTCACAAATGGGTCTGCTATTGCTATCATCTTGGGCATCAGCTATTTGAAACTTCCAAGCTTATGAATGAGCTCATCCCCCTCAATAGTCTCTCAAAATTTAATTTGGAATCCCAAGGATTTTCCTTGATTTTGTTTCTACTACATAGATTTTTTTCTGTCCATGAGGTTTATTAAGTGCTTTTTCATACCAGCTGCCCAATTCCATAATCCTGTACCCTACCCTGTAGGCTGGTTTACCTATGTCACTTTTTCATATTCAATAGTTCCTAAAGATGCTATTTCAACCTTCCTTATCCTCTCCAGAAAGAAAAAGAGGGGAGATGCCCTCTCTTTACTTACATAGGCACCAAAAACCTCATATAAACTCTCACATAAAAAAATTCACTGGCTTGTGCTGCTTGCTGGACTTCCAGTGAACACAGTCTATTGTGCTTTTAAAGTCCTCTCCCTCAGAGACTTCCCAAATAAATATAATCTGTGACCACAGGCAGAGAAGAGGTGACAAATCTGTCAGCACAAAAGCCTCCTGTAATGAACCCTGGAGAAGGACTACACAGAAAACCAACTGCCATAGCTTGATGGCACCATATGACATAAAAATGCCCCAAAGATGTGCCCAGCCTTTGTGCAAACCCTCCTTCCTCAGGCTTTGCTCTCTGTTTTCCACTGGCCAGCTGGACTGAAACATCTTCCTGGGCATCCTATCAAAATGGGAAGAATCATGATCCAAGATGAAATCTTGGCATCAGGCAAGCCAAGTGGCCATTAACATGAAGGGTGGCAAGACTTTGCCCAAAGGATCCAGCACAGTCATCTTGTCAAGTTTCTGCATGCAGAGCTGGATTAACTCTGTAGATTAACACCTCTATCATCTTCTGAGTATTTACACTTTATTTCATCTAATACCAAGTATGAATTTTGTAACTAGTTATTGCACATTAGGCTCCTTCATTTTTATGATTTATGTTGCTAGTATCTTGGCATCCACCTCAGAATATAAATCAAATCATATATAAAAATTACTGCCAAAAAGAAAGAAGATTTATGCACAACTCATAGTGGTCATGCAGCATCTTTAACTGTAAAAGAAATTCTCTAATCAATTTAAGATACATCATCTTTCTCATCTCAGAGCTTTAAAAATGTACATTGTATTGAAAACCTATTCACAGTACTCCTCAAAGGCTGCACTTTCAACCCTCAGTTGGTTTCTGTAGCCATATAATGCAGATATACATCTCACAGAATTGCATGGTATAAATGTAGTCAAATGCTAACTTGAGACTCCTACCATTAAGAGTAGAACCACTTTTGTCCTAATTTTTAGCATATTACTAACGGCATTCAGTGTTCTTGAAGCACAAATGAAAGGCAACACCTAATGATAACTCTTCCCCTTTTGTGATTTAGTATGGGTTTTTTCTGTTGCTATTGTTATTATGTGAATGTGATTGGTTTTAGAATCACAGTTCTAAGTAAAACCTGGACAGACAAAGTGAACCATATCTGTCACAGAGATTATTACAAAAAAGTCAGTGCTGCTACTCTCTAAAATGTTTCAGAGAAGAGCTGCATATCATAAAGGGTGAACACCCTCACTAAGAGTTTGGAAGGGTGAAAATATTTTTACATTTTCAAGACAGGACATTACAAGCATTTTTCTGTAGTTCATGTTTTAAAGCTTCTTTAAATGTTTTCTAAAATTGAAATAGAATTCCATGTAAAATCTGTTTTAAAATTACAACTTTTCAAGTTGTAGTCTTATGGTATTTTTGGAAATATTAAATCATAGAATCATAGAATCATAGAATGGCTGAGGTTGGAAGGGACCTTAAAGATCATCTAGTTCCAACCCCCCTGCCATG
Source organism: Galbula dea (assembly GCA_013399015.1). Taxonomy (NCBI): domain Eukaryota; kingdom Metazoa; phylum Chordata; class Aves; order Piciformes; family Galbulidae; genus Galbula; species Galbula dea. The sequence goes on from VWZX01003777.1 coordinate 1,688,073, forward strand.
GGCAGGGAGGCCAATCACTAGACCAGGTCGCCCAGGGCCACATCCAGCCTGGCCTTGAACACCACCAAGGATGGGGCAGCCACAACCTCTCTGGGCAACCTGTTCCAGTGCCTGACCACCCTCCTGGTAAAGAAATTCCTCCTAATCTCTAACCTAAATTTCCCCTCTTGTAGCTTGTAGCCATTTCCCCTTGTCTTACCACAGTTTGAGAATCTAAAAAGTCTCTCCCCTTCTATCCTATAATCCCCCTTTAGGTACTGGAAGGCAGCTATGAGATCCCCTCGAAGCCTTCTCTTTTTAAGGCTGAACAACCCAACTGTTTCAGCCTTGCCTCGTAGGGGAGGTCCTCCAGTCCTTTAATCATCTTCGTGGCCCTCCTCTGGACTCGCTCCAACAGGTCCACATCTTTTTTATGCTGAGGAGCCCAGAACTGGATGCAGTACTCCAGGTGGGGCCTCACAAGGGCAGAGTAGAGAGGCAGGATCACCTCCCTAGACCTGCTGGTCACACCTCTCCTGATGCAGCCCAGGATGCGGTTGGCTTTCTGGGCTGCGAATATACATTTCTGGCTCATATCCAGCTTTCCATCTATCGTGACCCTCAAGTCCTTCTCTGCACTGATGCTTTCAATGAGTTCCTCACCCAGTCTGTACTCATAGCCAGGATTGCTCCTACCCAAGTGCAGGACCTTACATTTAGATTTATTGAGCTTAATTTTATTCTCTTGGGCCCATTCTTCAAGTTTATCCAGGTCCCTTTGGATGGCATCTCGCCCCTCTGGCGTATCAACCACACCACTCAGCTTTGTGTCATCTGCAAACTTGCTGAGGGTGCACTCGATACCCATGTCCAGGTCATTAATGAAGATGTTGAAGAGCATTCAGGCCGAGAAATTAGGATGAAGTCACAGAGATCCAAGATGAACAGTTTTCAGCAAAATCATCTTTCTTGTAAAAAAATAAAATATCCCCCACTAAAGAAATACAGCTTCAAATATTTTTGTAAGTCAGCTAAGACATGGGTGGAAACTCACCATGCCCCTCCTCTAGATACCTTAGTGCTATTGCAACTGTAATTCAAGAAGCCTAAAATCCCAAGGAAACTTATCAAGACAGATCTCCCATTTATCATAATCATTAATTAAAATAAAAATAAATGCATTTATATAGATCTCTAGCTACAAGATGAAAGATACAGATTCATTGACAGAATTTCCACCCAAATGGTTAAGAGCCCTCTTCCAGGGCAGGAGAATGAATGATAGCCATCCTCCTGCATACACTTTCTCGATGCAGTAGATGATACTGCATACAGTTATGGATCTCTTGGGGGATTTTGTCTGCATTATTTTCAGTTCACAAACCTTTTCCTATCCTAGATGACATTATCAGGGACATCTATCCTCCTCAGTCTTGACTGGTCTGCATGAAGCTAAACTCAGAGAGTGAGCACCATTTTGAAACCAGGACAAAGCTGCATCCACAGAACCACAGAGCTCCATCTGGATAACAACTTCAGCTCCTGAGAGCTCCAACACAGCAATAAGCCTGACAGCACTAAGCCTACCTGGAAAAGCCAAAAGAAACCCCAGTCTCTGAGTTCAGAATCACAGAATCAATCATTCAGGTTGGAAGAGAAGTCTAAGATCAAGTCCAGCTGTCAACCTACCACCACCATGCTACTAAACCATGTCACTAAGTATCACATCTAAACATCATTTAAACACCTCCAGGGACAGCATGCCTTCACCTGCATGAACTAACTTCTCCCTCAGACAAGGGGGTATAATGGTGTGGGTTTCAGTCTAACCTAGACACCTCAAAAGCCCAGCTGTCCAGTACAGCCCAAGTTTGTCTGTGGTTCCCTATGTTTCCTTGTGCACCTCACTGGAAGCCTGCAGGGTTGAGGACTAAGCAGGGATTTCTCTCTAGCTGATTTCCAGCTCTTGTTACTGAGCAAATGGCTGGTGGCTTTAAAAATCAGACCCTCATGTTTTATGGCCCTGACCAGGCATTTGATTTTCACAAGGGAAATAATACAGAAATGATGATAAATTGTTCAATAATTCCTCCAGTAAAAATCCCAAGAGAGAAGACATTGAGGAATTTAAAACTGAAAGGAAGAGATGTAATTACCAGCACAATGGTATTGTTTTGGAGGAGTGCATGGTTAATGCTACTGATGACTGAGGTTTTTCAACCAGTTACTTCTGCAGAGAATGTTTGTTCAAAGTGACCATGGCAATTGAACCTCATTCTGCAAACACTGCTGTAGTTTTCTGTAACTCAGTATGGCATGCCCCTGAAAGCAGGGATTGCAATCTTGCAGTGCAATTGAAGAAATAAATGTTTGCTTATTTAGTGTGTCCTTTAATCACCATGTGACTCTCAGCAGTCTGCTGCAATACTTGCCAAGAGTCATACTCTGGCAACTCATCATGCAAGTGATGGGAGAAGGAATGTTTTCTCATTCAGGGTGCAAGAATTATCCCAGCTCCTGGCAACTTGTGCACAGCTCACAGAGGTGCTAAAGCTGTCTCTGTGTGTGTGTGTGCATGCAGCAACACATGCATAGCACCAAATGCTCATGTCTTTCATTGTAAAGAAAAAGAATAGATAACCCTCACAGCCAAAGCGTTATTATCCTTCTCAATTTAGGAATCATACCACTAAACTCCAGTAGAATAGAACTCTCTTCACTGAGATCTGGCTGAGCCTTGTGACATTCGAAGACAGACTGAGAGAATTGGGGTTATTCAGTCTGGAGAAGAGAAGGCTCCAAGGAGACCTTCTTGTGGCATTCCAGTATCTGAAGGGGGCCTACAAGAAAGCTGGTGAGGGACTTTTTAGGAGGTCAGGTAGTGATAGAACCAGGGGAAATGGATGTAAGCTAGAGGAGGGTAGATTTAGATTAGATATTAGGAGGAAGCTCTTCACTGTTAGGGTGGTTAGACAGTAGAACAGGTTGCCCAGAGAGGTTGTGGAAGCCCCATCCCTGGAAGCTTTTAAGACAAGGCTGGATGGGGCTCTGGGCAACCTAATCTAGTGGATGGTGTCCTTGCCAGGCAGGGGGGGTGGAACTAAATGATTTTTAAGTTCTCTTCCAACTCTGGCAATTTTATGATTCTATGATTCTATTTCACTATAATGAGAGGACAGTCATAAAGCACCATGTAAAAATCTCAGATATACTGATGTCTATCCCAAATGTCCCATTTAGCTTCAGAAGAGCCAAAATTTTAGTTTGAATCTCACTCAGATGCTGACACAAAGCCAAGGTCAACACCCCAAAAAACATAGATAACTGAAAGTAGTCCACTTACAGCATTAAAAATGAATATGATCAATGCCCTCCAGATGAAAGCAGGATGAATCATTCCAAAATATCCAAACCAGACAAGAGACAGATATCAGGAAAGCTTCAGAAAAGTTTAGCAATGATCTTTCCAGCACTCCTTTTCATTCCTGTTACTTTGTAATTGTAAAACATATTTCAATTAAATTATCTTAGCCAGCTGGAAATATATTCTAATAACAGCTCTTTGCCATGGTTCTGCATAATGCCAGGAAAAGAGAACTTACATTCTCATTCACCTTAACAGAGGGCATAGAACAAATGCAGATGACACTTTCACAAGTTCTCCCTCTTTTAATGTTGAGTGCTCCCTCACTGAAATACTATTTTGTTTTAAACCTGGTTTTGCTTCTTCACATAAGGCAGTGGGTGTAGGGCACTCACATCCCATTGTAGCCATGAGAAATGTGAGCACTTTGTCAGCCTTTTTTTAAAAAACTTCATCTGATCTTTTGTATTTTTATATCTATGCAAATTCTCTAGGAATACTCTAAACTGTTACCCATGCTTAATGTCTTCATGCAATTCAGCACCAAACATACTTCCATTATGCATTCAGAGTCCATCATTTGTTACTGAATGTTATTTACCTCAGAAATAAAGACACTAGAAAGACTTATTACCTAGTGTGACCTTGTCTGCAAGGTACTTATGTATGTGCATGTGAGGAGACATTTTTCAGTGTCCCTTACCTGTATCACTGGCACTGCATTTAGGCTTTTGGAGGTGGAGGTCTTTGCCTCTGTGCCAGGTTTCATGTGCATATGAAAACAGTAACCACTGCAGTAATGTAAGGATGACAAGTGTATGAAACTATTAGTGACTTCTTAACTCTTGCTTTTGTCTTGAGTTGAAGAGATAGCACTCAGCAACAATCCTAACATTTCGTATTTACAGTTAAGTGGTGAAACCATTCTTCCATGTTCAGTCATTAACATACTATATCTCTTGATTATAAATTGCATGTATAAAAAACATCAAAATGAAGCCACTTCTAGAAATACCTATTAAATTATAGATGTTCTTTCTGGTTTTTCAGGTCCATTGTATGATGATTTGGTGTGCTGCAGCAATATCATCTCTGACTCAAAAGCTCTGTGCAGGGGATTTAGGAAGATAGCACAGACTGTAAATTGTCTAAAAAAAACCCTGGGAAATTTGGGACTACATCACTGTGAACAAACTTCTATTCAGCCACTGAGTGTAATACAGTGAGTGACAGAACTTGGCAGGCTTCACAAAAAGAGAAATAAAAGAAAACTTTTAGACTGTGCTAAGCTTTATGACAGGGCAGTAAAATCTTAATCAAGATACACTGAGCTGTACATAGAAGTCTGGATAATACAACACAAGTTTAACTGAGTAGACATAGCCAGAAGAAGATGAAAAAAATCTCCTTTAATGATAGATCCTCTGATTTTTTTTAGAGTATTAACTTTTGGAATTCTCACATTTGCTGATTTTCTTACCTATTTTTGTCACATATTATGCATAAGCAGATATTCTTGTATTTCACAAGGAATCACAGAATGTTAGGAGTTGGAAGGGACTTCAAAAGATCATCTAATCCAATCCCCCTGCCACAGCAGGATTCCCTAGACCAGGTCACACTGAAGTGTGTCCAGATGGGTTTTGAGTATCTTCAGAGAAGGAGACTCCCCAGCCTCTCTTGGCAGTCTGTGCCAGTGCTCTGGCACCCTTACTGTGAAAACATTTTTTCTTGTATTCACATGGAGCCTCTTATGCTTCAGCTTACAGCCATTGCCCCTTGTCCTGTCACTGGGCTCCTATCATTATTGCAATTATTTTGACAAGTTTTAATTACACTAGTCACTTTTAATGTCCCTTTTTATAGGAACATATAAAATGGCCTCAAAATGTGTACCAGCTTGCCTTAAAAATTGTGTTACCCCAAACACAATTCTAAACCTGCTGAAATCCAACAGATGTTTAGTTCATTACTACATATGGAGTGTGGGAATAGCTTTTACCATAGTTCTATTTCAGTGTATCCTCACTACAGGATTTGGTATGGAAGGATAATTTTTATAGAAATTAAGTCAGCTGTAACTATACAGCTAGAGATATTCAAGCTGAAATCCACTGATTTATTGCAGTTCAGATCTTCTTGCAGACATGCCACCTGAAATGGTTACATTGCAATTAAAAGATTCATAAAGGAAATAAAAATTAATACCTGATGGCAGAGATTTCTTTTATATTCTCTTTTGCAACTTCATGACAAGGCAGCTGTAAGGACATGAATGATCTGTTGAACTTTAATATCTCTCAAAAAGTGCCACATGATTTGGTCTGCGTGAAATAATGCCCACATAAAAGGCTGCATGAGCTAAAGATTTAACTCATACCAGCAGCACTTCTGAATCACAGAATCATAGAATGGCCCTGGGGTGGAAGGCACCTTAAAGATCATCGAGCTCCAAGGCCCCCTGCCATGGGCAGGGATGCCACTGACTGGAGCAGGTTGCCCAGGGCCACATCCAGCCTGGCCTTGAACACAGCCAGGGATGGGGCAGCCACAACCTCTGGCTGTGTTGAACCTAGTAACAACCTCAGTTCCAGTCTCAAACCCAAGCTTTGCCTTTCTCTGTCCCAGAAGTTCTTTCTAACCCAGATCTAAACATGTAGTCCAGATGGATAAGCAACAGCCCTAAAATCAGACCAGATGCCCAACTCTGACCTCCAGCAATACATGCCACAAACCAAGAACCTCAGAAGTCCTAAGTCCCTTTTAGAGCCATCAATAAATTTATCTCATCAGATTCTGCCAGTTGATATTCTGGCCTTAATGCTATCCCAATGTTAGCTGGTAATTCTTGAAGGCATCTGCCCTGAATCTATCCCAACAACCCCTAGTTCATCAGCCCTTTTGACCTTCAGGTCTGCCCTCTACTCTCAATTCAGGCTTGTTCTATACAGACTCTAGACCATGTTCCATACTCTGAGCCAATATTTGTATCAATCACTCATTTTTAAAGGTGCTAGAAGATAATTTCTGAAGTAAAAGGAAATTCAGTCAAGGTTGTTTGTGATGTCTCAGCCACACTGAAGCTGCCTGGAGTACTATTTTGGAATCAAAAACCTAACATGTTACCACTGCCTGGTCATAAAACATGAGACAAGAGTATTAGTCCTCCTGAGACCAGGTACAGACTGAACTAGAGGCTGTCATTTTTTGTTTGGTTACCTTGACTACTGTTCCTTTCTGTCAAACAGTCCTCCAAAGTTAGGAATTCACTTTGCAAGAATAAACTAAACTTTTACTGGGGTATTGCTGAGTTTCTTTCATCAGACACTCCTAAAAGTTTCCCCCTCAAGATAAAGGATCACAGGAATACAGGCTTTCTTGATTCTTTCATTTTAGCTCCAATTTCCCTATTGAAATCTGAGCTCTAAGGATGAGACAAGTCACTTCCCCTTCAATGTGTTTTGCTCTGTATGATTGCTTTGATGTTTATAAATTAGAAACCCACATCTCTGACACACTTTTCAATACAGTGAGTAACCTTCATGCCTGGTTGCCAGATGGAGTTCATACAGTATGCCAGTACTTAAATGCTATCCAAGTGGAACATCTTCCTTTGAAGACTTCATTGAAAACTCTTAAAAATCTAAAATCATTAACACTTTCTGTCAGTTATGCTTGCATAAATCATTTCCATTACTCAGAAACAGCAACAGGATGAAGAAGATGATATACTACCACAGTTGAAAAGATCCCATTCATCACTTGAAAAACTTCTACCTTACAAATACCTGGCCTTGTCCTCAAAGCAGTTTTATATTTAATTTTGAAGAAAAAGAGAGGAAGGGTTGAAAATGCAGGGACAGATTCTCACCTTGTCATTTGACACTGTTTCACTGATTTCAACAGATTTATTTGCTCAGTATCAGCTGGTGAGGTAACTCTTGGTATATAATTATTAGGGTTTTACTTCCATTTTAGCATGGCCACAGATTTAAAGAGACAGATACTGTCTGAGAGAAACAGAGTGAAAAGGAAGGAGAGTATAAAGCTGTTTCCATGGTAACTCTTGAGATAACAGTAACAGCCTACCTAGCCTAGGGGGACAGGTAAGTGAAACTAAAATATGCATGTAAGAGAAATACTTTCAAGGTCTTTTTTCAGTTTAAATACATATATTTGAATTTAGGTACTGCCTGAAAACCCTAGATATTAATAATCCTATATGTTCCATATAAACAGTAAAAGAACAGGATGATTTAGGTGAGAAAAAGTTTTCTGAGAAAAGCCTAGGATCTTTCCATGGAAAAAAATCAAGACATGACTATATCTGCCCTAAGTAAGTTGCACAGTCTTTATGCCATTTAAAGATCCCACCAAGGCAGCAAAGAAATGGACCTCCATAATATCTTGCATTTTGTTTCAGCATGTAAGTGGTTGACTTAGAAATCTAAACAATTATGTTTTTCATCATTAGTGAGAAGACAATTTCTGGCTTCCTGCACCAACACCCTTTGCACTAGCACCATGAGAAAGGCAAGGAAACAGCAAGGAAAGTCCAGTGGCATGGATGGCAAAACCAGAGCAAAAAAGCTTGGAAAATAGGGAGGAAAGAAAGGTATTAGTGGAGAAAGTCAGATGGCATCAGAAGGGTATTTAAAACAACAGAGACTGCTTGGAGAAAAAAAAGCTCAGAACAGATGATGGATATGACCAAGATAATCCCAGTCCCTTTCCAGTATCCCACACTTCAAGGGAGAAACTGTGATGGTGAGGCCAGCCAAGGCAATTGCCCCAGCCACACTGCAGGATGGCTCAGGAAGCAGACTCTGGATTGTAGAAACTGTATTTAGAGTGCATTTAGAGAAGGTAATACCAGTCACAATTGTCTCAAAGCACCCTGAAAGTTACTCCATGAGAGATTTCTCTGTTCTGCCTTGAGGCTGTAGCTACACCTCCACTACCTCACCTCTGCCTAAAATCTCCTCTCTCCTCAGGCAGCAATTAGGAACCTCAAATCCTGTGCAAATCTTTGCTGCAACCTAAGTGATTCCTTTTTCCTTTAAGGGGGAAGAAGGAATAATAATTCATCTCCAATATCATAGCTTCTAAACCACCTGCTGTTCTCATCACTGCCTCTCAGCTCTTTCTAACTCTGGAAGTGTGGTGTCCAGAGCTGAAGGCAAGATTCCAGCTGAGCCTTTTCCAGCACTAAGGTGAGCAGAGTAATTACATCTGACACTCCTCCTACAACATTCTGGAGTTACATTTGCCTTTTTACAACTGCATCATGTAGTTGGCATGCAGCTGAGTCGCTGAAGCCTTGTGGTACATATGTGTCTGATTCCCAAAAATAGAACTTCATTTTATTTCTGGTGAAGTCTCTGTTCTAACACCATCCTTCAGAGAGCTTCATTCTCCCCTCTTCTTCTGTCTGAGTCACAACAAAGTTTGTAACAGCATCTGCAACTTCACTAAGTTGTTAAAGGCAAATGCTGACCAGAACGGAGTACACAACAGATCTGACCTGCCCCAGCTCCAGAAGCCCTCCCAGTTCCATCCTCAGCCACTGCTCACCACTCAGGTGAACAACTAGCTTTAAATTTTTTTTTAAAGCTGTTGTGTTATGAAAGTGACCTCTAGAGCAGCTTACCTAGCTGGCTTATCAGAAATGGCATTTGGAGCTGTCACAGAATCACACAGAATCATAGAATGTCAGAGGTTGGAAGGGACTTCTAGAGATCATCTAGTCCAACCCCACTGCCAGAGCAGGCTCACCTAGAGCAGGTTGCACAGGATGGCATCCAGACAGGTTTTGAATGTCTCCAGAGATGAAGATTCCACCACCTCCCTAGGCAGCCTGTTCCAGTGCTCCACCACTCTTTAAGTAAAGAAATTCCTCCTTATATTTAGATGGAACTTTCTATATTCCAGTTTGTGCCTGTTACTTCTTACCCTGTCACTGGCCACCACTGAAAAAAAGCCTGGCCCCATCCTCCTGACACCAACCCATTAAGTATTTATAAGCATTGATAAGATCTCCCCTCAGTCTTCTCTTCTCTAGGCTAAACAGTCCCAGCTCTCTCAGCCTTTCCCCATAGGAGAGATGTTCTAATCCCCTAATCATTTTTGTAGCCCTTTTCTGCCACCCCCTCCAGAAGTTCCCTGTCCTTCTTGAACAGAGACCAGAACTGGACACAGGACTCCAGATGAGGCCTCACTAGGGTGGAGTAGAGGGGGATGATAACCTCCTTTGACCTGCTTGCCACACACTGCTGGCTCATGGTCATCCTGTTGTCCACCAGGACTCCCAAGTCTTTTTCTACAGAGCTGCTTTCCAGCAGATCAGTCCCTAACCTGTCCTGGTCATTGATGAATATATTGAACAGCACTGGATCTAGTATTGACCCCTGGGGAACACCACTCATTACAGACCTCCAATTGGACTCCATGCCATTGATCACAACCCTCTGAGCTCTGTCCTTCAACCAGCTGTCAATCCACCCCACTGTCCATTCACCTAACCCACACTCCCTAAGCTTGTCCATGAGGATACTGTGGGAGACAGTATCAAAAGCCTTGCTGAAGTCAAGGTAGACAACATTAACTGCCCTCCCCTTACCTATCCATCCAGTTATGCCATTATGGAAAGCCATCATAGTGGTCAGATGTGACTTCCCCTTGGTGAATCCATGTTGACACTCCTTTCCTCCACATGCTTTGAGATGATGGCCAGAAGGAGCTGTTCCATGACCTTTTCACAGATGGAGGTGAGGTTGACTGTTCTCTAGAATCAGTGTGATCAGTGATTTCTACCACAGAGCTGTAAGGATTGTAAAAGTATCTCAACAACTGTTTCAGGGTTAGTATTTTTTAAACTCTTGCCTTCTAGGATCATTGAGAATTTCCTTCAGTATTTCCCAATGCTCAGCTATTACCACAGGGCTTCTCAGTTGCACCCAGCTTCCTTTTCATAAATTGTCAAGTAACTGCTTAAACAGTTTTTAGAAAATCACTAAAAAAAGTTTTAAACTCTTTATCACTAGCAGGCATCTGAAAATTAGCTTACATATGTTTGACTAAGAGATAAAGAGATAAAGCATTTTCCTGACTGCTGGGGAAAGGCTGGCAATACTAAGGAGGGAGATGACAATAGTAATGCAGGGGAAAAAAGGACAAAAAATCTGTTCTTTTCTTCCTTCTTTCCTTCCTTCTTTACTCCTCTGGTGACTTTAGTATGATTTGATAGCAGCCCATCTTCTCCAACCCAGCTACAGATTCATTGCCCTTTTGAACCCAGCCAACAATTCTATTTGAAGCACCTACAGCACCAAGCCTGACAAACACAAAGCAGCAGAACACTAACAGCATTTATCAAGTACTTACAACTCCCTTTGTAAACTCCTGTAATCAATATTCTATGTTCTATGTCTGTTACAATGGAGAACCTGAAACAGTAATGCTATTCCTTATAGAAAATGCTCCTACCAGCAGATCCTGCAGACAAGGTTAAAAGGCTATGAATTGGGTCTCATTTGAAATACAAATGTACTCAAAGATTACTCCTCTATTTTTCACGCTTGAGGTAGGTTTTAAAAGGGAAAAGAAAAAAAACAAAACAACACACTACTAGGTAAGAAGATGCAAATTTGCAAATTCATAGAGTTTTGATAGATTTTATCATATTAACATATACTGAGAAATTCTTTAGCAATTAAATATTGTGCAGTCAAAACCACAAGCACTTCAGTTTCTTTAGGAGGCCTCATTTTGCCTCAATTTCTGCCTCACTTTCTCCTGACTCTACCATGCTTAACAAGAAGTAATTGCTATACTATGGAAGAATTACATTTGGAAGCTTTATTCTAGTAATATGAAGTCTGATTTAGCATTCCAAAACCAGAAAACAATCTCAGAATGAACAAAAAAGTGGGTAAGACATTATATTTTTGCACCATTAAATAGTAATTGAATGCAAAGCATTACTAGAGTTCATAAGAGAAAGTCCAATGCAATGCAGTGTTATATTGGGTTACACTGTACCAGTGTTTATACCTGCACTACCTATGAATCATCTCACAAGCCTGAGTTGTGAGCTTTGTTATGTCAGTATGATGCCCTGCTTATGCTATTTATCCTAACCCAAACCATCACACCCAACTGCAGTTAATGCAGCTATATTGCTTCTGGGACCAAGCTAACTCAAAACTACATTGTGACATGTAGACATACACAGAGCAGTGGAAAAAAGTGCAGTTTGAATGGATAAACTGTGCCATTTTTCAATTAAGTGACTTAATGGATGCAGCACTTCAAAACTGTTCCCATGGCAATGTAGAAACAGCAATGGAAATACAGGCAGTTTCCTCTTAGACTCACAGTACAAGGAGGAGAACAAAAACCTTTTCTCCATTTGAATGAACAAAAGCAGAAGCATTTTCCAGTGCAAACATGTAAAGCCCAAATCTTTCCCATGTCCTGACCACAGTAAAATTCATGAATAAACAGAAAAGACTTGCCAACAAGGTCAAAAAGCTTGGGTTTTGCTTTGTCAGACAAACAGGGGTTAGGACTGATTCACAGAGAACATCCTGCTTCCATTTCTCCTGAGCTAAAAATCAAAGCACTGTCAGAAGAAGAATCCCAGATGTTCTTTCAAGAGGGTGAATAAAGAGAGAAACAGTCTGTAAGGTAGGCTCAGCTTTGCTCATTAGTCATCATTTTCTGTTGTGTTTGGAAACAAGACTGCTAGTGCAGTGGGTGAAGCAGAGATGCATCACACAAAAAAAGTTATCACCCAGAAAATCTTCAGTGCTGAGGTCAATGAAAACACAGCCACCTAACACATTGTCTACATCAAAAAAAACCCCAGCAAATTCCAAGATAAACAAAATTCAAACCAATTTTTCTAGTTGCCTCTGCTGTCTTAGGAGTCTTCACCCTCTTACCACTCACAAACAGAAAATACCTCTTAAGCTGCTAACCTCATTAACCAAGGGGTTTTCCTCTGGAAAAAAAAATCCCTTTCACCACATTGTCCTACTGTCTTGAGTTATCTCACTCTAGTCTGACTTAATCTTTGGAAAAGCTAGCTTTTAGGCAAATGTCTAAATCAGGTGCTTGAAAAGCAGCAAGACTGAATCATTGCACTGTGATAGAAGTGAATGCTGTGGATCAGCATATCCAGTTGTCCAGAGATGTATCTCATTCTCTACTGTACCAGCCTGATACTGATATTTGCATTCTGATTGTACCTAAAACCACCAAACTGCCAGACCCATTACACTTCCACCTACAACTGTCTCATGCACACATAGCTAACACACTAAAGTAGTACTACAGACTGATTTGCATAGTGAGGAACTCTGTTTCTCTTGTAGAGTTCAGGAAACCAGTTTCTTTTTTTGTTTTTTTTTGTTGGGGTTTTTTTGAGCTTGATATAGGCCTCACTGCAGCTATCACTTCAAATCTAGAGCTGGCAGTAAATCTGGATTGAGACATAGTCTAAGTCTAAAAAAGGCAAGTGAGAGCAGAGATTTTTGAAAGCAGTCCCCAGTAAAAATACCATTCTGGTTACATTGTCTGCCCACCTTATTGAAAAGTCCTTTTGTTTGCCTTCTTTATTTTCTTCTCCTGAGCATGAGTCATGAAGCAAAAAGATGCAATAACACATATCCTTTCAATGAACACAGTAATGTCACTGTGCCCTGAAATCCAAGGCACTGCTTGGGCAGCTGCATTCTACCTCATACTGCATGACACAAAGCTAAACACTAAAATATGAAGGGCTCCAACAGAGGAGATGTGAGTCTCTCACTACCCTGACTTTTAATTAAATAATAATCAGGATTAAATGGAACTTAATTTAATTCCATGGGAAACTCACACCCACTCCATGGGAGTGCATCACTTGCTAGCAGTCAGCACTGTATGGACTTCTCTTTTTATTAATGACTACTCTTCCACCCCAGACACTGTGTTTGTCTGTCTGTCTCCTTGTCACTCTAGATGTGGGGCTTTTATAATCTCCTGCCTATGAACCCTCCAAAATCTGTCCTTGGAGTATTCTGGAAGGATCAGTACTGGATGTCTTTGCACATGTAAGCTGCAATATAGCCAAATGTTCCCAATATGTTCTTGAACTTAACCTGATGAATGTGGCTGGGTATTTGTTGTTAATTTTAATGAGACACTTACTTGCTTTAGAAAGGACACAGAGGCAGCTTCCTTTGCTGTCTCTATTGTGACAGCCCATACTCCTTAGCCACAGGGAATAGACTTTGCACCCAGCATGAACCCTGAGTGAAGAGAATCTGGGATGTTCACTTTTGCAATGGTTTTCTAACTGTATGAGCTGAACGTGGTTTGGAGATGTTATATTTTGTTTCTCACAGAAAGCACTGATACCTTATGCCCCTTCATCCCTGGTGTAATGTTAGCTGAGTCAGTGGAACTTAGCTGGGCCAGATATGATTTATATAGATGTTGTAGAGACTACTGCAGTAATTTCAGAACAAGAATATCACAGTGACCTTGACATGCCTTCTGTTCTCTGTTGGTTTTAGCAGTTTTAATGAAGACATCTTTCTTGAGCAAAGGATCAAGATGTGGTCCCTGAGACTACCCACACAGATGATGGCTTCCAAATTAATTTTAAAATCACAGCAAACAGATTTAAGGGTTATTATGAAAGACTCAGAGATGGTGCCTGCTGAAAGCCTGATTATGCTCCCAGCCACCATTTTTCAGACATGGGCAAATCTGTTAAAGTAAATCTCCAACTAGGATGCTTGTGTTCTTTTAAATTAATGTTTCATTTCAACTATGTTTCCTAGTCCCTCTTGTCATTTTCTGAGGAATACATGTGCTGAAATGATTCCTTTGATGAGGTGCAGACAAGAAGCTTAGTGTGCTTTGATATGGAAAAGGAAAATGGGCCCTCTTTGTTTCTAGGGAACCAGTTTGCAAATCAAGGAATGATGATGATCACTGTAGTTAATCAGGGTAAACCTTTTTTTTTTAAAACCAGTACAGAAGGTTGGAAGAAGCAGCTTATTCAAAGAGTTATGTGCAACCAAGACTAGACCTTCCATAATTACCTAAGCTTCCATTCTCCTTTTTCTTCAAAGCATCATGATATAATGGACTGGAAAATCAAACTATGTTTGGACAAGGAATCCCAGAGGACAAAGTCATGGCCAGTCAGACATCAAAGAGCTCCAAACCTTTAGCACATCACTCCATACATGTGCAACCTTTTCATATCTTAACCAGTGAGTAGCAGCAAGAAGTCAATTTTTGACCATATTTGTTATTCTCACTTCCCTGTACACCTCAAAACCAGGAGGAAATGACTAAGGAAATCCAGAGTACTTATACTTGACATGTCCCAACCATGCAGACAGAGGGAGCAGACACTGAATACAGATGAAATAGAGTTACATAAGTCTGTAACTGCACTTTGGAGTGTGAAAAGAAGAGGTCCAATTGTACAGCCACAATCTTCCCCTGTAAATACACATCCATTTATCTTTTAGAAAAATCAGAAGCAAGGCTCAAAATTGCCCCAACAAAGAACAAAAGCATTTTTGATGCCAGTGTAAGAAGGGTCAAGTCTTTGCTGGTGGGGAAGACGCCCTGCTATTGCAGACTGGAAATGGGAATATTTTGAATGACATTAACAGGCTGCAAATTGTGAAATGACTTTGTCTATCTTGTTCACTTCTATAGAGGCCAATCTAGAGTCAGAGGAGGTAGCTGCTATAAGACTTTGTACTTTTTGACCTCACTGCATCTAGAAACATTAGCAATAACATCATATTACTTCATCTGGTTTTCATACACAGAATGATGCTTCAAAGTGAAAGTCACATTAAAAATGGATTAGATTAGATGTGCTAAGTGCCTACTGCAAAGTGCAGCATGCCTTCAGGTTCCCTGGACTTCTGTGAGAAAGGACAGTACTGAGCACTTTGCAGGAGCTGGTAAGTTATGACTGGCAAGTCTCCTCTTACTGTTTCAGTATTTGCACATACGCATTCTTTATCAGCAAAAGGGATAACTGCTCCTGTAGTTATTATGAGTTAGATCATTTATAACATATAAGATGTTTATTCCTCACATACCTTGTTCAGTAAAAACTACACCTAATTCTAGATTTAGAAATACCCAGTTCTACCAAATTTTACAGCTCCTTTGCACTGATTGCATACATCAGAGAAAAGGCTTCTACTTCACTTTATGCTGCTAGGGAATCTTTGATGCTTTTTTGAGCAGGTTTCTTCCAGGTCAGTTCCAGGTACAAAGTAGGCCATGTTAATAAAAATGTGCATTAATCAACCAATTTATTTTTAAAAGACACTCTTAGTCAGCAAAAGGTGTCATAATGAATGATATATTGTCACCCTGATTCCACAAGCCACCTGCAGCTCATCATGAAGCTACAAAACAACCTCAGAGAAACTAACAATCTTCAGATCCAAAAATACAGAAAAAATGAAAGGAGAAAACATATTCCCTCCATTGTGAGTCAGCTCCCCCTCAAAAAGAGAAAGCTGGAGCAGTTTCTGTTGGGGAGCTGTCACATTCCTACTTCTATTTTCTTTTCCATTTCTTTGATCTAAAACATCTCAGCCACTGGTGGCTAAAGCAGTCTAGGAGATTTACATGGCTCCTCTGTTCACTCTTGGGTACTTACCACATTCTCTACTGCAGGCACTTTTTAACAATTCATTTTAATTTCAGTCTGGAAAACACAGACAGTGTTATGGAACAGACATCAGCAGGGGACAGTGCCTCTCTTAGACCCCCACTGACCTCTGGATTAAGAATCTGAGATTCTGTTCCTGGCTGTCCCAAGGATCCATGAAAATTACTTCAGTGCTGGATTCCTCACTCTTACACAGGAGCATACTAGTTTTTACACTATATTTCATTGCTGAGAAGGGTCCAAATCAGTAATACTGCACTTTCATCAGCCACATCTATTTTTCTGAAGACAATTCCTTTTCTGAGAGGAATTGTCACTCCAGCCAAAGACGGATACACTGTCATTGTAACATCTGTAAGCCCTCTGTAGCAGGAAGGATATGGAGCCCAGCAGAAAGAAAGACTCACACCATTAACAAGAGCTCTTTGCCTCACACTAAATGGCACTTTTCTGGGAAAACACTCTCAGGAAAAGTAGCAACAGAAGGTAGTAGCTGTTGTTGGCAGCCATACAGCAAACTCAACTGCACATACCTCATCCCTCCTTGCCAGGCAGCCCATGAAGGGGGACCTGAAATCCCAGTGAAGCCAACAAATGACATGCCTGCGACATTCATTTCTGTGCTGGTAGATGCATAAGGCAGAGCCACACAAAGGAAAAGAGTTAGTAGGAGTAAGCCTAAGTGTACATGCCATAGAACCATAAATCTTGTATTTTACCTATCTAGAATCAGAAAATCCTTCCAAATAGTACAATACAAACTTCTGAGAGTGACAAACAAGTTCTGGTACACATTTTAGGATGCCATTTTGCTGCCTCCTATGTGTACACAGAGACCCCTAGCTGCAATTTTGCTTAGAACAAGCATTTGCTGGAGAATACCATTTAATATTATTTTAATTGAATAGTCAGGTTTCATTTGAGCAACCACCACACAAAACTGCAAGACTGTATAATGCCATTGCCCTATACAGAATACCTGGTAAGGGTTCACAAATTTCCAGTGTCACAAGTTTGTCAATCATCTATGCAGTGTTCCACTGAAACTTCTTGGTGGAAGGGTTCTTGGTGGAACAGTCTGCCTCTGAGCAGTATGGTATCTACCTCAAAACCCTATGAAAACTGACATATCATCAGACATTATTTAATTCTTATGAGACACATTGGGAAGCCCCTTAAAAAGCTGTTACATGACCCTTCATGCTTAGACAAAGTGCTGACTCCCCATTGCTTTCAAGTAACTCAGCTCACAGGCAGTACCAAAGATGGGATGTATGTAGCTCTGGAAGCAAAACAGGAACAGATCTGAGACTGCTTGCAGCAGGTAGACTGCAGAACAGCTGCAGGCATGCCTGCCCCCCAGGCCCAACCTCCTATGTATACAGCCTAACTGTGCTGGAGTCTAAGTACACATCAGATGCCTAGTACACTCCAGATGTTCTGGGGCATACAGGTCCCTACCTGTTCTGATCATTCTCCTCCTGAAGGCTGTCCCCAGGCACAAAGTGGGCCAGGTCTGTTTAGGGGCCAGTTTACCTGTCCCCTTGTTGTTCCTTCCTAACTCTGTGTTCACACCTCACAGTACCACTATTAAGATTCCTTCTTTTGTCTGTGCTTTTGGAACAATTTTTGTTGTCAATCTTCTCCTCCCTTGACACAAACAGGTACTGCAAGGTACTTCATCAAGGAACTGAAGGCCATACTTGCCCTTACACTTCCATTTGTAAACTGGTTTTTGTGAACCCCAAGAAACACATGATTCTGCAGAAGTGATATATGCTTCCTTATTTCTCTGGCTGAAGCAAAAAAAAGATTTAAAATCAGTTATAGCTGCATAAGATCAGCATGTTCACCAGGAGAACTGCTTATATCAGCTCACCACAGTAATGAGCTTTTGACCAGGTAGGTTGTGTTGAACCCTATTGGATCAATGTGAAGAAGGAAAAGCTCAGCTTATATGAGTACTTCATCCTCTAAATCTACATGGCAAGATGCCAAGATGGCCCACATATGCCTCATATGCTGTATGAGGGAAATTCAAACTAATTTTACACCTTTTCCTATCCATCTTGCTTTCTCTTCCTTATGCCCAAGATATTAGGATTTTAGCAAATAAAACCTGAGAGGGACTAAAAAGGCTGAGACCTCATTACATCTTGTTTACAAATCTTCTGTCACTTCAGTTAAATGCAATCAATTTTCACTGGTAAAATATCTTTTGGAGAAGATCAATAGAATGATCAGCTGAAGTTCTAACTGTCTGAATGCAAATACTGATGAGCAAAGCTCTTTATGCAAAAAAATCTGAAAAACATACACAAAAGGGGAATGAGATTGTGCTTGAGTGTGCTACTAAGTGCATTCAGCAACTCTGCCTTCTCTCTATCTTTCATCACCAGAGCACCCACTTCATTCAGCAGCCAAACCACATTTTCCCTAGTCTTCTTTTTCCCGATGATGTGCTTGAAGAAGCCTTTCTTCTTGTCTTTGCCAGATATAATTCCCAAAGGGCTTTAGTCTTCCTCCTTGCATTCCTGCATACTCTGGCAACGTTCCCATATTCCTCCCAAGTGGCCAGTCCCTTTTCCCATATAGTGTAAACTTCCTTCTTCCCTTTGAGTTTTTCCAGAAGTTCCTAGCTCACACATGCAGGTCTCCTGCCTCCTTTGCTTGGTTTCTTACTTATAGGAATGCACTCATCTTGAGCTCAGAGGTCGAGAGAGGTTCTACTCCCCTTCTACACTAGCCTGGTGACACCACATCTGGAATATTGTGTCCAATTCTGGGCCCCTCAGTCTAAGAACAATAGGGAACTGCTTGAAAGAGTCCAGCACGGAGCCACAAAGATGATGAAGGGGCTGGAACGTCTTCCTTATGAGGAAAGGCTGAGGGAGCTGGGTCTCTTTAGCTTGGAGAAGAGGAGACTAAGGGGTGACCTCATCTATGCTTTTAAGTATGTAAAGGGCGGGTGTCAGGGGGATGATGGGGTCAGGCTCTTCTCAGTGAAGCCCAGTGACAGGACAAGCAACAATGGTTGTAAGCTGAAGCACAGGAGGTTCTGTATGAATTTTTTTCCCAGTTGAGGTGGCAGAGCACTGGCACAGACTGCCCAGAGAGGCTGAGGAGTCTCCTTCTCTGGAGATATTCAAAACCTGTCTGGAAGACTGTGCATTGGCCCTTCATGTGATCTTCACGTGCCTTTCACATGCCATTTGGTCCAGTGGTAGTTCTGGCCTGCGATTCTCCAACACCTTCTGATTCCTTGGATTCCTGCACTGTCTCCAGGCAAGCCATTCTCTTGACTGGTTGCAGCTGCCGTTGACACTTGTCCCCTCCTTATCTTCTGGTTTGTGCTGGATTTGTGCTGGCCTGTTAAGGCCTTGAGAAAAATTCCTGTGCACATAGGAAGACCCTGATCCAATGATCTCCATTATGAAGTTTCTAACTATGTCAGTGAACAAGCAGCTAACTCCTCCCTCTGCTGATTGAAAAGAAATGAATTCACTATATGTGAACACATTCAAAGAAGAAATGTCCCACTAAGGACAATGGTTAAGATGCATTTCCATATCAAAGGAGATAGATAAACTGGTCTTCCTAAACTCTAGATTATCTTCAGGAGGATTTCCTACTACCTCTGCCAGTCATTAACAAGAAGTCACTCATCTGACACAACTGTCTATAAAAGAGACAGATCAAGAAAGCGCCTGAGTCACTGAAAAGAAAGCATTTGGAGATCTGTGAATGAAAAGTGCTATGAGACAAAAGTAGATATGCAGGGCAGTGCTTATTCACCATCCTTGCCTTCTAAGAAGACAGCTTTCCAGATACCTAAGCAATTTCTGAAAACAGTTTCAACAGTTTTGATTAGTATCTACAGGGTGGCTTTATTGCTTTCCTTGATTAAAAAAAAAAAAAAAGGTATATTTTAATACCATCTGTAACTGTGTGTTGAGGTGCACATTAGAACATCTCTTCAAACAACACAATTCTTAGTTTCAGCCCAGCCTCAAAAAAAAGCTCTCACCTGCTCAGGGAAAATGAATAGGCACATTTAGGCTAATATGTAACTATCTGCACAGCTTTGGAAAAGCATGGACTGATATATAAGGGCTGTGAGACAGCACATCTTCACCTGTGGTTAGCAGAGGGACCTCTGGAACTCTCATATATTTTTTAATGTTGACATTAAGTAGAAAAAACACATGTAAGCAGAGTGAAATGAGGCCTTGGGAAGCAGCTGCCAGTTGCTAAAAATTCATTGTAAAGCATATGAATTTTGACCTTCTTGTTGCAACCAACCAAGTTACCAGCAAAGGCCAAGTACTTGCCACTCTACTGTGTCCTGCTTTAGGCTACACATCTTAACATTATCTCAATATGCATTAGTAATTCATGCACTTCATTAGGAATAACTAGGCAGGAAAAGTGAAATAAGTACTTTAAAGGTTTTACAGAATTTTTCACACTGAGGAGGAATGCCAGGGAACTTTAGAGAACTCATTTACAAGGTGAATACTGTTATTTACATTGAAAAAGACAATTTTAAGATCATCCAGTCCAACTGTAAACCTAAACTTAACCCTGCTGAGGCCACCAAACTATGAACTCTTGACAGAATTCTCTTCCCCAAGTTTTTGTACTGTTGTTGGCTGTGATTGCATATGCTCCCCAAACACTGCCATCAACAGTAACCTGAACTCTAAAAAACTGTAGAATGCATTCCATCCAGGCAAAACCTAAAGAAACCTGTGTCAAGCTCTCCTACCTTTGCTGCACCAGTAGACATTTCACTGTATCTTACTCCTAATGAGCTTACACTGTTGCCAGAATTTTTCCCGCTTCTAGTACAAATGAAACTAATTTTTCTTTAATTTTTCTAATCTTGTTAGATTTTTCCTTAATGTCTCTGCCTGTCTTTGACAACTTTCTGTAGCTCAGACATTCCAGTTTACCTTAGTTGCTACGTATTTCCCCTTTATGCCCAAAGTTTTACATGAACATACATCCATATTACATGAGCTCTGAAGCAAGGGGCACTCCAGAAGCACAACTTACTAACAACTGATCTGTAGAATGCTAAAATGTATTGGAAGAAAGTTTGGGGGTTTTTTTAAATAAAGATTACAGTTATTTATGTCACTGCAGCTATTCAGTGTTGTCACTGATTCTGTGTGTCTTTTAACCCCTGTGGAACTAGACACAGTCCACGTAGGAAACATCAGCCGCTGCATATCCATGCAAGCCACTCAGCGCTCCCACGGCCGCAGGTAGATATGTTTGTGCCCACCAAGGCTAGTGCATAGTGCCTGCAGGCCCTGACCCCCCCGCACCCCACAGCTCCTATGGTCTGCCAACCCCCAACCCCAGCACCCACAGCCCCCCCCAGCTCCCACAGACTCCCCCGTAGAACCCACTCACCCTTCTAGATGCCCCCCAGTACAGTCTTCCCCCAGCACCCACGTATCCTCCCAGAAGCCCCCGCCCCGGCACCCACGGATCCTCCCAGAACCCCAACAGCACCCACGGACCCTCCCACACCGCCCATAGTACCCATTGTACCCCCGCTCCAGCACTCACGAACCCTCTCAGACTCCCACAGCATCCACAGTCCCCCTAGACACCTCCTCCAGCAACCACGGACCCTCCCAGACCCCCACAGCACCCACAATCCCTTCTCCCCAGTATCTAAGGACCCCCTAGACTCCCCTACAGCACCCACAGCACCCCTGGTTCTCCCCCCCGCAGCAGAGCCCACTGCGGGCTCGGAGCCCGCGGCGTTCTCAGCCCTTTGCTGCCCCCTAACGGGCAGCGGCCCCTACGCCACTCCACGGCCGGCTCGGCCGCAGCACCAGCCTCGGCCCCAGACCCAGCCCCGGCCCCCTTGTTTGGGGAGGGGGTGTCCCTCTCTAGCTGTGCAACAACGGCCTCATACTGGGTCTGTCCTGCCTTTGCAGACTGCCTTGCTGTGACTGCGAGCAGGATGCACAAAGCTGGAACAGTTTATAGAGAAGACACGGGCCCTAATTCAGCTGGGAAAACAGCACTAAAATCGCTCTGGTATAAACACAGTGACAATGAATCTCTCTCCTATCCTTTGTCCAGATTATTGAACAAGTGAAGGATGGGCATTATAAGCTATTTTTCACCCAGCCAACCCCTTTTCTCATGTATGCAAATCAGCACACAAGGGATTTTAAGCCCATTTTTCTTTTAGAAAGGAGCTAGAAGAGTATAAATTCGTCTCAGTCCTTCACGCTTCTCCTGTTCTCAACTGGTCATAATTTTCATTTATTGTTTGTGCTACCCTTTAAAACTAATCAGACTTTGCTTTTCTAGCTCTCCATTCCACTGTCTTCTGTTAGTACATGAGAAATGGCGGCGCTTTTCCATGCAGTGACTCGGAGGACTGATGGGGTGAGCACCCTCTAGCACCACAGCACCTGCCATGCCTCTGGTCTGGACCCCAGTTAAGGGAACAGCAGCACTAACAGTGCCAGGGGAAGGGAAAGGAGCTCAACGTTCTTTGCTTCATCTTTAGATGTGTAAACCAAACCAAGGATGTAAAAGATTTTTCCAAACCCTGAAAGAAAAAGAAATGTAATAATCTGCTACAGCAGGGTTGGGATTGAAAGGGTTTAAATAATTGAAATCAATAAAAGGTGAACAATTTATTAGTAATGCCAACAAACACTGAGAAATTTCCACTGGACTGATTTTCTGGTTTCTAACAGAAGAATTTTATTTTATTAAAACCACGTTTGAGATCAGCCTGACATTGCAGGAAGCTGCCATGGCACTGCCAACGCACTGCTTTCCAGGATTAGTATTTTTGGCCTATTCCCTCCTCTTTGGGCCAGATTCCTGCAAACCTGCAACTCCCACAGTTTGCCTGAGAAAAATAAATCTCATGGATACAGCAGTTGGGAGTTTGGTGGGAAGAGAAATTCTCTTCTGGAATCTCTTCCTGGGAACCCTGGATTAGGTGGCTATGCACCATCATAGAATTCTCCAAGCCAAAAGGGACCCACAGGGATCATCTAGTCCATCTCCCAGCCCTGCACAGGATACCCCAAGAATCAAACCATATGCCTGAGAAACAACAACGCCGTCTCCCCTCAGCCTCCTCTTTTCCAGACTGAACAAACCAAATGACCTCAGCTGCTCCTCATAAGGTTCCCTGTCCAGACCCTTCAACATCTTCATAGCCCTCCTCTGGAGGCCTTCCAATAGCTTCATATTTTTCTATACTGTGGCTCCCAAAACTGCACACAGTACTTAAGGTGTGGCCGCACCAGTGAAGAGTAGAGCTGGACAATCACCCCCTTGGACCAGCTGGCAATACTATTCTTAATACACCCCAGGTCATGGTTGGCCCTCCTGGCTGCCAGAGCACACTGCTCACTCACATTCAGTTTGTCATCAACCAGGACCCCCAGGTCCCTCTCTGTACTGCTGCCCTCCAGCCTCTCATTCCCCGCTCTACACACACGTTTGAGGTTGCCCTGTCCCAAGTGCAGAATCTGGCACCTCATGCCATTGGTGATTGCCCAGTGCTCTAATTTAGCAAGGGCCCTCTGCAGGGTCTCACTGCCCTCGAGGGAGTCAACAGCTCCTCCCACTTTTGTATGTCAGCAAACTTGCTTATTAATCCCTCAATTCCTGAGTCCTGCAGAGAGCAACACCAGACCACAGTCTCAGTCAGTCTGTCCTTGCACTCCTGCCACTTGGTTAACATTCTCCAACCTTCCCACAGCCTGACAGACCCACAGCTGCTACTCCCATCTCAGGCATCTTTGATGCTATAGGAATCCGGTGAGTCATTTTTTGTAGACTGACCCGCTAGGACAAAAGGCAGCAGTAGGCTTTTAAGGGCAATTTTGCTAAGGCAAGACACAGATCAGGGCTGAAATAAAGCATTTTGCAATATTTGAAAGAGACAAAAAAAAACCCCAAAGCATGTTACTTTCAAGAAAAATCTAGTGCTGTGCTGGTGCAGAAGAGAAAAGGGACAAACAAGGAGTTTCAACTTTTAAAAATTCAGTTTACAGAGAGAAGAATGGGTTAAAACAAGAGGTTCTTTCCCATGCATTTCACTGGGGGGAAGGGATTTGGAACAAAGTGCATGCTCTCTGGAAAGATATTAAAAAGGCATTTTCTGTCAAACAAAAGATTTGATGTGTTCCATCTTCTATTGCTGCTACTGCACACATACAGGAAGTACATGGATAAAATGGTGTCAAACAGCCATGCCAGAATAAAAGAAGGTGTATTAGGACCTGCAGTGTTAGATAAGTCCCTTATGTAAACCTATTACTTACTGGTGCTTCTACTGTGGAGCAACTGGCTAATCAACCTGGAAGGTAGCATCATACATTACCTGAGTTGATAACAACCGACCTCAATTAAATGCCTCAGCTGAGGTTTCCAGTTAGAGGTGGAAACTGCCATTTTAGTTTGAGTTCAGATGGCTTTGTCACCAAGAAAAAAAAAGGTGATGACAGTCCCCTTGTAGCTGTGTTCATTATTGGCATTTCATCAGAGACACCTTCAAAATCAGCCAAAACAAGCTAATGAAGAATAACCAGACTCATATGGCTGGGCCAGCTGGTCATGTTTCTCTATGATATGAAGTGTATTGCTCATTTTAGGACTGGAGTTACCACTGCTGCCACATAAATTTTGTACTCTTCTTACTGTTGTGAAAATTCTTAACATTAAATAAAACCAACACAGTATAGGAGTGCTGGAACAGAAGTACAGGATGGCTGCTAAGAGCAAAAAGACATGTTCAACAGGATGTGACCTTCCATGTGTCTTGCCTGAGATGTTCAGAAAAGCCATCTGCAAGGTCTGAAGTTACATGCTGATTTCCCTGCCAGAGAAAGTGGCATTCATGGTGAAAGAATACAAAACAAAACAAAAAAAAAGGGGGGAGTGGCACACACTGCCCTTTGGTGCATCTCTGCTCACTACATACTTAGTCTAACATGCCCAAGCAGAGCAGAGCAGAACAATATCTTCTCGAGAAGTTGGCACACTCTTGGAGATGGAGGACCAAGGAAACTTCTAAAACCTGGTTCTCTGTCCCTGGGGATTCACCATAGTTCACTTTTACTTTACAGCTTTTATGCATACAAGATCTTACACAAAAGTTGCAGCCCACTGAAGTTATCTGTATGTTTTGCTATGGATGCTAGTCAGCCAAAGAATATCCCCTTTTTTGCAACAGTTCTGTACTGAGGCTAGTCCCTTCTGCTGAGTGAAGAGGCTTAGTTGTGAGTGAACAGCCTGGTGGGGGAACCTTGTTGCTACATGCAACAAAAGGGTTTGCAGTTAAGGCAGGGAACCACGGCCTGATTTGGAAGAGAATGCTTTTTTCTTTTTCTTTTTCTTTTTTCTTTCTTTTTTAAGGCAAAACCACCTGCATGGTGTCATCTAGCAAGGTTTTTCTGCTGCATCTACTCTCTTCTGTTCTAGTACAAACTAGGGTTCAAAGCAACCAGCTTTTCTTCGAACTGGAAGAGAACAGGGGGGGTCATAGAGGCAGAAGTAACTCAAAGGTGTTTAAAGAAAAGAGAGGCTCTGATCTGAGACCACTTCCTGCCTAAGACTTCAGTCAGGCTAACACACATTATCATCAAGCACATAGGTATGCTGATGAGTATGTATGGTGGAGCTTCCACTCACTACATCTTTTGTGTAATCATGCCAGCATACCCTAGTGATATTCTAGAGATACATACACAGACTAATTATATAAATTTGGCATAGAGAAGCTAGATCAAAGCTGAGCATCAAAGCTGAAGGCTTTTCACAAGTGAGGGGAGAAAATGTCAGCATAGCCTGAACAGTGTAGAATTTGAGTCATGTCTGTCCTCCTGCTCCAAAGCCAGATGGGTAATAAGTCCTTCTGGTGAGAGCAAGTAAAGTGGAGTTTCTTGCCACAAAGCAAATTGGACAACCAAAAACTTCCAAAGTAGTGTTTCACAAAGTTCCGAGAAGCTGATCTACATAGCAGCATTACAGATAACCATGGCACACAGAGGTTATGGGCAAGTCTGGACTGGGATGGGAAGAGCCTGACATTCTCCATGCTCATTTTCTTATTAGACAGTTGACAGAGTGATGTCCTATAAACTTACAGGGAAGATCTACTGCAGAACATAACATCTGTGGAGAAATTCTGACACTGCAGGATATAATTTAAGCAAAAATTTCAGAATTCTGTGCTAAATGTTTTATTTTTCTTTCATTGAGACAAATATTTTTAGCATTCCCAATATTCCATAGAAAGTATCTGTATTCAAATAGCCAACTAACTTTATTTTTGCATGTTCCCAATCTTACCAAAATAAGTAACCTCCAGAGGATTTCACAGACAAGGTACAAGCAGAGATATACTTTGACTATTGAAAACAACATTTTTCAGTGGCAAAACTTTACAATGGGATGAATGTTCAACCAATACTAGGTCACAGCAAATATAAGAACATTACAGAAGAGGAATTCTCCAAGCTGCTATAAATGTTTTATAAAAAATTTTCTTCACCACTCATTTGTTGCCTTCCTTGGCAATCCAGCAAACTTGTCCAAATAGTGTGTATGCCTGTTTTTCCAGGATTCATTTACTCTGAAGCAGCAACATGCTTTACCTGTCCCTGCACATTACAACTGATTCTTCCAACATAAAGAAATGCCAGTGCAGCAGGATGCAGAACAGTGTGACTGTAGCTAAGCTTGTGATTCACTGCATTTCTCAGCCCTTTATTACCAGAGAAAAAGACAAATAGGAAAACCTGTAGGTATTCTGTTGTCTCCACAGAATGTTGGAGGTAAGAGCTGCAGAGAGTAGAAAACAGTGCTCCTTCAGTGCAAATCACTACATTGCTGAAAACTCACACTCTGCAAGGGATGAGGAAATGAGTTCTCTGATTTGAATCAGCACCAGTTACAGATCTGCTAGTCCTCTGGGTGTGCCTTCTGCAGAAGCTATTGAGGGAGATACCTACAAGATGTTTTCCTTCCATCAGGGTAGCATGGGGCACCAATTAGACCACTGGCCTAACACAAGAAAAGTAGGCTTAACTGTCTGTTTAATCACAAGTTCTTGTATGCCCTTGTTCCTCTACTGGAAAATATCGCTCTTGTGGTAGAAAAGGTGTTTAGGTACCCAGAACCATGTTGGGTTAGAAACAGATGAGATGAACATGCAGTGCAAGGAGTGACAACCTTCTGACATCCATTTCTTGCATAACACAGTCCATTGTCTCTTTTCCTCTCAGATTTTACCAGCAATAAAACTTTCTACCACATCCAGCACTCCCCAGTATTGCATGTAAAGTAGATACACAGCAGTGAAATGAGCAGCCCTTGCCTGGCAGTCAGTCCTTCATCCATACTGCTGTGGCATCTGGCCCTGCCTGCAAACACATACTTCCCTGTGAACAGCTGCAGGCTGACAGGGCTTAGCAGGGGAAAGGTTCTCTTCTATTAGCTTTCACATCCGTGCACAGTTGTTTGCTAATACTACTGCAGGTGGCAAATAAACAGCCTTTTTAAAGGCAGCCATGTCTGCTGCAGTGTGTTACCAATAGCCTCAGCCAAAGTACCTTCCATTTCTGAGTCATGTCTGATATCCAGTTCTCCATACACTGCAAACTCTCCAGCTCTGCATACATTCCCACACAGACTAGCATGGTGAAGCCAGGGCAGCCTTCTCAAATGCCTCTTCCATTGGTATAATGCCACAGTCACAACAGTACCGAGGCCATAAGGCTTGATGTGGCCACTGCCTATCTGTGTATACTGGTTTCAGCATGTTAGATGAAAAAGACATCAAGAAGTGCCAGATACTGAGCAGAAAATTAGTTTTGGAGATATTTCCCAGCTTCTCCTCTTGTTATTTAATGCACTCAAGATTTGAATTTGACTCTAGTGAACTGAAATAGGCATATAACAGGCATTAGATTTTGTCAGTAGGGGTAACGTACTCTTCCAGTAATTTTAAAAGATATGAATGGAAAGCAAATGAGACTCTTTCTCTCCTCTGAAAGAAAAGTTTACAGCAACACCTTTAGAAGGAGAGGACCTGAAGAGAGCTCATTTCCTCCTTTCTCCCACTCAAAAGTCCTTCCTAAAATAGATTTTCCTTCCCCAAAAATACCTGGAGCTTTAATGAAAGTTGCTTTAACAGAAGGTAGCACTTTCATTCATGCATTAGAGGGACAATATAAAGCCAAGACACTTTTGCTACATGATCCAAATACTACCATCCCACTCCAGAACATGGAAAACAGAAACACAGAGATCAAATGCTTGTCTGTTTGACCACCCAAAACCAAATGGGTACTTGCCCACAACACCTAGGACTTTCTACTCCTGGACACTTAAAACCAGTTCATTTTTGCCATTATAAAACAGCTTCCAAATACAATAATTTAACAGCTCATATAAAAACAAAATACACACACACACACACACACACACACATTATTGACAGACTTCTCTAAAGGACTAAACATAAAGACAGAGCTTGTTTTTCAAAATCTTGAGCTAAAGAATCCATCTGGAAAGTCCAGCTTGTCCCTGGCTTTGAATTTCACTGGCCACTTCAAAAACCAGTGGCTGACAGGAAAATCTCAATCCTGTAAGAAATTGCCAATTCTGGAGCACATTCTGCTTGTTTCAAATTCTACATATTGCAATTATAAGTAAAGCACACCCCATAAGCTTATATACATATTAAAGTGTTAGAGGTTCACTTCAACAATGAGCACATTCCGTTCTCTAGCAAGATAAGTAGCATTTTTCTTTTCATCTTCTTTAATTAATATCCCTCAGCTAATTTTTAATTATATTATGACCAATGGGCAGATGATCCCTAAACTGATAAAGCATTTCAAAATCTCTTTAATGAGTAGTTTACATTCTTAATTATTTTGAAAATTCTACGTTTGTCAAAACTGACAGTGCATTATCTTAATTTCTATTATGCCTGAAGGTTTCAGTGAAGAGTCCATAGTAAGTAAATGACTTTTTGAGAGAGCCTGAGAAGTGGTGAATGTGTCCTTGGCCTTTGCTTGCTTTATACTTTCATGTTGCACAGACACAGAATCATTAAGGTTGGAAGAGACCTCTAAGATCACTAAGTGCAACCGTTACCCTACCACCACCCCCTTAACCATGTCCTTAAGTACCACGGCTATACATTTTGAAACACCTCCAAGAACAGTGGTTCCACCACTTCCCTGGCTGGCCTGTTGCAATGTCTAACAATTTTTTCTGTGAAGAATTTTTTCCTAATATCTAATCTAAACCTCCCCTGGTGCAACTTGAGGCCATTTCCTCTTGTCCTATCACTGGTAACCTTGGAGAAGAGACCAACCCCCATCTTACTGTAACCTCCTTTGGTATGATGCCTTTCTATTGTACTCCTGTGGGTAACCCTAGGAAGTTAAAAATGTAATTGAATCTATATCTACATCTATACCTGAGATATATATCTTAAATAAAGCAAGTGGTGAGATTTTAGTCTATGAAAGAGGGATTTTACCTGCTCAAATGAAAAATTTCAATACAGAACAGCTTATTCAACAATCAGAAACACAAAGTACAGTTTTTTCAAGCGTAATTTGTTGAGTATCTGAGGTTCTGTGCAAAACAAATGCTCAGGATGAATATGAATCTCAGCATTGAGCTTGTGGCACTGAGCAAAGAGCAAGACAGAAGGAAACAACTTCTCATTTCAGTTCTTAATACTGCACACACAATTTACATTAAACAGTCATTAGATTAAAAAAACAAACATTAAAGCTTCAGAGCAGAGACTAGACACAGGAGCTTCCCATTCCAGCCATGCACCTTGAACACTGGACACCACAAAGATTTTCATCTGTCTTTGATCTCCTCTTGGCCCTGGAATAACGCACAGTGACCCACTTTTGATACATGGAAAATCAGGCTGGGCATGAGATTTCTCTCTCCATTTATAGCCTAATGCTGAGAGACTCTTCGGTGAAAAAGAAATGGAAAATTACAGCCATTTGAGTCATGGGCAGCTATTTTGGGGAGCAGGTTGTGAAATTTAGAGCATCGACTCTCTTCAAATGCCATAGTCTTCCTAATGAAGGAGAAAGATCTCAGATATGGACAGCATTGAGCATTTCCTACCAGCTCCTTCAAGTCTCTCTGCATCAAGCACACATCTGAGAAACCATCCTGAACTATACTTCTGTTTTGTTTTGGCCATTGCCTCTAACTCCCTTCTTCTTCCATAACACCTCTCACTCCTAAACACACAGTATGCCTTGTGATCAGTACACTGCTTCCATAGCTTCAAAGGTTTGTAAGCCAGTTCTTGTGAGCTGTTATCCACAGTGCTCAATATCCAAGCAGGAGAGGCCTGACCATATCTGTATGTTGCCCAGACTTGCAATTCTAAACTGCAAACTCTGCTTCTAATACGGAATGAATTGTCAATGCACAACTGAAAAGCACTTCCAGGACAATGGTTCTGTTTTCAGGAGCATTCACATTCCTTTAAAACGAAGGAGTCATGACCTGCTTTTCAATTCATCTTAAAATTTCAATATAGGCAGAAATAGGTCTATTTTTACATTTTTGTCTCTGAAATACAATTTTTGAGAAACTGAGGAAACTAGTTAGCAAAGTTGTCCAGAGTAACTCAAGTGTCTAAGTCATGAAAAAAAAAAAATAAATCAAGTCTGAAAGGAAAGGAAAACTCATAAAATAGATCTCACCATAAAATACAACCACAGCTTGTATAGGGATGGAAACAGCAAGATAAGTCAGTGAGCAGGAGTGGGGTCTAGCTGCTGTGGGCAGGCTCTGAAGAGCTGGAAAGGGATGACTACTCCTGGAAGGAGAAGGTTGCTTATAACCTATGTGTATTTTGATCCACATTCTCCCTGTCCTGTGAAAAGCCTTTCTGGAAGAAACATCTGTATATCAGACAGTAAAGTTGGGACACTGTTCTCCCAGTCTACTCATTCTAATTTTCTTCATCCTTTTCATGAAATTTGTGTTTGAGTTTAGAAACCAGGAATAGTCGTCTCTGTCATGCTTACTAGAACAAGAGATGACTAGCTTCCTACTTTCAATCATTCCAACATAAACAAAAAGTAAGCAGGAGGACTATTACAAATGCTATGGGGTTTTCCTCTGCTCCTTAAATGTATTTACACTAGACAGGTACTACAAGGGATGAACACAGCATAGAAAGTTCAGCAAAGGCTATATAAAACCTGATGCAGATCAAGCCCAATTTGCTACATACTCACAAGGCATCCAGATGGGACAGTGAGAGAAGGAAGAAGGCACCGAGAGCCCGGAAATGGAGAAACTACAGTGCCTTTGCCAAGTCCCTGGCTTCAGATTATGGACTTTTTACCACTGTGCAGGTAAAGTAGAGCT
Organism: Galbula dea; assembly: GCA_013399015.1. NCBI lineage: Eukaryota > Metazoa > Chordata > Aves > Piciformes > Galbulidae > Galbula > Galbula dea. The sequence continues at coordinate 1,719,557 of VWZX01003777.1, forward strand.
AATAACGGCGGAAACGAGATCTGAAGTAGATACCTGCATTTAACCAAGCTAGTCGCTAGATGTCACTGTAAAATGTGTCAAACACAGCAGAGGAAAAAATACACCTGTTTGTAGACATGGTCACCACCACTCAGGACCTTCCAGCTACCCCAGCAGAGAATTAGGAAATCTCAGAGCCTTAGTTGAAACGGTAAAAAACTTGCAGAATCAGACATCCACTTTAAAGTTAGGGCATTGAATGTCACAGGCACTGAATGCATAATCTCATACTTGCTGGAATTTCAGCATTCTTGATGCTGAGCATTGATGAGAAGCTAAATGGTCAGTCAAAGGTGGCTTATATGTGTCATACTAAAATGTTTAAGTTTCACTCTACAGCTGTAAAATGTCTACCTTGGACCTTTTGCCAAGGTCATCTCATTCTAAGTACACAGAAGCCACTGTTGAAATTGGATGGTTTTAAATTATTAAACTGCCTCTTAAGAGGAATGCTCAAAAGCAGCTAAAATATAACTATCCGGGTCACGTGCACTTTAGGGGGAGTTATGGCAATTCAACTTCTTTCCTCTCTGAGAAAGCATTCTGGACAAACTTTATGCAAAAGTGAATTTTAAATGCCATCCTGTTTACACTTCCAGTTACTGCTTTTTACTTTGCATTACTAGCCAGAAATTTTAATTTCTTGATTATGAATGTGATTTCCATGGTACTCCCTTTCTCCCAACAGATTTCTTGTGGACCTGATCCAAATGGAAAAAGCAATAATTTGTTCCTTTTCACTTTATTAAACCAACCAGGAAGCTTCTTGTGGTTTGGGGTTTTTTTCCCTAATAAAAGAAAAATCAAATCTTGCTTCATTTTTTATGAAACATTCTTTGATGGCTCACTGATGGAAATATACAGCAGAGGAAATTCAGCCTTCTGTAGCTCAGCTCCCCATAGAACATTTAAGCAGGTCTATGTCATGCTGCAGCTCTTTTACTGTCTTTTTTTGGTGGTGGTGGTGGTTGTTTTTAACATCTAATGAATTTATAACACACTATCCTTTCCTCTACTTCTCTCTCCACACTTCGACTTCTCCCTTTTCCACAGAGGCTGTGGATTGCTATTTGTTCTTCTTTCTCACAAACCTGTTCTATTTTCCCACCTACAGTGGAAGAGGCTCAGCTCTTGTGTAAATGCATTTGGTTTTCCACTCCATCTCAGGCTTGTCATCTACTCAATGTAACAGTTGCTAGTTTCTGTGCCTGTCTTTTCTCCTTGCTGCATGCTTATGCAGCTGCTCAGTTTCCAGTAATTCTCTAACAGTTGGTGCTGGCTGGCCAGCTCCAGCATCTGGATGAATTAGTACTGATATTCCTCTGACAGCAGCAAGAGTCAGGGGTAAATCCATGACCTTGCTGCAATCAACAGTAAAATTCCCACTGGTCTCAAGATGATTAGGATTTTTTGCAGACTTTTACCACCAGAAAAGAAAGAAAGGAGGGCTTCCATTTCCAAATTCATCTGTCTAAACTATTAAACAAAATTATCTGCAATAATTTTGGGTTAGTTGTGACTTAGCAGCTCATTCATAGTAGATTTGATGAATTAATGATGTTATGATTCCTGTTCTGTGGCAGTATTTTTGGCAGGTCTCATGATATTGTAACACCCATGCTGTTTATTTATTTCCATGATTAGAGATCACCATTCTCTACATAAATTTAACTTATCATTTGTACTTTAAGTACTTTTATTTCATTTTAAATTTTAAAGGTATCTTTTATTTTTCTTTTTCCTTGCTCTTTCCTAAATCACTTCAAAATATCATTAAAAGTCACTTGAATTTGCAGCAGCTGTACCAAGCAGAACAGTGGGAAAGGTAGCACCATTTCCCTCAAAAAAAGGGATTAGATTTATATTGTAGGACCATTTTACCTTTGGTGAATATAATCTCCAGCTAAGAACAAAACCACTAGAAATCTGCCTGCACGAGGGCTCCACAACTGATCTCAGAACTTGCAAAAATAAATGACAATGCAAATTCCACAGCATTTCTTAGTTCTTATCTCTAGATTATACATGCAACAAATGTTTTAAAATTAGGTTTTAAAAGACTTCACAAATAATCTGAATTGCAGGCCTTTCTACAGAGTTCAGCTGGTTGTGCATTTGCAATTCCTATGTATCAAGGGATATAGTCTCCAAAACTCAAACAAAATGTACAGGAAGGAGACACTTCTCTTCATTTTCTATCTAGGGAGCTCAGACACAAGATTACTGAAGTGCCTAATTTAAGCACCATGACTGGCTGGCTTAGTTTTGGTGTCAGGACTATTTCTCACCACAGATTGTATAGGAAGTCTGAGAGCTGAGCAAAGCTGGCAGACAAAATCACTTTCTGCACTTCTGAACTATTTTTTTGAACCTTGCCTTAAGACAAAGACCCTAAACTGTTACCAGCAACCTCTGTCAGACCTTCAGGGCCACCACAGCAACCTGTATTCAGGCTTTGGGTTACATATTTTTAGTAGAATCTCTGAAGATGTATGAGTTAGGAAAAACCCAGTCTGACAGTTTTGGATCCCTGGGTGAGTAAGCAGTGCCTATTGCCAAGGAGGAGGGTAGAGAAGAAAGGCATAACTGTCCACAAGAGAAAGATACAGATTTTAAACCAAAGGGATCATAAGCATTTAGCCCTCTAGTACTAAATTAGATAGATTATTGAAATGTAAGCACTCCAAGCTTAAGACACTGGAAAAAAAATTCACTAAGCATTTAATTGGAAGAAATGAATGTCTGTCTAGGTTAGATGATGCAATTGATTTAGTGACAGGAGGTTTTAGACTTAGGTAGCATAGCTGTATTTCCTTCCAAAGCAGAAACAGAGCCGGCTGCAAAGGAAAGTTTCTCTTACACACAAGTTTTAGGATGAGTTTGGTTTCTGCAAAAAGATTTCAGTCCACTGAGATCAAATCCAATAATCTTCAGGGATGGAAATTTGGCAGTAATTTTGTTTCAGAAATAATAAAAACCACATTTCAGATATGAAATAAGCTATCTGCTCCCAGTAGCATTATGTAACGAGCTACTTAGCTCCCAGTAGCATTCTACTGGCTACTTTAAACACATTATAAAAACTCATTCTACTGGCTACTTACAACTGGGCTCTCAAACTTCCCAATGCAAATCCTGAGATCTCTGGAAAAACTGCTTGCTTCTTCTCTCAGGGCTGCCAATCCTGAAGCTGTTGAGTTGGCAGGTCTGCCTTACAGCTTCTGGTCTTGGAAAATCTCAGTTTCACTGCCAGTTTTCCAGTAAACTTTGTTTTGATTTGGTGGAATGAAAAATCTTGCCATATATTACCATAGCAGCAGAAGATACAAACAACAAGCCTTAAATATGTGTTACATGCACTGCTATTGAATAGGAAAATAAATACTATGAAATGACTCTGTAAGACAATTAAATGTGTTGTGTACATAAAAGCTACAGGGTCTGTTCAAATGCTTACTCTTAATTCCTTGGTGACCATCATCTTAAAAGAAGACACATTACTTCTATTTAAATTGTCACATAAAGCCTTCCCTTTGACAATATGACAGACAGATGACTATATTTGAATCCTAGAACAATGGGACATGGTCAAGAATATCCCTATTATGTTAAGAAAAAAAAATCTATAGCCTACATGATCTAAAATAGGTTTTTGGCATAGACACAAAAGGATTGATTTATTTTCAGTCATTGGTATATAAACAATCTTGAGAAATTTTAGAAGAAGCTTTCAGTATTACTCTGTGTGGCAGCTGGCTAAAACCCCATTTTTTGTTATGGAATGACTAACATAGATAAACTTTTAGGAAATATTCCCAAAGGCAATTTAAAGAGATTTTGCTATTTGCAGAAGGCACTGTCACTGTTTAATTTATGAAGTTAATAAAATGATCTCTAAATTATTTAATAGGTAGAGAGTAATCACAAAGTTAATACTTGTCTGCTTTGGTAGTGGTATGAATCATACAACAGATTAAAACATTCTGGTCATGAAAAAACAACTGCAACAATTTCAAATAAATAAAAAATAGTTTAAAAAAAAGGACTTAGCTTTACTCTTTTTCAAAAAGGGAAGAGAGTGCTGTTCCAGGGCAATGGTTTTTATTACAGCTCAGAACTTTTTACTATTATTTTTAACATGGTCATTTTTGCATCCTTTTTTATCATAATGTATCAGTAATTTATAACACTACTGAATGCAAGCACTTCATCTCAGGCTTTTGTGAGTTGCCAGAGTATCTCTAGGGCAGGGTGATCTGAGGGCAGGAAGAAACTACTTATAGTTCCAATCTGAATATAAATCCTTGGAAAGAGGCAGTCAGAAGGGAGGGGGGAAAAAGAGGGGAGAAACAAAATGTAGTTTTACTTCTTTTCTCAGTCTAAGGATCAAGCCTTTCAAATCCTTATACTATGAAGTTGCTACAAGTCACAGAGCACCTCATTGTGGGTTCAGCCCTGCTCTGATGCTAGTTCACAGACATACCATCATGCAATCTGTGTACATAGTGTGTTTGTGTGCACACAGTGAAGGATTGGGACTGACCATGTAAATAAAACTGTGTAAGACTGAAATAGATGGAAAGCTTTGTGTTTTTCATTTGACTAGTGCTTGATGTTGCTCTTTGTAATGTGCAGAACTATTATTGAAACTCACCTGCAATCAAACCCATTGTTTAAGGGTTTAGAAATATTTGTGGAATATGAAGGGAAAAAAAGCCCTGAACAATTGTGTCAAATAGTCAAGAGTATTGCATTAAAACAAATTTTTTTTAAAAAGTCATTTTGTCCTCCTGGTAAGTAGAAAACAATATCTCCTCTTTTTCATCATTTTTAGTTTCCCAGTAAAGACTGCAAGTGGAAGAGGAGACGTTTTCATTTGTGTCTTTGATTCATATTTTTTATTAACAACTGTTATTATCTACCTCAATCTATAGCTTCAGGATGTGCATAGCTTCCACAAGAACTTCTTGGTAAATCCAGAGTGAATCACTCAAATTCACGTCTCAGTGTAACAGCCTCCTATCACAATTAGTCTAACATTTGACAAGTACAAGCAGAGCAAAGCAGAGCAACACACACAACTCTCTGAAGCCAAGAGAGACATGTCTGTGAGTAGTGTAGGCTCTTCCTTCCAGAAACCATTTTGGCAGCTGAGTCTCCCAGCCTGGTCACATTGTAGGAAAGCAAGAAGCATGGAAAATCAATCATGCAGAGTCAAATCCCATCATTTCAGACAGGTTGTGCACAGAGGGGCAGAAGCCATTTCCTGTACTTAACCAGTGATCATATTGAGTCAAACTTATTCAAGACTTACCTCCTGGAGCTTCTTTTTACTTGTGAGGATTGTTGGTCTGGCAGTCTGGCATGCCCACGTCATGCAAGAAGAGGAAGCAAATGACACTGTCTCCTCAGGCACATTTGGCAGGATACGGCAAAGCGCATTCCAGCCTTCAGCTTTACTGTGGCCAGATTCAGGCTTTGGGAAGGAATACTCTCCTCTTCCCACCTACCTGTCTGCAGTCATCTTTCTCTCTGAGCTCCACCAGATCTACTCCTACTCCCAATCCACTACCTCTACAGCTCTCCTAGTAGCCATCGCCAAATGCACCCTCCTGTTCCTGCCACAGCTTCACCCAGAGAGTCAGGATTAGACTTGGCAGTTCCTCACCTTTAGCAACAACAGCCACCACTGCCTGGCTGCCACAGGAGGGCTGATTCAGCTATGTGGGCTACCTTCATCCCTTGAACAGCTGCTTCCTGTCTCCTCCAAGGAGACAGTGATAAGCCAGATGAAAACATTGGGCAGGCCACAAGTTGAGCCACACTCACCTGGAAGCACTGCAAGTACTTTAGTTCTAATTCTAGGGACAAAATTTCTCAGGAAGCTTATATTGCACAGCCCAATAACAACTGGCTTTGCTACTGGTACATGTTGGCACCAATCTTATCTTGTTCCTTCCTTCCCTGGCCCACTGGCACACACCAGAACAGTGGAAGTTCGCTTGTAGACATGAAAGTTTAAGTCACATAGTCTTTCTTCCCAACCTGCTTTTTCTTGCTTCAGTCAATCTATTTGCCAGTCACTAGAGCAAACTGCATATACCAAGTCTTTCTGCAACAAAGACTTCTACATACCTCTGATGTAGGTGCCACTATGATTGTTGTTAATGTGTTAGTACTAAAAATATACATAATCTTATGCCAATGCTTATTTTTATAAAAGAACTGGAATATGAAGCTAACGTTCAAACTATGAGTATGGAAAGGGCTGAACAGTATCTCCTGAGTCATGCAGAGCTTGCTTTTCATGACAGGGGATGGGACATCATTTAATTCCTTTGTTCTGTTTCTCCCCAAACCCATACATGCACATGCATATATACTCTTACCTTGCTCCTCTTACTATTAAAACTTTTCCTTCAAAGATATTACACTTAGCTGACTTGTAATACAGATTTCAGAGATCACAGTGACATACATGAGAGCTAAGGATAGACTACAGTTAGTTAGAAAAATACAGCTAAGAATATTTCAGGGGAGATTAGTTGATTTCAGAGTCCAGGCATATTTAGAGAAGATGGCAAGACAAGCTTTCCCTTAAATAAGTACAGTCATGACAAGAACTACTCCCACAGTACTGGCCAATCCCTGCTTTCCAGACACAAACACATCTATAGCGAGGGGCAATGAAGCAGAGAGTGAAGGGGGAGGGAATAAATATATTTTCAGTGGAAACCTTAGAACACTGAAGTAAAGCACATGCACTAAATGAAATTATTAAAAACTGAGAGTAAAATCATATCCCACGTTAATTCTGAAACACAGCTTTGGCCCCGAAAAGGGGAGAAAAAAGAAGATATCATCTAGTTCTCTTAGAGACTTCTTGTGCAGGGTAAATTACAAGATATTATTCAGAGACAACAACAGTGTTCAGAGACAACAACAATGTTCAGAGACAACCTGGAACTGCAGGGTATGCAGCCAGATGTTACTTACCCTGATTTATTCTGAAGATGTCTCATCCTAAGTACACTGTTTTCTGCCAACTTCAGCCAGAGATGTTGTTTTTACTAGGATGTGTCTACCAATTTTAGTTACATGCATGTTCCCCAAGGACTTCTGCCAGGTGAATGTCATGAAGGCATGCTGCTCCTCCAAGTCAATCCTTGTATTGGTCTTGATAAGCTAACCGATACATGCATTTTGTACTATCGCTTTCTAGTAATTGGTTCTCAAAACTTGCCTTTTTCAGACTGCTCCTTTGATGTTCTGCAATGCCACAGACTGTTTTTGAACAGTGAATAATAATGGAGAGCTTTAAAGAGACATGTAAAAGTTATGAAGTCATAAAACTCTATTTGATTTCTCCTTCAGTCTATTTTCTGAAAGTGTGCTGAATTTTAATAGTGAATGGTCTTTGAATGAAAGATTCTTTTTTCCTCTCAGGCCACAGTTTCTACTGCAGCATCCTCATCGATATTTCATTGTCTTCAGGATGATGGGATGCATATAGGATTTTTTTTTACCAAGTCTCTTACCAACAGTGTCTTGAGACATGTAACCAAAAAACCATGTCTTCCCTCTGGAGTTTGCTTTTCAAATGAATGGTGTAAATCGATTCTGTATGTAGCTACAGTCATCATAATGCAGAGGGCACACCAAAGGACACTTTTGCAGACAGAGTTTGTACTCGTTTTTCTTTCCCTCCTTGTTTCTGGCAACTGTGTGTCGGAGCTTCCCATACACCAACTCCATTTCTCTTCCTCTTTTCCTTAGGTGTGATTATGCTCTGAATAATTGATGCTTCTGCAAAGAAAAATAGCTTTCTTAATCATGTTGCACAGTTTTGAATTCCACCAGCCCATTAACTCAAAATAAACTACTAAGCATTCTAACTGTCTGCTCAGTGTCTGCATGGTGACATTTACCAGGAGAGAGCCTGACAAGAAATAGTCAGTGACAGGGGATTTTTAGAGACCAGAATAGTGACACTGTAATCTTGCTCTTTCCCTCCCTATACCTATCACCCCATTTTCCAATCTTTATCCTTTTCTAGACACAGCTAAAATGACTGCTAGAAGTACCCCTTGATATGTTCAAATAGAAAATACAGGTATGAAAATGAATTTGAAATCTAAGGGGAAAAAAAAGGAAAAATGAGCATTCTTTGGTTCCAGAACATACAGTAGAAAAGACATTAGTGTTACTAAACTAATTTCTTAAGTCGACAGATGGTCTTGCTACATCTAGAGCACCTGGAAGTTGTTTGCTCTTATTTTTCTATTTTACAGGAAAAACCTTGGAAGTAGTTTCAAAAGACTGTATCCAGAAGGCTTTATGCCAACCCTACTTAAACCAGCATTTCTGATATAGCTGAAAAAAAAACTTCTGCAGTTGTGAGTAGGTATAAAGGTCATAGGACATTTGTAAGTACACATGAGCCAAATTAGAAACAACAAAAGAAAGTCTGATGTTATCACTCCAGTATATTTTAAGAACCAGTCAGTGACAGCAGCCCACAGAGGTTGAGGACAGAAAAGCTTTGGTAAATAGAACAATTGGTAGCATTACATAAACCACCAGCATAGCAAAATAAACTTATTGAAGGCACATGGTTATGCCTCTTCCTAAAAAATTAAGAAAAAAAAAAGGTGAAAAGCACAAAATAACTTCTTATCTGCAGAAACTGGTTAATAACTGTCAGATATGTATCATGGAAGCGGAAACAAGAACTCTTTAAATGGGACTTGCAGAGGTACTGTGGTACTTGAGAAATTAATACAATGCCCTTGTACCAACTACCTTTGTGCCTTAAGTAAAACACCCTGCAATTTTTTCTTGTTGTCTTCTTATACTGCCATCAAACACTTGATCCACAGACAATCAATATTTAATGTTGCTCCCTGCCCTGGTCACATCCAGTCAAATCTAGTAATCAATGACTCATTCACAGTAACTGCTTGCAATTATCATGGCAAAGATTTGGAATAGTTAGGCACACACGGTACTAAAACTGAATGACCACGAAGTATTTCACACATGCATTCTCCATTTGCTTCCTCCTTTAATGGATAATAGCACTATCTGCAGACAACACAGCAAAAGTTTTCTCCAGGGATTTATTAATATCACTGTATTTCTTAAATTATGGTTTGTATTTTCTAGTGTAATAAGTGCCCTAGAGAAACTCTTAAGTGCAGCAATCAAGAGAGGAGTTCATTTCCCCCCATTCAATAGGAGTACATTAATGCCATACTGTACACTGAGCTGCATCACTAACAGAGAACAGAGGGATTGCAGTCTTGCTTACTCAGATGTAAATAATTAAGTAACTCACCTGAACCATGCCATAGACTGGAGAAAGAGAGAGGATATAGCTTCTGTGTTTTAGTAGTGCTTGTATTTTCAAATTATGACCCAAAGCTATTCTTAAAGCTCAATAACAGAAACAGATAGTGAAAGATTTTGTTATTGACATGCCCTTCCTGTGAAAAACATGAGGTAAAGCTCAGATAGTGGTCTACTTCTTTGTAATTTTTCCTGTATTAATTAATATAGATAGAATGTACTCTCAGTGATGCCCTATGCTTCATATGTAGATTACAATTTATTGTCATGTGTCCTAAATTACAAGTCCCTGCTGCCTAGGCTGAATAACAAGGCGCCTGTAACAGCAGCTGAAAGGAACAAAAAAGGCAACAAAACTCAGAGCTTTTGCCTCCTTTCATTCTTATTTTCCCCTGTCCTTTTAACATCCAGCAGGCCACAAAATGAATGACAAGGATTAAATTATTTGGCTGTCAGATTATCTCAGTGGCTGTTCTTAGCAGAACATCCATGCAAATGCTGAGAGAGCAGGATATGAGCAGGTGAATCAGATTCTGCAGACTCTCACTGTATTAGCTGCTCCCTGGCATTAGAAAGACTCAAAACAAAAACTAAACGAACAAAACCAAGCAAACAAAATAAGCACCCTCCCAAATACTATCTAAATGAAAGCTAAGTTGAACTAAATCAAAGCCAGTAGATGTGGACTTTGATTGTCTAATGAATCTGACCTAAAAGGAACAGTAATTCAAAACTGCCACCATGCCTGCACCTGCCCATCCTTTGAGGTACATTATTTTAGTAAATAAACACAAAAAAATGAAAAAAAAAAGACATGCCTCAGTAACAGGACGTATGAAATGCCGAAGTATAGAAACTAAAATTCAAAAAATACCATAATGTCTTCAGAAACCTTAAACTCTGATTTCAAAATGCTCATGATTATGGTGCAGTCCCATTGGTGCTTTGTTGCACTCATTTTCTCATTAGATTGAAAGGTGGCTGAGGAAGAAGGCATGCCCCTTGTATTTTATCTGTGCATTACCTTGCACAATGAAATATTTATCTCCAAATGGAGATTCCAGGTTTTATTACCACACGAATAATAAATGTAGCATAAGTTATAACCTCCCAAAGACCCATTTCCAAGTCAATTTTTCTGTCTGCTCAGCATTGTGCTTCCTGACTACACTGATAATATTTTCTTACTTTACAATAAAGCTTGTATTTTAAATAACCTCACTGGTCTATGTATGTGTTAACTGTTCTTTCTCCCCTTGTCTAAAGTACAACACTTTTTAAAATTAAACTACTTACAAAAAAGATTCTCTCCCCTGACTCAAGAAAAGTTGCCATTAGCAACATAACCTAATGAGTAAGTTACCCCAGTGGATGAGACATCCAAATATTCAGCTTAGCTAAAGAGCAACAGTGTTTGCTCTGATTAAAAGGGATTGCTCAGTGGGGAAAAGCAGCAGATGAAAAAAATTGAAGATTCTGATGACAAGCATCTACAGAGACAACACCTTCTATGTTCCTCAGGTACATGCCCCACATTTTATAAACAACTTTAGACAGTGGAATGTGCTTCCACTCAGAAGATCTCAACAGAAGAGGAAAAAAATCTATTAAATGTCTGCCTTGCTAATTTTTTTGTATAGAGACAAGAAAGAACTGAAACACAACTTGCTTGTCTAGTCATTCAAAAGTTTTCCCAGATTCCTCTGCATAACTGAAGAGAAGATAATTTCTAAGGATATTCAAAGTATTACTGATCATGTCTAAGGCTATTCAAAGCACTCCTTGCCTAAGACCTCAGCCCAGACATACTGTCAGTTCTGGAACAGTCTCTCTCACTGAAGATGCCTCTCGTCAGCTGCCCTTTAAAAGGCATTCAATAAAAATAGCTGAACTTAGTAAACAGACATAATAGAATAAGTCATACACATTTGTGTTTAGTCACCTCGGATTTTGGGGTATTTTTAGGTAAATCCCTCTCTGTATATTTAAAAGGATGTTACTTTGGGAACATTACTAAGTAGTGGTGCTGCAGGGAAGAATCTACTACATAAAAAGGGGGGGGGAAAAGAAGAATTCCTCAGCCATTGTGTACTTATCTTGGGCTTTCCAAGGTGAATTGCGCCTTCTAAGGAAAAGTCTAACTAAAACATTGCAGCTTGCTGCAGTTGCCTCCTTGATTATGTGGGCTTCACATCTCACACTGTGTGGCTCAAACTCTTTTAGAGTCAAAATGTCCAACAGGACAGAAAAAATGGAAAAACTGAAAAAGAACTGACACTTTACTTAAGCCTGTCGATTAGGCTAAAAGCTTCCAAATGCTACCAACTAAGGATAAGGCACACTTCCCAGCAGTGGAAAATTGAATATTGAGTTATAACAATCACAATTGCCATTTCTGAGTCTTCTAAGTGAAGAGTGGTTTCATTACAGATAATGTTGACAGCATGACAGCTCTCCCCGAGACAGTATAAATACCTGCCATATGGCTAATAGAGTGTGCTTACCTGCTTTGGCAGCCAGAAGAAACTATCAATACATATGTCAGACACCAGAATGGACTCCTAAATTAAAAAATTCAGGCCCCACTATCACCCAGAAATGTCATAAAATCCCCTTCATAAGCTGATTAAAGAACATACCCAAAACTAGCTGGGGAGCAAGGGATTTTTACTCTCATTACTTCTCCTGGAAGGACACTGCAGAACCTCAGACATCTGACATTTAGAAACCTCTGATTTCCTGCTTATCTGTAATTATGACCTAACCAGTTATGCCAAATTTTCCTTTTGGGTAAATTGTTGTTTTCCCTCTCTGGTGTTTTTCAACCAATACATCTGTATGCAGCAACTGCATTTCTTATGAGTCTTTGCTTTGTTAAGCAAAACAAACCAAGTTATGTTACCCTTTCTTTCTTGGGATGAAAAGACTTCACCCTAGGCTGTTTGCCTTTGTAGCTTTTTTTCTGGTTTATATTCCAGTATTAATTAATCCTTCTCAAACAGGAGCACCCATACATAATGAGAACAGTATGTAGAATTGTTTCTAGATCTTGCAGGATGCATCTCCATGCACCTTCACCTCTAGCCACCCAACTCATCAAAGGTTTTTTTGTGGCTGCATCATACAGTCTGGTTTGTCATATTGTTATCAATATTTTAGTCTTCTCTGTTACTGGTATTTTGAACAGGTAATCTCCCAATTGACAGCAAATATTCTTCATTTTATCTATCTAAATTAGGACTTTGCATTTTGTATCACTAAATTGAAACCATTTCTACGAACGAGGTAGTTTAGCTCTTCTCACACATTTGCAAGTCCCTTTGGGGAATACAGTCTTTTCCATATTTGGGGCATCATTTTATCCTTTAATTCTTAGCAAAAATAGGAAATACAGCTTGTTACAAACTCAGCTGAGGAGCTTCATTATTATTCCTTCTCCAGTACTATATTTCTCCTTTCAGCATAGCCTTTTAATACTAAATTTGTTGCTTTAGGCCATTCCACAAGTCTGTTTATAATTCTTACACTAATACAAATTTTTAAATTATCTAACTGGTAAGTTTATGTAAACATAACATGTTCTATCTCAAGCCTCTTCCTGGTCTACCCCTATGGTGTTCATATACGTTTCTTATCATAAGGTACTACTGCTTTTTGCAGGAGACACTGCCAGAACCCAAACAGCAAAAATGGTGGTTCCCTTCCTGCACATTAAGAAGATTTAAGAACTTCTTCTGGTAATAATGCAGTAATAGAGTCAAGAGCTTCTAATGTTTTGTCGTGGTAGACTATTCATAGATATATAGGATCAGAGATTTGAAAGATACAACTTGCATCAGTGCTATCCTTAAGTATAATTGATTCATTAGCAGAAGGCCAGAACTAGACTAATTTTTACAATAAAATACTCCAGCACATATATCTTTATACACACAGTCTAGAAGATACAGAGGCAAAGGGCTTGCTGCTGTTATCTCTGACCAAAGTATCTATTCATACAGTACAGTTTGAGAAGATGATGTAATCTTTCTGCAACTTATTTTTTTTTCCCCCATTTTTATACTCCCTCACTTTTTTTAACTCCCTCTTGAACCACTTGTTTCTATAAATTTCTCAGTTCAGGCACTTCTTTTTCTCCACTGGAACAGTTGTTTTACGTTTAAAAGGCAACCATCAGGTAACTGACATACAGCAGCTCTTGGAGGAGTACTCACACTCTGCTGTACAAACCCTGCTGGAGGCACACTCGCTCACCTCCCTCCCTATCTGCCTCTGCAGGTGTACATCCTTCAGCATATCCTACACAGAACTCCCTTTTCCCTATCCACTTGGTACAGTGACTTATCTGCCTCAGGAAGTCAATGAACCAATTTATGCCAAGGAATTCCTCTCCACACAATGGAGACTGCTACTTCAACTAAGTATCTGTCCTGTAACAGAACACATGACCAACGGGGCTGAGAGAAAGGCATGCAACTGGAATGCTGGTTCACAAAGGCAAATTAAAATACAGAAATTACTCACAGAATTCAGATTTGTAAACATGGATTGTGAAAATTTCATTTACATTTTGGATCACCTCTCTTTTTAGATTGCCTTTGAACTGGTTTGTACTTTTGATTTTTCCTCTGATTTTATATTTATAGAAATACTTCACTCATTCTTTCATAACTGATACTTCAAGGTTTACAGAGGTCTGAACTGCACACACATCCATAATACAAGAAAGCACTAGAACAAAGCATTTGTTGAGATAATGAGGCAGGAAAAACAAAGAAAGACGACACCACTACTGTAGCTGATTTTACTTTTAAAACAGCCCATTGGATGTCTTTTGGTAAATTACTCACACAGCTATTTAAGCCAATGGACAGCTTGGGGAATTGTTTCTGTGGCTTCTAATAGAATTTTAAATTTCTTTATTTGACTTCTTTTATTGCCATTGGTTGCATCAGACATCTGGGAACAAGTTAAAGAAAACCCAATAAAAAAGAAGCTTTTTGACATGGAGGTCAGAGGATAAAAAGCTACACTGACAGATCAAACCTACCACAATGAAGAAGGCGTATCCAGCAAGGAAAGGATGACCCATTCTTTTTTCCCAGGGCAATAGCATTTTCCTATGTGAATATATACAAAGAGTTCAAATTATTCATGCACACATTTCCACTAGGGTCAACGGGAGTGCAGTAAGCAGGATGTGCAATAGCATTTCCTCGAAATCAGCAGGGACCAGGAACTCTGTTATGCTAGATATAGTTTAGACACACTGAAAGGTCTTTTGGGCTTTTCCTGTCTAAACCGTAAAAAAAACATAAGAGGAAAAGAGAAACATAGCCACAGTGCAATTAACACCTTGATGTACCTTCAAGTATATAAACACTGGTTTCTCATGGCACAAATGTTTAAATTTTGCTGGACCAGGGCCGAACTGACAAAGGTCACATGCATAATGTCTGTGGAAGAGCTAAGCATTGAATGCCATTGCTCAAAAATCCAAGGTACATCAGTAGTCAGCTCCAGACAATTAATCCTATTATGCCAAATACAGGTAATAACATGCTATGCACATTTTACTGTATCTTTGTAAAGTGATCAAAAACATAAGAATAACAAAAAAGATCTAACAATATATGAAAAGATTTTTTTTTTATTTCAGTAATGGAAAAAACCTGAAAAGAATAAAAGCAATCAGGTCAGATTCCTCAATGACACCTGCCGTAAATTATTCATATCCCTAAAGCATTTATAATGTGTAAAACCATTCATTTTAAAATAAATATTGTAAAACTGCCTCATTTACTATCATTTTAAATGTACTTGCCTGCAAGGGATATGATAATATTCTCTATGACAGAACAGAGCTATCTCTTTTTTTCCTTAATCAAACCAAATATCTGCTAGAGCAAGTTAAAATCAAATCCTCCTCTTAAGCAGTATTTTCAGTCCATAGGCTTTCCAGAACAGGTAGTTGCATGTTGCATTTATGAAATTTCTGAATTCATGATTGGACAACAGGACAGGACATAGCATGAACTATTTGACTGAAGGAACTACAAGGAAAAGGAAGTAATAGACTGCCACCTCAAACAGAGGTATCTGGTGGAAACCTCTTGTGACAAATTAGAATCTCTTTGGTCTCTGAAAAATGGATGGCAGAGCAACATCATAAATAAGATTCACTATTCATTCCTCCTCAACTCATGCAGTTAGCAGGAGTTGCCAGGCATTAAGGAATGTGGTATCTGATGCTGGATTTATTTTGCTCTGCTTACATAAAAATGGATCACTTAAAAAGCAAAATCAGCTACAAACAGGGACATCTTTTGTTTTGTTTAATGTGCTCAGTTTTAGATGTCTGAGCTGGATTCAACTTCGGTTTGTAAATAAGAAATAACACACACAAATAAAGACATGGAGTCTTCCCCTTTTTGTCAAAGGAGGTAGGCTATTATACCAAATGTATGTTTTGATCCAGATAGAGCAATACAGTTGATGTAAATCCTATAGAACCCTTGTAAAACTCTGTTCTAAGAGTTGACAGAACCTCACAGCACTCAGCATCTTACTGAGCTGAGCTCTTCAAATAGGTAAGTCATCTATGTCTACATATATGCAATTACATTCCGATTACAAAGACCCTTAACCGTTTCTAAATAGGGAACACCAGTCATGTCCAACAGACACCACCTACATGACCAAATTCCATTCGTATCTGCATGTGTTTGCTTCAGGAAATGCATTATTAAGGACCTGCCGATCAATTTTCCTGAATTCTATGTATTTCTCTATGCAGTACGGAGAATTTTTTAACACCTGCATAACTGCAGCTAATCTATGAACTACTCCAACACCAACTGGTTTCCCAGTTTCAGTCTTGTCCTCCTAAAAGAGCTGCTTTACCTGTATTTCATACAGCAGTGCTTTCTCATTTATCTAAGTAATTAAAAATGAATAACTGAACTCTAGTGGTTCTGATAAGTCATTCTACATAGATTGCTGCCATGTATTACTTCATTTCCACAATGGTGGTCGACTGAATACTGACAACTGAAGACTATTCCTTTAGAAAACTTTCCACATGTCTTAGTCTTCACTCACCAATAGTTTATTTTTTAATCTTTTCAGTATAGACACTGACAGGTCACATATATCAGAACATAAAAAGTTGTCGTGGCAGATCTGACTACTGGTCCATCAAGCCTGGAAGTCTGTCTTCACTCTGTCTCAGAGGAAAGTGCAAATCCTCAAAATGCAATAAGCAATTATGCAATGGTACCCATAAGGGAAATATTTCTTTTCTACTTTGACAATCAGCTTACATCCAAAAGCAAAAGACGTTATTATCCTTTAAATAGTTTCCTATGTTGCGTGTGGCAGACTCTCTTCCCTCATGACTGATATTCAACAGGACACTGTTGCAGCTAATAGGCTCAAAATCTAATTTGGCCAAAGAAGAAAAAGTCTAAAAAGCAAGGGTAGCAGTGACACTGTTTTGTTTTGGGGTTTTTTCAAAATAAAGACCAAAACAGAGAAAATGCTGGATTCTGTCATTAACTTTGTACAATTTCCACAAGCAAGCTGCCTGACAATTTCAGCTTTACACAATACCAGTCAGGAAGAAAACCCAAATTTTAAGATTGGATGTTAAGAGCCATTTGGAATAGCCATGGAGTCCATGACCTAATTTACCTGCTGTCCTATAGCAAACCCTGAACACTAGCCTTTGAGGGCAACAATTGCTTAGATAAAGATACTGCTTTAATTCATGTTTCCAGGTGATATTTTGCACGTCATCTCCTCTGAAAAGGGCTGCCCCAAAGAGCAGAAGCGATGTTTCACTGAAATTAATCCAAGCCTATAATCCCATTATCCTGTGATTCCAGCATTTTTGGACCCACTGCTCAACAATCTGCTGAGCTTGGAATAACTCACATTTATGTAATTTCCAGTCTACTTTGTAATTATGTTCCATAATTTATAGCAGATTATGCAGAATGTCCCACAGAGATCAGCAACCATCTGAACTCTCTCTAGCTCTGACAAAAATCATTGGGGTGACTGATGACTTGTGAGTTCAGCTTTCCTTTCTATTAATGGGTAGTCATATCTCCATTCTTTGGAACCCTTATTTTTATCCAAAATCTGATATCTCCTCCCTTGAAAGGAGTCAGCTATTAATCCCTGCTGTCATTTGAACTTAATCAGTTGAGAGAAAGAACAGAAGTAGAAAAATTAGACTGAATATACAGACTACATATTGGAAAAAGTAAGCTGTATATAAATTTGTAATAGAAGTGAAATGCAAGTATGTTTTCAGGGACAGATTAGCAACTTACTGAAGGTTATTAGCTTTGTATTTTATACTAAAACATGTTATTTCCCAAAACATTTCAAAGACCAAAAAAATACAAGAGAAGGGCGTTATTTTTGAGTTCTAAATAGAAACAGCTGCAAGTAACTACCTGAAAATGAAGGAATTAATGAGATAACAGCAAAAAAAAGCTGTTAGTTTCCAGAATATCAGTTAAATATGATATGTCAAGCTTTATAAAGTGCAAAAAATTGGAAAATTCTTAAAAACAGACAAAACAACATTAGCAAATACACTGTGTGAGAGAAGGAGATTCTACATTTGTAGCAGCATAGACATGCCCTGAGTGGTCTTTTCTATTTTAAATGTTGTGCATAAGTAACAGAATAGGATAAAGAAAAAGCTTCTCAGTTTTTTGATAAATAAATAAAAATATGTCCATTTTTGATTAATTTGCATGAAAGCAAATGTAAAATAAAGATTTTAAATACAAGATGCATTGGATTATCTGCAGCACATATGTATTTCTAAAAAAAAAAATATGGTATCTAAAAGGGAAATGACCACAGGCTTATGAGTTTACAGGAGTCAATATTGTTTGTCCAGAGTTTGCTGTTGAATTAATCTGTATTTTAGCAGCTGTTTTCATATAGGATATTTTCATCAGAGAGGTTATTTAGTGATATGAAAATCTAGGAATGTTGATATAAAATAGATAACTAAAATTTGTGTACGTGGTTCCAGAAGGGACTTTACTGTTTCTAAGCACCTTTACAATAGAAGATCAATCTGGAGCTCTCCAGAAAATGTCAAAGGTCCACCAGTGCATCACAGAGCATCTAAGCCTATGAGCTACAACTGCGGCTGCTTTACTAGTTCTCTCTGAAGGAAGAGCAGTTTGAACCGTGCTTTATGTCTGCTGCAATTATCTGCAGTTACATCTATCTGAACTGATAGGATGGGTCTGGTAATTACTATACTGCTGGTACTGTCCTTGCAACCCCAGCTTCAGCAGGCAAGGGCAAGATTACATTTACTGAAGTACACATTTCATCTACCTGATCTGACAGACTGATGTAATTCGACCGGCAATGTTTTTAGGCAATGACTAACAGTAAATTAACCAGCATATGAAAAATACCTTCTTTTCTGCTAGATCTCACTGATCTACCTTCCTGTAATGCACATAAAAAGATGAGATTTCTTTAAACACCGGCTCTCCTGATTAAATATTTGCCATTGTCACTTGTCAACATCCCTAGCTCCTAATGACTTACAAAAACCCAAGTCTTCAAACCACTAATTCATATCTTATTTAGCCAGGTTTACTTAAACTGCAGTCATAAATCATCTGCTACTCACCTAACTTACTGCCTAGATAATCTAAAAATATATAAATTAATAGTGAACCACTGCCATCCCTAGACAGATTTGCTTGCTTGCTAAGATCTAAATTATTCGCTCCAAGGGCTCTACTATGTGCAAATGTGAGGCTGATAATGGTCACAGAATCACAGAATGGCAGGGGTTAGAGTGACCTCTGGGGATCACCTAGGCCAAGCCCCCCACTAAAGCAGGTTCACCTAGATCAGG
The DNA here is from genome assembly GCA_013399015.1 of Galbula dea. NCBI lineage: Eukaryota > Metazoa > Chordata > Aves > Piciformes > Galbulidae > Galbula > Galbula dea. The sequence continues at coordinate 1,738,851 of VWZX01003777.1, forward strand.
TTGCACACAAACATGTCCAGGTGGGTTTGGTGTATCTCCAGAGAAGACTTTCAGTTAGTGGCTTGTAAGCTGAAACTCTCATGTACACATCTCCAATTTGGGCTGGTGGAGTCTATATTAAGAGGCTTTGTCCAGTGATCCTTCTCTTACAACAGATAAGGAAAGACACTTAGAAGCTTGATGCTGAAATAGTATCTCAGTTATAAATCTAGTCAATATGTACTTCCACACATTTGAATTGAAGCCACCTAATCTCTCAGTGTACCTCATGCTTGTTAGACATATATGTCTAAGGAGATACAATTGCCTGTGAGAAATACATGCTAGAATGTCTAAGGAAACCAGAGGGTAAAGTAACTAGAAGCCAGAGACTTAATTAGGAATACATTAAAATTCCAGGCTCTCAGCTATACTAGAAACATAAAAGCTTGACTGCATCTGCTTAACATTGGGAGGTATCTCCAGGGATAACCAAGAATGCCCAAATGCTTCCTATCCACAGAGACTGTTATGGGTCAAAGACTGGAATGACATGAGAACTGGATTTGGACACTGTCCTCTTCAATATTGCCTCAGATTGTTAATTGTTTTATAACAATGGCAAAGAGCAAGAAAAAACAACAACAAAATGATCTTGATAATCACATCATGTGATGGGTGGGGAACTGGCTCAAGGGTTGTGCACAAAGGGTCATAGTGAATGGGGTTACATCTGGCTGGCACCTGCTCACTAGTGAGATTCCCCAGGGCTCCATCCTTGGCCCAGTACTCTTCAACATCTTCAAACAACCTGGACACAGGACTTGAGGGGATAGTTAGCAAATCTGCAGATGACACAAAACTGGGAGGAGCTACTGACTCCCTCAAGGACAGCGAGGCCCTGCAGAGGGACCTTGATAAATTAGAGTGCTGGGCAATCATCAACCACATGAGGTTTAACAAGGGCAAGTGCCGGATTCTGTATTTGGGATTGGGCAATCCCAGATGTGTATAATCTGGGAAGCAAGAGTCTAGGGAGCAGCAGTGAAGAGAGGGACCTAGGGGTCCTTGTCAACAGCAGACTAAAAGTGAGCCAGCAGTGTTCTCTGGCAGCCAGGAGGGCCAACCATGTCCTGGGGTGCATCAAGAATGTTGCCAGCCAGTCAAGGGAGGTAATTGTCCCACGCTACTCTGTACCGGTGTGGCCACACCTTGAGCATTGTGTGCAGTTGTGGGCTCCACAATACTGGAAAGACATAAAGCTGTTGGAGAGTGTCCAGATGAGGCTGCGAAGATGGCGAAGGGTCTGGAGGGGAAACCTTATGAGGAGCGTCTAAGGTCACTTGGTTTGTTTAGCCTTGAGGAGATTGAGGGGAGACTTCACTGCCTTCTTCAACATCCTCACAAGAGGGAGCAAAGGGGCAGGGACTGATATTCTCACTCTAGTGGACAGCGATAGGACTAGAGGAAACAGGATTAAGCTAAATCAGGGAAGGTTCAAGCTAGAGCTTAGAAAATGGTTTTTCAGCCAGAGGGTGGCTGGGCTCTGGAACAGCCTCCCCAGGGAAGTGGTCTCAGCACCAAGCCTAAAGGAGTTCAAGAAGCATTTGGACAACATTCTCAGGCACGTGGTGCAATTGTTGGAGTGTGCTGCAAAGGTTAAGAAGCTGCACTCAATGATCCCACTAGGTCCCTTCCAGATCAGTTGATACTGTACCATAAAAAAGATACAGATTTATTTCAGTGCTTGGGCAATCCACATGACACCTGAATTCCAGAAGAATAAGTATCTGTCCATTTTAAGGCAAACTTTTCATGTAGAAATAACACTGATTAAACTGGACATGCTGCTCTAAGTTCACTGCATCATGTTCCATATCTGGTTTCAATTCTTTGTGGCTACAGTTCAAGGCGGGTTTTGTCACTTTTACAAAGTCATGAATACCCCGGGATCTTAGTACGTTAGAAAGTGATTTCCTTAAGCTGCACTATAGAATCTTCCACTGATGACTGGTTTTATTGGCCATCTACAGTATAAGACTTCTTCCAAAGGTCGCAAATTCAACAGCAGAAGTGATGGCAGAAGACAGTATATAGAAGGAAACTGAGTTTTTGAAATGTCTTAATAAAATTAGAGGGTAAACACAAAGAAATTAACAATTTTAGAAAACTTTCTTTTTTTTCATATTAAGTCTAGTCCTTGGAAGTTGTCAGTATTCATTACCCAAAACTTCCCTGAATTCATGTGTGTCAATCAATACTCCCTCCTGAGACCTTTTCTGTTAATACTTCTTCTTTGATAAGACAGATATGCAATTCACTGTCTTTTGTGACACTGAAGAATTTGAATTTTACAGATGCAGAAAACAAATATAACTGATCCAGCTTTGACTTTTTGGCTGTGCATCAGAGTGTCTATACATTGCCAGAGAATAGACCTAGTTGAAGTGATAAAGATGTATTGTTATTTTTCACATTTCCAGGTTTAGGTTGGCTGGGTTTGGGTGTTTTGGGTTTTTGCCTGGTGGGGATTTTTTGGCTCTTTTTTTTTGTTTGTTTGTGGGGGTTTGGGTTTGTTTGTTTGGGTTTTTTTTGTAAAAGGACTTTATTTCTGGAAAAGGAAAAACCTTCCCATGCTCCAGTTATGCTATTTTTCATTTAAATAGGTTGTCTGACAAAATACAAAGAAAATATTTTCCCTTCAGGAAGCTTACATTTTCTGACTTCTGAGAGCAAGACTTCCCTCATAGCACGTGTAAATGCTTCTACTATGTCTTTTGCTCCAGCGTGGTAGGCTGGCATATACATAAGGTCAAATGACTCAGTGCATGTCCAATAGATGAATTTACCATTATGCACCTTATTATTTTAAGAGACCTTGTACAGAATTCTTCCTTTCTCCTAAGAATTTCTCTTCAAATATTTTTTTGTCATGCATAACATATCCCAGTTCAAGAAAAGCATCTTGGAGAAAGCAGCCTGTCTGGTAAGCTGAAGATACTTTACAGTCAGTGTAGTTTATTTCCACAAAGCCCATTTTATTATATATCCACACACAAAAAAGAAAACCCAGTTCTTTGTTAAAAGATCTTCAGCCCCATGGAGTAAAAATACATTAAAATAACAGGAGATTTGGGAGGAGAAGGTAAAAGATGAAAGGCAGTGGTATGACAGAGAAGATGTGATAATTCTTCTAGTAAGTAATGAAGACATTTAATTTGATAAATTCTTGTAGGAGGCAGTTTAAGAACTCCATTGTATTTTGTGAATTCAATGATGGATGAGCATTCCTCTGAGACTTCTCCAGTGCTTGAAAGATTGCACACATAGTCTTTGTTGTACAAACTTGTTGGGACGATAGATTGCACTATGCCAGCAGGTTCAGACAACTGCACACACACACCAAAGTAATGTTAAAATTTTCCAGATGAAACTTTAAATCTCTTTTAAGGAGACACCAATTAGGGTGACCTACAAAATTCAGTTACAATTTAGCAACTAAAATTCCATTAAAACTTTCATTTACCGCCAAACAATGCAAATGCATGCTAAGTATTGTCCAGACTGTAGCCATCCTGATTTTTTCTTTATTAATAACAAGGAATAACAATATAAACACATCAGCCTGGAATTCATTGGCCACAGGACTCTCAACATTTTAGATTTTTTAATTAGACCAAAGGAGACATACTAGATCTGCTTAACCAGCAGAAAACCTACAGATAAGCTCTCATACATGGTAATTCTATAGTCAAGAACGCTGTCTTTATTGCCCATCTCATAAAAAAACAGATAAGCCCTACTGTAAATAATTTCTTGGTGCTGGAAAACATTCCAGGATTTCAGACATGGGATACACTACAGTGAATCAGTACTCTACATATCATTTCTTTCATTTGAGGGTCTGAGGCAAAAAAAGAGTTCTCAAAGCTGATGATCTAAATCTCACAGTTTGAGTTTGTTTCTATTAATACCAGAAGCTTCAGTAGGCCCTTCTGTTGAAGCTAGAGACTGTTTTGTTATGGTTCATATATTTCCTGAAACAGTTTCCTTTTTGTGGAGTTTAATAATCAGTCCTTTTTAGCTTTATAAAGCCATCTCCAGCTTAGAGTCTTCTATAAATGAAACACCTCCCACTTTCAAACTTCAATTGCCAAAATAGTGACCACAGCTCTCTTTTAAATAGATAGAATGTAAGCTAAATCTGTTTTTAACACCTTGGTTTAATGGTTCCCATAAGTGAAATGACACCTGGCCACTTGAGAGAGAAAAGTTTCCAATTTCAGTGATTGCCTACATGATGTATTTTTTTCACCCTTCTGTGATAATGCACTTAGCATTAATGAAAAGTAAACTTGATAAGATGCATTTCTGAGTCTGTTTCAGTTTCAAATGAAGAAGTTAATAAAACATTAAAAAAAAAAAAAAGAACTGAATCACAATTACAGGTATCTATAACAGTACTATCCAGACTGTGAAGTCTGTCAAAAGTTGTGGAGTTTTATAGGAAATAGGGTATGCTCTACAACTCTTGTTGCTTAAAGCAGTAGGCCCTATGAACATTGAAGTGATTTTTTCAGATACTCTGCAAAGTAATTTCACAATCTCATTCCTGATTAGTAATATCAAAAGTCCATTTGGTTATATAGGCAGTCACTTCTCATTTTTTAACATAATTTTGCATTTATCATGCAGAGTAATACCAAAACTAAAATATATCTGCTGGGGTTTTTTTCCTGCCACATAGTACCACAGTATCCTTCTGCAACATTTTGCAATCAGATTTGAATTCTATTACCTTCAGCAATTTTCTATCATCTGCAATTGTCAACCCAATATTCCTTTCCTTTCCAGACCATTTACAAATATGCTGAAATGCACAGTCACAAAACAAGGTCCTGAGAGGTTCCAAAGATAAACTCCCTCCACAGCAACAACTGATCCCATATACCTATTTCCATTTTTGTTTTCTGTCTTTCTACTTCTCTCTTTTAAGCACCTTATGACATATCACAGAATCATAGAACGTTCTGAGTTGGCAGGCACCCAGGAAGATCACGCAGTCTAACTCCTGTCTCTGCAAAGGACAACACCCCCCCCAAAATAAACAAAAAGTTACACCATGTGTCTAAAAGCATCATCCAGATGCTTCTTGAATTCCAATGATGATCTCACTTCTTTAATGACAGTAAGTGTTTGGCTCAAGATTTTGTGAAAAAGTTTGTGGATATCTGAATAAAGACTACTATACACATCAGAGAGATGGCTGCTGACTCCTTCAAATAACAAACCAACCTGTAAGCTTATTGTTTACCTCTATAGAAGAGGATCATGTATAGATATAGATATTAATGTTATACATACGCTATCTATACATGTATCCTAAGTATAGAATGTCAGATTAAGCCATTCATTTCCAATTTTCAGAGTTACCACTACAGACCTCCTGAAATTGGTACTTCTGATAATTATGAAAAGAGGCTGATTAGACAATGTAGCAGAGACAAACACTCAGAAATTTCCTTCTTAAGTTCCTTCAACACTCTTAGACACATACCATCCAGCCCTGGTACTGTTAATTTTATTGATTCCATTAGTGTGAGACAATAGCTCCATAAACATAATACTGGAGGGGAAACTTACAGAATCATTATGTCTATAGAGAACACGAATACAAAACAAACAATCCATCCAGAGTTTCTACTATGTCCTTACTGCCTTTGTTCTTTTGTAGCCTTTCTCCTTTTATACCTTAATAATTCATCTGCTACACAGTCTTTTTGGCAAATTTCCATGAGCGGTCAGTGACTTGTCTCCTCAGGAAAGTCTAAATTCCCCCAGGTCCAATGAAATCTCAAAAGTAAATCATGATGTCATTTCAGCTTGCATTCAAATGAGAACACAGAGTATCTCTTGCACCTTGAGCAGTCATTCAAACCTGTGCAAGCTGGATGTAAATGGACAACGCTTCTTACTAATTACTACAATGGGAACAAGACAATGGAGAAGCAGTTCCACCAGATTTATACTGTGCCTATGAAATTTTACAATTACATGCCAAGGTGCACTGAAACACCATTGTGATATTTGAAAAGAAATCTCAAACAATTTCCTGCAAATGGGGAGCTCCTTAGTACACTTATTGACCACACTGAATATCTATGAGAAATGTCTGGTTTGGTGCCTAAAAACAAGCGTTTATTTCCTGTTTGATAACTCAGTGCAAAGTTAATAGAAATATTTGTACAATTTACGTTTACAATGTCTGCGGTAATGAGAAGATCTCCTGGAATACAGATCAATGTTTTCTGGTGTTACATTTAGGAACAGGGGACAGAATAAAATCTTCAGAGAGGAGAGTCAAATAGTAATTTATGGGTTTGCTCTTCTGTACTGGGAAAAGTTTATAATACCCTTTAAACATCTGACTTTTTCATAACTCTAAAAACTTGCTTGGGAGGATACAGTTAAAACCTAATTGCAAAGTCTGAATCATGTTAAAAAAACCCAGGAGGTTTACTTGAATATGGGGAAATGACAGGAACAGTTCCTATTGCCTACTTTTCTGATATTTAATCAGTTAAACCAATGTTATCAATTTTGAATTGTGAATAAGGAGTAAGAGAGAGGGAGAGGGTGGCTCTTCAAGATTTCACTTTGTGATCAGAATATTATTAGGGTTGAATAGGACACCTCTACTGAGTTATATTGTACTGTAGTTCAAAAAACAGAGACAAGGCCCTGAGAAATCAGAGCAATCAAACAAAAAAGCAAGATACATTCTTGAACAAGAACATAAAAGTTTTCTGATCTCCAGCACAGATGTTGGAGTCAGTTATCATTTTAAAGTATATTCATTTGTGGCAATAAAGCTGAGTGAGACATCAAACAGAAAGCTTTAAAAGCATATGCTGGAAGCCTCAAGACAGAGTTACTGTGTTTGGCAGGGAAGAGACAAAGATATTTTTCAGAAAGGTCTTTTTTATCTTATCTCTGGTTCAAATTTCAGGTTTTCGTTCTTCTTTTTCCTCTTCTCCATTTTCATTTTATTGAAGTCACGCTCAACATTAATAATACAACACTCAGCTTACCACCACAGAGTCCACTTAGTATCTGCAAAGCTAACAACTAACCCTTTGTTCAGAGGAAGCATATAGGAGATTTATAAAAGAAGGTAAGAAACCCTGCACAGGAGGATGAGGACCTTCTAGAGACCAGGCAACAGGACTTTGAAGGAGATGCAGATTATAATGCAGATGTTTTCTAGTTTCCATCCCAAGTGTTTTATTGCTGCAGTGATCCAAGAAGTAACATGTAACATTATGTACCTGAGACACAAGAGGCTATCAATTGGAACAAAAGTAGGAATGTTGGATGTAATCCACCTCAGAAGAAAATTATTTCTATATTAAAAATATTCTCTATATCTACATTCTGTATTAGCTTATATTTAATAATAACAGATTTTACTATTAGGAAAGAAAAATTACATATTGTGATGCACATGCTGTAATTTTGTTATACAGTGTTACAAGTCAAAAAGGAACACAGCTTACACATACCTCCCTAAAGAAAGGTTTATGTAGGTACTGTCTGAATAATCATAAATTCTTCTGTGTTCTAGACATGTTTCTCCACGTTACAGTAGTTTATGCCTTGAACAAACATCTGTTTCCAAAGAGATGGAAAATTTAACAAGAACACTACTCTAAAGGTGACATTCATTCCACACCTAGCACTGATGACTTCTGTCTGACTCAGTATAGAGAAGTGCAAAGAACTGGTCTCACAATACAAGCATTCCTTAAACAGCCCCACTGCATTCAATGTCTTCTAAGGATTACTTCTGTCCTTTTATGTTGAGTTTACAGTAAGAAAGCAGAAGTTAGTATAGATGTGACTTTAACCTAGTCCATCCAAGTTCTCTACTAATCTGAAGCTGTGACTGGTACACAATGCCACAAGGGAGTTTTTGCTATCCACTCACGGCATGGCTGTACTCGCAACTACGGAAGACAAAGCCAAGCAGGAAAACAGTATCAGTAGGTGATACACTAAATGTCTCTACCAGAATGTAACTGTTTTCCTCAGTAGTAAGACAGACCTCAGAGTAACCCAAAAATTCTCCATTACCAACAGGTATAGCCAAGATCCTCACTCCTATTCTTATAGAATGCTTGTTTTTACACATCCAACAGAGCTACCAACTTAATAATCACTGAATGCTGGCTCACAGTAAGTGTTTGTATGTAGGGCAGCTCTACATTTGGTGACACTCAGGAAGCACATGCGGTGTCACATGGTGGAGTATGACTACCTCTGGGAAGTATGCTTCCTGGGAGATCCCTGAACAGATAGGAAGCACCCTGAATTGCAGTACAGCACTTTCCACACCATTCCTCCTGTATCCAAGGGTGATGGGATGTGTAAGCAGAGTCCTGGACCTGGGGAGAGCCTGGAGCTCTGAGATGCAAAAAGGCAAGCTGAGATGCCAGCAACATGGTCCTGATTGCATTAACAGACCTTAGTTAATCAGCTGCACTTGAGGTCTCTACCCATTGGCATAGAATGAGCAAGCAGATGGGTCAAGCTTTAACTGTGTGGACTTCGTGCTGAATGTGGGACAGGCCTGAAGTAGTTAAAGCTGAATAATTGGTGGCCTACTTGTTACTCATTAAAATAAGGGATAAACATGTAAGCACCAGGTTACTCTCAGATTCTCCAAATTAAATAACGGGTTTATGTTCGTTCTTCTCTCAGTCTCTTGCTCCCTATACTCCAAGAACCCAGCCTTTCCTCAGGGAACGCTTCTGGAGCAGGGAGCCCACTCTCCTATTCAGTTCCCTCTTCCTTAATCTATGCACACAGCTTGCTGACCTCTGACACATTTTTTTCATTTAGCTATGACAGACAGACAGACACACTGTTAAATACTGTAACTTCCTGAATGGAGGATCTGGTTTGTATGCTTGAGTTTCAAAACTGCTAGCTTTTAAGATGTGCTGTTCCTCTGCTAGGAGGCCACTGTTACTATTTTCTGACGTATTTCTGTAACAGAACTTATCAAACTCAAAAGTGACTGCAATATTAGGTCAGTTCCTTCATAGAAACTTCCTAAATTAAAAGCATAATAAAGGGAAAATAATGAAAACATAGAAGCCATGATTTCACTGTGACAAGAGCCTGTTCCACAAATCACAACAGATCTTTTTAAAAGCTACCCATCTTACACAGAAAGAGGTCCAAGGCTTTGATCATTCAATGCCTTGCAAAACTTTCAAATCCCTAACCTGTTCTTTAATGCCAGTGAGTTTCCAACTAGGAACCTAACAGGGCGAGAAGTGAAACTCCAGACCGTACAACATTATTGCAGCTGCTTGTAAGTAGAAACAAGTGAGTGTCCTTCAGCATGCATTGTTCACATCACAATGTTCTGTCCTGTGAGGAAAAACCCAAAATGAATAGCACTGAACACTTGTAGAGATTTTTTTTTTAATTGTCACCAGACAATTGAAGGGGGTTTGTGTAACTATCTTCTAATAATTCATGTTATGTGAAGACTACTACAATTGATATTGATCTAAGTTCTGTAGCTTTCTACAAGCTAAAATCTATTCTTCTTTTAACTTCTGTTAGGTTGCAGAGGCAAGCTGAAACTTTTTGTCACTTTGATCTTGATGTAACCCTTACGAAAGAAGCCTATACCAACACCAGAGAGTAGGACTGGCCACCAGATGTCACCCATCTTCTATTAGCTACCCCTAGGTCTGCGTAGGCAGGCTTGGGAAAACAGCACCCTCCAGAAGCTGTGCTAAATAGCGACTGTCTCGCCACTACAAAATACAGTCATCTTCTCAGTACAAAAATAAATCCTCCTGCCTTGCTCTTACGGCTCCCAAACACTGAAGCTCTAGTAGTTTGTTGAGTGTGTTTTAAAGACAACCTAAAGTATTTGAAAACCGTACAAATCCTGGCACAAATACCTGTGCGTGTCTAACACTTAGAAAAGTGTTAGCTGGTGTAATGCGTCCACCAATGCAGCCAAAACCGCAGCTGCTACCAAATATAACCTTACGTGTCTGCCAGGGCTTTAAAGATTTTGGTAGCCAAACCTGGGGAAAGCAGCAGAGGGCTCTCAGAAAGCTGCTTAGAGGCGCGTAGTCAGCCTGCGCTCCTCCAACCATGTCTCTCTGCGCTCCTGACCTCTAGCTGACAGACTGCCCAGCACTATGAGGCGACAGCGGGCACTTCCCGGGCTGGCTCTCCTCGGCGGGCTCCGCTAGGCCTGACAGGGCGCCGCAGTGGCGGAGCCCGCCACCGGCAGCTGTGGGGGGAAAAGGGCCTGCTCAGAAGCGAGCGAGGTCGAGGCTGTGGCGGGAAACGAGGCAGCCCCTCAGGAGCGACTGGCTAAGGGGCGCCGATGCGTCGCCTCACCGGCGGGCTGGTGAACATCTTCCAGCGGGGCCACCCACGCACACACTTACCACGGCGTGCAACGGCTGCGCACCAGTGGCCGTGCCCCTTGGCGGGAGCTAACCCCCCTCAGCACCGCGCCCCTTCGCTCCGCAGCCAGGAAGGCACTTTGCACACGCTCCCTCGCTCTGCCTCAGCCTCTGAGACACAGGCGTTTCCGGCCCGAACGGGCCGCTTACTCGCGCTTCCTCAGCCCTGTGCGGCCGTGCCGCCTGCACACGGGCGGGCGCCGCCGTGTGCAAGGGATGCGCCGCGCACACCAGTTTGCCCGCCCTCACTCTCCCCTTAGCGGCTAGCACTTTGCAGACGCTCCCTGGCTCCCGCCCGCCTCCAGGTGGCCCGGCCCCCAAGGCGGGCGCGGCGGCCGCCCTTCAGCCCGCGCGCCGGCCTCCGCCGAGGACCATGGGCGATGCGCTGTTCCCGGCGCGGGGGGCTGCGTTCAGGCGGCGTCGAAGGAGGTGAGGCTGCGCCGGGGTTGGGGGTGGTGAGGGACCGGGTGCCGCGCCCAGCTCCTCTGTGTGGGGCGCCGTCGCTGCCGTTGCTCCCCTCTCTCCTCCCTCAGGTCTCTGCGGCTCCGCGGGCCGTGAAGGAGGGTGGTCTCCTCAGCCCCTCTACCCCACCCTGTCGCCGCCGCCGCAGCTGTACGGGGTGGGTGCCGCCTCTATCCCGGACCACATCGTCCTTTCCGAGGGCTGGCTCGGAGCGGGAGAGCCGCGAGGTGGGGCCGGGCTAGGTGCGGGTGCGGAGCGAGAGGGAGGGGGGTCGCTGGGGCAGCCGAATCGATGCAGTGGGGCCCGTCCTCGCCGCGGCCCGGCCGCCCCCATCACCTTGCGTAACGACCTTCCGCGTCCGGCGCGGCGGAGAGCGCCTCTGCGGGTGGTGGCTGTCGCCCCCCGGGAAGAGTCGGGGCCCGGGAGGTGCCTCCGGAGTCGGGGGAGCGGCCCCTGAGAGCCCGACGGTGGCCGGCCGCCGTATGCCTCTGAGGGTCGGAGCAGTGCGGACGGAGGTTTTAGCGAAGCGCGGGTGGCAGTCTTTGCCGTGGATGGGAGAATGAATCTCTGGCGAAAGTCTGTTGAAATCTTCCCTTTCCGTTGCTATTTACAAGCTGTCGGTTCCACCCGCTGCTGATTGTTTCCTCTTCAGACTTTGTAAACCTCTAGGAAACGAATCTGATAAAAAGGTTCCTGAAAACTGTCAGCTCTGTGCCAACTGTGCTTTCGTCTGCCATGTCCACTACTTCTTCGCCAGAGGTGCCTTGAGCTTTAGATTGGAAATAATAATACCTCTTCATTTGTCAGGTTCTCTATTTCTTACACATCAATACTATCCTGTGGTTTGGTCATAGGGATTTATTCTTCTGTGGAAAGCAGTGGGTGACCTGATGTGATTGCATAGGTGTGCAGATTTATATTAAGCAAGAATTTTGGGGCTTGTTTTGTCTCCCTTGACTGTTACCAACTATTTAAGGTAAAGTTACTTTTTACATATGTAGGGGGAAAATAAATGTCACTTAGTTTTGAGGAACTAAATCTTGGTAGAGGCTTACCTTACTGTTAACAACTGTAGGTTCCATCTTTTCCAGATATGGTATAATATCACTTTTGTCTTTTGAGTGTTTATTTCTCTTTGTGGCATTGTGGTCAATAAACTTGGGAGAATGAATTCTTAATTCTTGCATTAGGTCTTGATACATAAATCTCTCTTGAGATGCAGCAAGAATAGAATACTGTTAAAATGAAGGGTTACTCTTGAGATTCATATTATGCTAGTACACAGTCTTATTTGTATATTTGTATGAAAAGCTCTGTCACCTTGTCCCTGTGAAAGAGTATCATGGCTTTTTCAGAGCATGACTCATAATCCTAAATGCAGGAATGAATTTTGACTTAGTGCAATATAAGTGCTTTATCTCAGCAGAAAGCTTTGTGTATAGAAAATGCAAGTAGAGGTGGAGGGAATGTCTGGTACTGTATCTGTTAATCTTTGTCCTCAGAAGGACAGCATTTGAAGATGTTTGCAGGCTTGAGGTATGTCTTTACTCCTAAATCGATGAGATTTTCTAAATTCTTTCAAAATACTTCTGCCATTTCATGAAAGACTGAAAAGCTTTAAAAAAAAAAAAACAACCGGTTAGTTCTTGTTATTTATTATTGAAACCATTTTGCCTGGGGAAGCTGACTCAAATGTTGTCTGAATGGGTGATTTACCTTTTCCCTTCTTCATCTCTATGTAATGACTGTGATGGTTCTTCATGAGAACCTCTGCTTATTGCAACACCCACAGTTCATATAGTTACTGCTGCCTGGACCGAGCCTAAGAGTAGGAAAAAACCTTTCACTGTTTTTCTGGTGATTTTGTTACATATAAGGTAACTTTCACTTCTACTTTGTGCTCTTACCTGTGTGAGATGATGTAGGGAGTAGTTGACTCTCAAAGTGGCCCATGAGCAGTATGTTTAGCAAAAGGAATGTCTGTTCTTCAGAATGTGACGTACGCCGACTCTTTTCTCTTGCTCTTACATAGAATACAGATTTATTTTGTACAAGCAAAATAAGGATTAAATAAGAACATATGCCTCCTCTTTTCTGGATGATAAATCCATCTTGCTGTCTAGGAGGAAGGCAGCATATACAGCTTGGACTGAAAAGATGCTGAAAGTCAAAGTGATATAAGATCAGGTTGTTTAAGCTTCCAAAAGTAACTGCCTAAAACTTAGGAAGCAGGCAGCAACACTAGGTGGAAATCATCTAAAATCCTTAATCTGCTTCAAGAAATAGAATCTGGCAAGATAATGAAGTGTTCTGAATTCCTAAAATTACTTTAGAATAAAGACAGTTGCTCTCTAGTTTTAAGTAATTTCCTTCCAATCAGGTTCCCTTCCTTTCCCTTCTTTAAAGGAAAAAGAGAACGCAAGCTCTATACCATTAACTTCTATACTTGAGATAACATGTAGAATTTTATTAGCACCACTCAACTTTGAATTTTTTTTTTGATTTCATTTGCAAGGTTATGTTTTTGGCACTGTTTGACACTGTCATCTAAGTTCACTCTGCTTTTGCTTCTGTGTAATAAAATATAGCTTAGTATGAACTTTCTTCCTCACCTTGGCTCTGAAATTTTGATAGAACTTCAGGGGTAGTTGGCATTAACTGCCCATCACTGATACAGAAACTTGATTATTAGCTACGTGGTAGGTGTTTTGAAGGCTTATGTGAATGCAGTGTTCATGTTTTGAGCAGACTGAGATCTAAAGAAGACTGTCTTGGTGTATCATGAGAGAATGGGAGAATTAATTCAGTTTTATTGTTTGGAAGAGCAGTGATAAGGGAGATTTGGTGGCAAACATTACTTTATAGTTATTCGCCAACAGATTGTCTGGCTAACTCTATGCTTAATCTCTTGAATAGGTGTTGGAAAGAAATATAATATGATGAATATAAAAAAAGCCAGGTTCTAGTAATATTTTTGTTTATGTCACATCATTCCCAAAGTATCTGCAGAACTCTTCTGCTTAGCCTAGTTTGGAAACAGGGCAGTATTCCATCAGTACCTCTTGGTAATGAAGGAAATGAACATGCTGCATAGTGCTAATTAGCTGGAAATCTGAGGAGTGGAAACTGTTTCGGGAATCAAGCAGTTTTGCTATTGCTGCATCTTCAATTTCAAAAAAATCTTAACTGATTGGAGGAGCATAAGGTCATCCTTTATTCCTCTCTACTTTTGCTGAGTTATATTTATACATCTCTGACTTTCATATACCACATATGCACATGCACTTAAACAGATTCTTGAAGAGCTCAGCCATGTAATATAATGAGCTATAACTTCTGTGAGGAACAAGTCTCATTCAGATTCCGTTTTGATAGTGGCTTAATTCCCATCATTTATGACCCCATTTTTTTTGACTACTTCTTGTTTGTCCATGTGAGCTTATAACTCACATACTGTAGTTCATGGCTGCAAAGAGAAGGTGACTACAGTTTGTATAAAATTTATATTATTTCGATTAAGGTTTTGGATATCAACTTAGGCTCTGTTAATTGGATGGCATTTGAGGAGGAGCCACTATAATGATGGAGAATTGTTGACACAAGTGCCGACACAGCCTCCCAGATGCAAAGAGGTGGCTTTTTGTGACAATGCAAACTTTTATCAGGGTGCATAGCCTTATTCTATTCAAGCTAGAATAGTTCAGCTGTCTTGAGATGAATTCATGGTGTTTTGTTCTTGCCTTCCAACAAGGAGAAGTCTTGTCTGCTTTGATTAGGTGAATCCTTCAAGGCCAGGTTTTGTGCATTCACTCAGGCTAGGATATAGCTCCTTTGAGGAACTTCTGCTAAAATGAAGGCATTTTCATTTGTCTCTGGCAGCTTGCATACTAGGGGGAATACTGCAGTGAAAGAACAGAGAAGAGAAAATTAGTTTGTGGGACAGGGATTCCCTTGTAGAGTACTCTAAGTAGCAAAGTCCTTTTCATGAGGAAAGCTTAAGTCAATGCTGTGATTCATTTGATTTATTATTTATGTTTTGTGTGAGTTAAGAATCCTGTGATCCTGGCCCTTTGAGTCTCACAAGGTCCTCTTTTTGCTGTTAAGCTAACTGTATTTTTTTCATATATCCCACAGGCATTCCAAACTGTTTGACCTTGGTTATTAGTCTAACCTACTGACATTTGTCTTACTGATTTTTATATCCTGATAACAGCCTGTAATCTTTGAAAGCTGTCAACCACCTCCTTTGATCTTGTTGTCCTTTAGACAATGGGATTTTCATTGATTACAAGTAGCAGATAGAACCTGATTTTACTTTTTATGGTTGTTGCTCCTGGGTCATGTAGTTTGTTGCATTTCTTGGTATGTGTATTTTTGTCATATAAGGTATTCCGTGTGACTACAATTCCCTAGAATAATTTTATAACTAGAACCTTATCTTCACTCATATTAGAGTTAGGTAGTGAAATTTATTGCTGCTTCTTTTCCATTGCCTATTAAAGTTTTGTTCCTCCTTTCCCTAGGAAACAGACAACTCATATATGCACTGTGACCGGTACAACA
The DNA here is from genome assembly GCA_013399015.1 of Galbula dea. NCBI lineage: Eukaryota > Metazoa > Chordata > Aves > Piciformes > Galbulidae > Galbula > Galbula dea. The sequence continues at coordinate 1,754,357 of VWZX01003777.1, forward strand.
CTTTATATAACCTATATTGAGGGCCTAGCGAAGCATTTTCGGATAGCTACTAATGAAGTAGTAGAATGCATATTAGAAAAATGTCTTCACTAAGAGGGTAGTCAAGCCCTGGAACAGGCTGCCCAGGGAGGTGGTTGAGTCACCACCTCTGGAGGTATTTAAAAGGCGTGCAGGTGTGGTGCTGGGACATGGTTTAGTGGTGACTTGGCAGTATTAGTTTTATGGTTAGACATGATGATCGTAAAGGTCTTTTCCAACCTAAATGATCTATGATTCTAAGTTGTCATAAAAAGTACAAGCTGCAGTGAATTATCGTTCCTGCCGAAGGTTTTATTTTGTGGTCTGGATAATTTTTGATCACGTGACATCTCAAGATACTGAACTTTTAGACTCAACCACAGTATTTAGTAGTCCTCTTGCTAGCAATATGTGTTGCTAAAGTGGATTAACATGTCCTTACGTAAGAACCTTGATAGTACAAAGGTGTCTGTGTATATTCGGCAGCAGAGGTCTCTTGGATTTAAAATAGTGTGACTTATCCCTCTTGGGTTTTTTTTGTTTCCTCTCTTGCTCTCTCTGTGTATGTTTGTTCCTTTTCTGCAGAGAACTAGTACAATTCAGTGCAGCTTCAGTGCAGTTTTTGAAAGTTTCCCTTGAACTCTGCAGAGAATGACTGTAGTATGCATGTGATATACCTGGAAGATAATCTTGAGTATTAAGGACACATGTAACTGAACTTGTATTTTCTCTGCTATTTTGACCTTTTTTGTAAAAAGTAACTTCCATGAGTTTCTCTTGATGGGTTCTGTTCAAGTACAGTTTGTGCAACAATTGATTTACCTATATTGTAATTTGAGTGTATATACTAGCTTTAAGTTGCTCTTGAGAAAGCTTTGTGCTATACCATTCGACCTGTGTATCAGACATACCAATTCATTGCATTTTCTGAAAAGCTTGTTTTAAAAACGGACAAATACAAACCCAAAAACTAGAAATGTGAAGAAGATTTCTAACCTGGTAGTTATCCAGCTTTGATGTTGTTTGTTCATTCTGTACCAGGACATTGTAACATGATTTCATTGAATGCTGAATGAAACTGTTTGCCTGACCTAAGTATAGAATGGAAGTCCCACACTGTATCAGTGCACTGTAGTGTGAAGGCTATTTCTACCTAAAAGAAATGCTTCTAATATTAATACCTCTAAAATATTACTCCAAGTACTGTGAGCCATGAAATAGTTTGCTTCTCCCAATGTTGGTTTGAATTGCCCATTTCTGTCTAGATGCAATTAAAGCTTGCTGGGTTTAATAATTAAAAGAGTAATAAACACAGAAAGTATATAAACTGTCTAGAAGTATTCAGGAAACACTGGCAACCAGATCTGTGTAATGTGCACATTGTCAGGATGAATTTTATTTCTGTCTTGCTTTTGGTATAAATTGTATTTACCTGATCTCTGGAATTTCTGAGCTACCTGGCAAAGGAGCAGATAAATATATTTCGTGCCTAGGAAAATATTGAAATACTCTTAACATAGAAACTTTTGACACCTATTTGGCAAGCTCCTGCTGTAAAGTATAAAGGAGCTTAACAGCAGTATTTTCAGTAGGTAGTACTACATTGTATGTGGATACAAACTTCGCTACTTACTTCACACACAGGCACACAACCAAAAAAACCCCAAAGAACACCAAATCCCCCAAAATCAAGAAAAGGATGTGGAATACTGTATAGGGAAAAGACAGACTCGGAGATTTACCACTCAGACTTCAGCCAAGGTAGCACAGGATATTTGACCAGATTATTAAAACTACAATCAGTTCCTTAGCACATTAATTTGTTTTTTTGAAGTTCTGGTAAAAAAATGAACAGTTTCCTTCCCCATATTTCTCTTCATGAAGTGTGGTTTCTCAACCAGCACTCTTTCAACAACATAGTGAAATGCAGTATCATTCTCTTTACACTTACATCTATTCATGTTATGCAGCTACTTTTCTTTTACTATGCTGGAAAAGCACGCAGGAGGAGAATGCTGCAAATGCTTCCAGTAGTTTTTCTACTTAAGCTGACAGCTGTTCACTATAGATAAAATCAGTCAGTTCTGAACACTTAGTCTAATGTTAAGAGCTTGTAATCAAGTTAGATGACGATGTTCTCATTATACTTTAAAATAAATTATTAGATTGTTATTTCTAATGGATATTTTCTTAGGTACTAGTTGAGTATATACAGATCAGTTCTAGAAAAAAAACCCAACTTTATTTTGATATCATAACTTGAAAGAGAAATATAAACTGTACTCCTTATAGATAAGACAGTAATCTGTAGTTCTTGGGATGCTTACCCAGATTTTTTTTCATGTGTTCAGAAATTGGATAATCAGTAAAATAAAAACTTCTGACTGTTTTAGTTATGTGAGAAACTGAGTTGTATAAGTGTTTGACAAGGCTATTTGATGTGTCTTTATCTACATACCAGTGGTTTGAGATTTGGGGAGGCTTATCCATTTAATTTTATGTCCTTAGTTTTTAATTTCTGTTTGAGTCTCTTAAGTGACTCTCCTTGTGCTTCTGGATTGATAACCTTACAGGACTATGCATGATTCCTTTGAATAAAAGGTTACAGTAACTTTCACCTAACCTGTGTTACCAAAATTCTTACCAAGGTAAGTTAAAGAATGTTCAAGGTAGCAAAGAATAGCTTCAGGCTGAAAGAGTAATAAGGTTTTCATCTCTCTTTTCTGGTGTCCATTACAAATTGCTGCTTACTAGCAGCTGAGATGAAGTTCTGTGAAAGTAGTACTTGCCCAGTGGAAGTCTGGAATTTTAGTTCAGTCGTTGGTCTGTGCTGCCTGCTGAATGTTCGGTGAGTGAGCAGTTGTAACGCTTTTGGTATGCTGTCAGCAGTGATTCAGTGTGCCAACAGCCTATAGTGGAAGAAATGGATTTTTGCAATGACGTAGTGAGAGTTTAACTGCAGTGGGTAAAGTTCCACACTGGTGTAAAAGGCATATTGCAGTTTACTTAAGCTCTTTTTGAGTTGATGCTATTTAAACCTCTGGCTTTGTATATTGAAACTAGTACAATGAGGCCCAAGTGTGCACTTAAACTTTCCTTTGAGGGCTGTACTGGCTGATACAGAGCAAAAGCTTGTAACAGGTTAAGCTTCTGTTCAGCTTCTGTTAAAGTCCTTGTACCTTGATTCATTTCCTGACACAGTAGTTTCCATATGTACCAGTTGCATAGCTTGTGCATTGTATAATATTACAGGAGAATGCCAGTATTGATTGAAGTACTTAAAACATGTCTAAGAACCCTTTCTTACATACCGAGGTATTGGCATGCATGTGGCCACATCCAGAGCAAAGAAAACTGAGTATTTTAAACGGAAAAAAAGTTACCTTTTTAAAAAAGGCATGCTTGAAAAATAGTATTATAATTGAAATGTATGGGGAAAACTGTTCTACATAAATTTTGCATTTCTTAGACCTTAAAAGGGAGGTTAGATGGAGATCTGAAGAATCTAATTTCTCATAATTAAGGGTTTAAAAAATTTAAATTATCAAGGGGCTTTTTTCCCTACATTTGAAGTACAGTTTTTCTACATGTCATGTATATGAACAACTGGTTTTTTCCCATCCACCATTAGTACTCTGCTTTGTTTGCATTTTCTTGGTCTCTATTGAGGCTGTTGTTTGTAACTTCAAGTCTTGTTCTACGCTTGAATATTGTTCCTGTTGGATATGGCAAACTTGTATTTTTCTGCCCACCCAATAATCTGGTACTTCAGGATATGGTGTTCAGAATACTCTGTGTAATTCAATGGTCTTATGATGCTGTTTTGTAATTTGCAGTATATTATGCTAATCAAATGTTCTGTGCTCTGATCAGAGAAGAATTAACACCAACATTTGGTGGTGCTTTTATATAAGAATGTTATTAGTCTTCCTAGTCTTCACCAAGGTGAGGTGAGATGAAATTTGTGCCCTCATACTAATCTCTCTCCATTTCCTATCAGTTCATTTATGTGGCAGTGCAGTGAACTGGCTGACAAAGTCTTGTGGCTGTAAATGGCCTTCTGGTATTTGGCTGTTCATATTTCAGAATGATAACATTCCCTAACTGTCTTCACCTTTTGGCCATATCGGCTGGGGAAGGATGTTGGAGAGGCATAGAGGTGCTGCATTCAGTGACAATGCTAGCTTGGGGTGTTTGAACATCAGCCTAATTTAGATGATAGTGTTCTTATTACTTGTTAAAATGTTAGGTTAACAGAGAGTTAGTACTGGGTTTTGCTCTACCATATACATCAAATGGCCCCAGTTTTATCTAGCAAATTACTGTTGCTGTTTTTCCAAAAAGACTTACTCTGTGTAAGTACTATTAATATATATATTTGTTTGTTTATCCAAATTAAAAAGAAAATCTTTCTCACAGTGTAAATTCCTTATATACAGCTCAGCTTTCACACTGTGTATTATGAAGGTATAGTATTGCCCTTTCGAAAGCTATTAAGTATTTTTAAATATGCCACTCACCTTATTCTTCAATTAACTAAAATTTAATATTTCATTAAAGAGGCTGCTGATGCAGCATTGTAGTTTGGCAGAAATTAACTCTAGGAACTGCTCAGTGTGTCCACCTTGTATTAAGGGGATCAAGCCTATTGCTCAGGTAAAAAATGTTTGACAAGGCTACAAAAATGCAGGATTAAAACCTTTTAATCGTTTATTTTGTAGTGACCGGCTCTGTCATCCTTGTGTTTGACAACTGGAGGATGAAAACTGTCAGTTGTTATTAGCGTACTTCTTTTATTGCTAATATATTCCCACTTGACTCATGTGTGTGGCTGAGTGCACTGCTGACGGTCCAGTTTATTACCATGTTACAGTTTTATTTCCCTATTAAAAATTATTTAGAAGATCACATAAAGTTACACCAGTGTTTGAGTTGTAAATTGATTTAAAAACAAATGGGGAGAAGTGTTAGAAATTCTCCAGAATACTGTGTAACAGGTTTCAGAGTTTTGATCATAATTTCCATCCTGGTTTGTGTCTGTCTCTTTCCTTCCCTATTTTGTGTAATTTGAAGCATGTTTTCTTTCTCACTGCTACTTAATTATTATTATTATTGTCTGCTATGCCATATCCTAGAGGACCGAATGGCTAATCATGTGCTCTCTTTTCATTTGGCCTCCAGGAGCAATGCAGGCAGCATATGTATTTTCTGTTCTGCTCAGTGTTGAAAACAGCCTTGCACTAGATTGTGAAGATTTTAGTGAATTTTTTTTTTTTATTTTTTTTTTTTTTTAGTAGATGTGTTAAAATTCAGCTCTTTCTCAGATGTAAGTATGCTGACTTTGGCTGGGTTTTTTGTGTTGGTCAAACTGGTTCTCAGTTATTTGTGAGAATTGTTTTAGGTGTCCTCTGATGTGCTTGGAGAAAAACAAAAATCTCCTCCTTAATCCAGACTTCTGAATGGCATTTTCCTTTTTTTTCTCCAGACATTTCATCTTCAAGAATGAGATTTCATCTGATTCCAAGATATAACTTGAAATTTTTTCACACACATTACACTTAAGCTTTACTTCATGCGTTGCTTCCCATTCCCCAAAGTGTACTTCTGAAATTCTTTCTCGTATTTGTGTAGTCTTTTTCTTAAGTCATGTGGGAAACATCCTTATTTACTGAACTCATTGACTTTTAGAAGTAGATTGAAACAACTCCTCATCCTGCCCCATTTACCAAAAAAACCTGGATGGATTTTTTTTTTTTCTGTACAATTAGGTTGAGAAAGTCTCTGAATGGTATATGCACAGTTCTGCTGAATCTTTGTTCTAATCAGCTAATAATAGATAGAAGATGAACTACAGTGTTTCAGTTGGGTTGCTTACCACCTAGTCGTCAAACTAGGTGATTTCAAGCAAGGATTGCATGCCCTCAGAAGGCCAGCTGATCTTGCATCTTTTTCTTTGTCACATCAATAGCTCTTCCTATTTTTCTGATGTGACTTTTTCAGCTGACCTCAAGCAACTGTCTGTAATGATTGAAGCAATTTTTGCTGAAGGTCTGACTTACTGCCAATGTTGCACAGGCTTTGAATCTGTGGAAAATGAAAGTAGTGCATTGAAAAAGTGAGTAATTGCCAAGTGTCCTATAGTTCGTCTGGATCTGCAGATTTTATTTTTTTTTTTCCTCTGGGGGTTATTTGCACCAGAATTGACTTCTGTATTTTTTTGCTAATATATTCAATATGTTGTTGTTGTAGTAACATGTCTGACTCTTATTCTGAGTGCTCATGTAGGAATCTCTTCTAAGGCTATCATTATAACCCCACAAAAGGCCAGTCAGGATAAACAAATTAAAATATTATGGAGAAAATGTAAGGTTGCTACTTTTAAATTGTCTCAGTGATCTGTTAGAATGTAGGAAAGCTGAGCAGAGCAAGGCATCAAATAAATCTGAATTTAGATAAAATTTAAGTAGTATCTTCTGAAATTTCTGGTAAATCCATGCTAATTATTGCTTTTTTTTTTACGAAGCTGCTTCTTTTGTAAGCTGGCTTTTTTGAATCCCTCTTTGAACTTTCATTATATGCAGATTTTAGTTGTCTAATGTAGAATTGTGAATGTCATAGCAGCTAGATACTTACAGCCACGAAGCAGTAGTTGGGTTTGCCTTTTATTTTTTAAACTAAATGGAAGGAAACCATTCCAATTCTAAAGAATCTTACAGGGAGATAGTTAGAGGAAGATCTGGTGGTAGTGGTGGTGAAGTTGTTCTTAGTGTCATTAAATTAACTGGTCAGGTACTGCTCTTTATAAGGTAAAGCAGACTTGAGTATGAAGAGCAGGAACAATGCAGTTAACGGGAGAGAGGCTGAGTTAAATGAAACCTTACCTATGGGAAAAACAAGTTACTTATGAGCTCTCTTGTAGATCAGATATTTTCTCAGGTGTGGAAAATAAATGAAAGTCACTGAAAGGTCATGTGCCAGAGCAACTGTATGCAACAATCATTTTGGATTTAAATAGATATAATAAGAGCATAAAGGTGATTTCCAAAGCACTCTGCAAACCAAAACCTCAAGTCATGTGTTGAGTCCAAACTGTAGCGCACATCTGTTCTCAGCGTTAGAACAGCAGCCTAACTTGGAGAAATGCCTGGAAGCTATTGAGTGATACAAAGCTGTAGATATCTCTGAAATACAGAAGGATAATATATTCTTTCTTTTGTGAGTCTATTAGCATGAATAGTTCTTCTCTTTAAGACCAGACCTAATGAATTTGACTACTGTTCTCTTTTTTCCCCCCTCTAATTAGAGATAATGTTACACTCTGCATGCATGTTTTCAAATACAGGTTTATCTACTTTCTGCAGTGGAGCAGAGTTGTAAGCCAGTAGGCTAAGATTACAATATAGTGGTAGGATAGCCTGTGATGGACCCACATGGTTGTAACCTACAAAGCAAACTCTGAATGTTGAAATACACTAAGATAACCTGTGAATAAATATTTAAGGTATTATCTGTCAAATCCTGGTTGTTACAAAGATAAATCAGTGTAGCCCAGTAATACAGAGTTTAAAAGAGAAGGGCTTTTTGTGTCAGCTTGTCTTTTAAAGGTGCATTTGTCAGCACATTTCCCCAGTTGAGTAGAAGGGAATTAGTATTTTCATAATATTAGAAAAATCTGTTCCTTTGTCCCTCTGCCCATCTTTTTCTTTTCATTAGCTATGATTAAACAGTAAAGAAATCCATTCAGCTGTGGAAGTGTCAGTAGAATGGTCTCTCTTTTCCTCTTTACTAGTACTACAGTACTGTTTCAAGACCATTTAAATTCTGCAGTCTTATACATTTACATTAACTGCTAGATTGTAATAATTTTCAAATGGATTGTCTGAAAGTGAATTTTCTTTGGTGGATATTTATAGATTAGTACTCATGTCTTAGAGTTGTGCATTTATTCCACGTCTTGTGCCTTTATCTATCTTGAGTTAACTTGGTTCTAGAAAGATACTTCCTGATGCAGGCTAGGATGCTGAACTTGCCTCAGACATCTAGAAGAAAATCAGCAAGCAGAAATAATTCCATTGGGCTTGCAAATTTAGTACAAACTATCTTCTATAAGATCTCTTCATCTAATTAAATAGTAGGTGGAGTGCATAGTATATTGCAACTAAATGTCACCCTTGCTAGTAATGGAAGTTCCCTTTGAGGCAAGTCTTCTATCACTATATTTTTCCTGAGAAGTCTCCTAACCTTCCCTTGTAAGTTCAAAATACACAGTTTTTCACTGTCACCATTTTAGAGATGAACAATAGTGCCTACTGTATTTCTTTTCTGATTTTGGAAATCATTTGGGTATAGGATGCTAAAGAGGTTTGTAGTACAATTTGTCATACTGTAGATGTTGGCTAGAGGTTAGGATGCAACTACAATGGAAAGATATTACCTAGATTATAGCCATAGCAGCTGATCTTCAGCCATCAGTGGCACCACTTGTCACAACGGGAGTTATTTTGTAGAGCTTTTTTTTTTATCTTGGGGGGAAAGGAGAAAGGAAGCCTTGATACTTAAAATTATATTGCTTATAATGTGTTCATATTGTTGAAACAATAGAAAAATAAGATAATACCAGAGTTAATGTGTTTGAATGGACCATGTAACCATGTGGACTTAATTGCCTTGTAAGACTTACCTCTGTGGTTCAGATGTTTGGCAAATATGTGGATACTTCGTTGTATCTGTATCATGTTTTCAAATCATATCAATCTTGATCTAGTGTGTGAAGGAGATTTTTGTTAGTACACTGCAAGGTTTTGTGCTAGAAAGGACTTGCTTTTTTCTTGTCTTACATCTGTACAACTGTGAACAACATCTAGACTGGTTTGGTGAGGGACTTTTTAGGAGGTCAGATAGTGACAGAACCAAAGGAAATGGATGCAAGCTAGAGGAGGGTGGATTTAGATTAGACATTAGGAGGAAGTTCTTCACTGTTAGCGTGGTTAGACAGTGGAACAGGCTGCCCAGAGAGGTTGTGGAAGCCCCGTCCCTGGAGGCTTCCAGGACAAGGCTTGATGGGGCTCTGGGCAACCTGATCTAGCGGATGATGTCGTTGCTAGGCAGGGGGGTTGGAAATACATGATCTTTGAGGTCCCTTCCAACTCTGGCAATTCGATGATTCTGTTGCAGTGGCAAAGAGATTTGTTAATGTTAAGCTTTATGTGCTCCTTTAGAGAATACTTACTGAAGTGGATGTTTCTGCTTGCCTTTCAAAACCATTTCATTTAATGACAGTGCTTCCGTTTGTGTGTTTTTTCTAAGAACTGACTTGTATTCCCAGCCCTAGAGAGAGAAAAGCTAAATGTGCTTGCTTGGGAACATGCTGGAGAGCATGGATGGTGGAATTCTAGGGCTGATGAAAATTTAAGAATAGGGTAACAGTTATTTAATGTAGCTACAGAGTTTCAAATTAAATAATCCTTGTACAGTTCAGACAAGTGCAAAATTGCCTCATTTTTTTTTTCAATTGATTTGAAAAGATGGAAAGAAACAGAATTACTTAAACTGAGAAAGTTCAGAAAACTGTGGTAGGCAGGTGAGGAAAATAACCCTTTGATGTGGTTTAGACCGAAACACATAAAATTAAATCCATAGCAAGGCAAATACAAATTCATTTTATAGTTACATAAGACTGTTTAAAGTGTGCCATGGGTTTTGCAGAAAAACATGTCATCATTTTCTAGGCTTTCTTTTTTTTTTTTAACATACCAAATAAGTTTGGGTTGGGGTTTTGTGGGGTTTTTTTGTGTGTGGGGTTTTGTGGGGTTTTTTTCCTGCTCACTAGAAGGAACACTTTCCTTTAGAGACAAAGATAGGATGAAGCTAAATACATCACTTGTCTGCTTTATTCTCCATCATGTTGCTTCAGTGGTAATCGCTTGTTTGAGATTTACCTTCAAGATTTTGTCTGACATATGGTGATGTGCATAATGAATATGTGCAAACATATAGCAATTTAAAATTAATTGTTTATTACATTTTGGTTTTAGTTTACAAATTGCTGTAACAATGTTATTTTGTGAGCATTAATCTGTTCACTTGGGGGAAATTTTACCTTAAAGCTTTGTTATTATCCTGTCTCTGGAAACATTCAAGGTCAGGTTGAGCAGGGTTCTGACTAACCTGATCTAGTTAAACATGTCCCTGCTCACTGCAGGGGGGTTGGGCTAATGACCTTTAAAGGTCCTTTCCAAGCCAAACCATTCTATCATTCTGTAATTCTTAACATGAGATGGAGGAAGAAAACACAAAGACCCTACCTGAAAATTGGGGTTGTTCTGTTTTCTAGTTTCAAATAACATACAGGAAGGTTAAGTTTCTCTTTTTTGAAAGTAACACCCCCTTCAAGAAAAGAGAGGAAGTTGGTAGAGTTTGAGGGCCAAGACCTATGTGTCTTAGATACGAATTTTTTGGTTGATGTTCATTTGTTTGTTGGTTTTTCTTTTTCTTAAGCACCAGCTAAAAGAAGCTGAAGGCCAGACTGAGGGAAGAGGAGAGTGATTGCATGTTTCTGTAGAAGGAGGCCTGAGAGATAACAGCTACAAAGAGATTTTAGGTAAAAGAGGAATGGCTTCTTCAGCAGCCCTTTAGAACTGAGATACACAAAGGGAAGTGCACCTACATGTCTAAATGTAGACATCAAAAACTTAGTTATCTCTGAAACTTTTTTTTAATACTGTGTTTTGGGTGTTTGGGAAAAGGCCTAAAAATTTCACTTTCCCATTCATAATGGGAACCATGCAATGATGAAGTACATACTGCTGTAAGTAATATTCAAACTGTAGCTCTTCCTTTGATACTCCCTACTCTGTCAGGATTGGCAGCAAAGGGAGTTGTGTCCGAAACTCCAGCTTACAACTTCTGATGATTGAGATAATTTACTTTGACTTTCCACTGAGCATCTAACTCCTATTAATCCAGCTTCTAGTTCATCCAGTATATAAGTTCTTTGTAGAAGTTGACAGTAAAATTTTTCAGTTCATGCTGAAAACTGTGTGTTGGCAAATAAACAGGTAACCATTATAGTACACATGAAATAAGTATGTATTCAAGCTTTGTTTGGAAACTTTGACCACGTACTTGATTGTAAGTCATGATGTCAGTATGCTGAAACAGAAGAGGACAACAGAATGGTGGTGGAAGAGGCTCCTGCAATCTTAATGGAAGGGCCAGTTTACAGTGTCTGAACTATGCTGATCAAAATAGCCAGTCCAGCATTACAGCTGAAATAGCAAATTATGCTTGCCCAATTTCCTTTCACTGAAATGTTTAGGGAACACTCGGGTTAATTCCACGGGCAGATCACATCTGGAACATGAGTTCTGCTTGGAGAACTCTTCTGGCACAGATGGATCCAGACTAGCTCAATGTCCTCCCAGCTTCAGACTTTCAGAGTCAGAAATTTAAGCCTTGCATACTGAGTCACATGTCTGTGTGATTTACATTTATCAAATCACAAAACCATTTTCCCTTTCACACTCTCTGCTATTTTGACTTCACTACTGCAATAGCTTCTGTTACTGTAAACACACAAGCACTTTTTATTGTCTATGTTCTTCATGATCAAGATGAGTCTAAAAAATTTGCTCACACTATATTGGGAAACAACAACAAAGGAGATGAAGCTTTGAACAAGTTACAAGCAACAGTGGTTCCTTGATAATAACTGTGCTGTAGAATGTTGGGAAATATGGAGAAAAAAGCGATAAAAGCACATATTAATTTGAGCTTCAGAAGGTCAGACCATTCCATAGTCAATACAGAGGATGAGGCACTTGGGGCTGCTGTTCTGAATCTCTCCCTAAGAGAAGGGCCAAGCTCAGCATCTCTGCTACAAAGATACAATTTCTCCTTTTCATTGTCACTAGGTGGTACAGCACCTGACCCATCTGTTAGACGACAGCTTGGTTTGCAAAACAAGCAGAAAGCTAATGTAAGTAAAAGGCTTCTTTTGTTTTCACGATCTGAATCAGCTCATCAAGGGATCTGTTGATTTGGCAGATCTAGCACAAAGGAGGCTGTGAGAATGAGCGGCTTGGAACATTGTGAAGAGAACTGTGGAGTGAGATTTGCCTGTTCCCCAGCTGTGAACTGTTGGCTTAGCTCAGCTGGCTTTTGTGGCTGGAGCATCACATGTGGGTCTCAAGGCCTCGAAAGACACCCCCCCCACCCCAGCCCCTGCCCTCCAGCTCTCTTCACTGACTGCAAAATAACCTACAACTTCCCCTTGTGCTGCGGTGGCAACAGTGGCTGCTGTTTTCATATTTGAATGTTGCCTTTTCCTTCCTCTTCTACAGGAGCTATAGTACCCTTACTAAATCTTTACACCTTGTTAGGTGTCAAGTCAGTAACTAAATGATGGGAGGGTTTCTTTGGCAAAAAAACCAGGCTTGTTTCAGTAGTGCTATCTGCACTACTAAGGCTGCAGAATATTTTTATAAGCAATTCCTCAAAAGTCAGAATTTCTGCTTTGATGCTGTGCTCAAGAAGAATGCATTTAAAATATACTGCCGGGAGAGTCCAACCACACCTGTAGCAATGTCAGAGTTCAGTGCCAAGCCTAGTGAAGCTTCCTTTTACTTGTATCACATCTGGGTTCTTTGCATTTTGGCAAGCAGTCAAAAAACATTTCAGCCCTTTCCAAGAATTGAGCATTGGACTCAGACATCGTAACTCAAAAGACTGTGTCCGGTGTATGGTGTGAAATTAATCAAAAAGTAGAAAAATTAATGACCTCCTGTGGTGCCATCCATCAGGATATCACTCAGCAGGTGTGAAATTAACTTGCCTTGACTGTGGATTAAATTTAATGGCATGACGTAAAGATACAGAAACTGTTTCTGTTATTACCAGGGAGCAAGTGTTTTTTAAAGATTCCTGCTTAGTGAACTGCTTGTGCCACACAGTGGGATAGTCCTGTGATCGTTTAACAGCATGAGTTTAGATTATGTTCCTAAGAAGATCAAGTACTACAGTATCAGTAAAAATTGTTAAAGGCAGACCACAGAAATGTGGGTTTAATTTCTATAATTACTGTGCACCAGATGGTGGGCATATACTTTTTTCCAACATAAGTGCTTCAGTTCAAATATAAGCAGTTGTGATCTTTATTTACAATTCATCAGATTTTAACCTAGGTGATGAAATTCTTTTGTTGCTGCCCATTATGATGACCTTCAAAGAAATAGGATGAGAAAACCTCACTATTGATTGTTCTAGTAACAAAAAAGACTACTTCTTCCCTCTCCCCCTGGTCTTAATTATGAGGATAACAAAAGGAGATTAGCATTAGTGAAATGATTTTTGTTTGTCACAAATATGTAACTACTGGGAAATGTTAGGGTTGCTTTAGATTTACCCCATTCAGTTGCTCTGTCATTGGCAGTACTTTGTTTTTATGATAAGTCCAAAAGTACTAGCCCTAGGATCATGGGATCCGTACTGTTCTGGAATTTAAATAAGCTGCTCTGTAGTCCTTCTGGGGAATATTCATTTTGGTAAAGCTGACAAGGTATTTTGGAAGTTTCTTCTTTCTTTGAAAAGGAATGTCAGTCTTGGTACCCATTTCAGAATGAAGAGGTAAGCAAGTCATGGAGGCCTAATGCTTTGTAATGTTATAAACATTAACAGTGTGGGTCAAGGTTTTACCAGTGAACAAAGGTTAGATGATTACTAGAGCAGGCATATTTCAGCTAGAGCTTTGGACTGCTTTCTCTTCCTGCATTAGAAAATTAATGTTTTGATAAGAGTGTCTAAAGAAACTTGCTGTAAAGGCTTAGATTGTAACATGATTCTCTTGCAACCTTGCTTACATTGAAATCAACCCTGGGATACTATGTTCAATTGCCTGCCTGCAATTTGGGTTTTACATTACTGGGTTTATTTAATTGTGCTCCTTCCTGTCTCTTGTTGATGGCTTTTATAGTTGCCTAAGCTTTAATGCTTAATTTGTAGACTCAGGAGAGGTGGGGAGAGCAGTGGGAGAGAGATAAGTTTTAAGTCTTTCTGTAGAACCTCACCTCTAATTTTTGAAGACAAGAGAAAAGCCAAGCAAGAGTACTCTGGCAGCTGTGGCAGCCAGAAAATTTAACTGTCCTGGCAAGCCTTTTTGTCAGTCCATTTTACTAGGAAGAAGGCGTTGCACATCTGTTTTCAGTGACAGGTTGGGTAAGTTGGGTCCCACAGCTCTTCGTTGTGCCTGGCATTCAAACTGAGTTTCCGTTGGCTGTTTTTGTTGTTTGTTTTATCCTCTCATATCTATAATATCCTGTTGTGAGGGAGCATGAAGGTAATTATGGTGTCTTCCCAGCAGTTATGGATTGTTTTTGTGAAGCACTGCTGTGGTATGAAGAGAACTCCAATTTCTCTACGTTGCCTGTAACAAGAATATGCAAAATTGGCTTGTCAGCATGCTCAGAGTTAAGCAGTGTGATCTCATATGCCTCTGAGTATGGGTTCTTGAGAAGATATTTGGATTTCTCTTGATCCAGAATGACTGAGGACTGCAGCTGGAATTAGCAGAGGTGGTCCATTGCAAGCAATCTGATCCAGGGGATCAAAAACCCACAAGAGTCAAGCAATCCCCCTGCTTGTTCAGTGTGATTTGCACAACTGATACTGACCCAAATAGAAGTGGAGCTCTCTTTTCTGATTGCACCCCATGTTTGATTTTGCAGTTCTGTGTCAGGGGTGAAGATTGTTTGTCTTTTCTTACCGTGTTTCCTGTATTTTCTCAAACTGCAGTCAATAGATGTCCCTTCCCAGAGGAACTGCCAGTCTGTATACTTGTGATTGTTATTGTAACTCAGCCAGGGACAGATGGAATCTTGTTATAAAATAAGTTAGCAATGATATTAAATAAGAAGTTTATTCTGCGTGGCAAAAAAAATTAGAGTATTGTTTAATTAGCACTCAGACCACTTAGTTTGCCCTACAGTTCATTTTGTGTTAAGTAAATTTATGCCATTGATTCACATAGCTCATCACAGCTCATAAATGTCACCATAAAATTAGTCAAAATAAGTGTTAAAGTGTTGTGCTGTCATTAGTTATCCAGTTGGTTTGGGTTTGGTGACAAGTTTATTGATAGTGTGATTTTACCGTTGAAGATGTCACAGACATTGCTAGCATGCTGCTTCTCATGGAAAGAGAGCCCATATCTAAAAGCTATAGCTGAAACTTTTTCTTGTGATAGCTACTGCTTGCCTCTCCTTGTCAGCAGTGCCTCTCAATGTACGGTACCAAGTTTAAAAGGAATAGATGCAATGGTGATAATTGTCAGTAAGTCAGTGATGCCACTTCTGGGAACACAGTACCAGTGAGATGCTTTCATTGAATCTTTGTGTTCCTTGCCCAAATGGCATTCAGTCAAGATCTGGAGTGTAACAGCATACACTGAAGTGGCCAATTCTTTAATAGTGCAGCTGATGATTTCCAGATGCAAATTATTGTAATATGCTCAAATAATTCATGTAGGTAAGATCCTGGAGTTTGCATCTCAGAAAACTACTGGCATTGTGAAAGGGAAACTAGCCTACAGTACACGAAGTGATTCACATCAGTTGTTTGACCAGTTGATTCATCACTTGATAATTATCACTTAATAGTATAATAAGATGTTATCACTTGATAATGTAATAAAGTCTCAGTGGTTTACATTAGCAGATTGCAATGACTGCTGCTAAGCGACACGGGAAAATTTTTGTGCAGGGTATATGTTGTTGTAAATTCCAGTTAAGTTGTACAGAACTCTGAGGCTGAAATTTCACACTCATTCAGGGTCCAAATCTCTTGATACATAGAATCATAGAATGGTTTTGTTTAGAAGAGGCCTTTCAGATCATCAAGGACAGTCATATGGTTGCCACAACCCTACAGGTATCAATGATTTTTGTATGCTTTACATCAATACATTTCAAAGATTTTGGGAAATTATATGCTGTTTATTGTATTTTATATATAGTAAATAATATATGGGAATACACAGGGATAGCAGGCCAGCTGAGAATATATTGCTCAAGTTCCAGTGTGCAACTCCTCTGTGAGATGAGACTATAGATGTGCAGAATTGAAATAGAAACTTCTCTGGTTTTGTGGGTAGAGGATGTCAATCTGCTAGAAATTAAGTGCAGAATTTGGTCAAGAAAGAAATCGTATGGCCAGATTGCAATGTCAGAAGTATTGCCTCTTGATCCTGGTTAATTTTAAGGAAACTCTGAAGCAGACTGGTAGGTAGCTTTTGTTTGTTTGCTTGACAGGGAGTACATTTAGTGATATATGTCTCAAGTGACTGAAGGGTAAACTTTTTAATATGTCTTTCTTAAACTGTAACATCACTTTTAGTTTCTGTTCAAAGGCAGATCTCATCTGTTTTAAATAATTTATGTGGAAACTGTATGAAAGATTTAAAATGTGACAGCTCTGAAATAAGAAGATTGATGCTACTCTTGTGTGATCTGATTTGAATTCTGACCTAATTTCTTTTAGTTAGTGATTGGTATAGGACTTTGTGGGGTGCATGAGCTTATGACTTTGGGAGATTACTGGCTGATATTTTTAGGTTACCAGCTAATCTTATTTAAGAACAGGATTTTCATCTGAAAACTCACAGGTCCTTAAATTCTTCCTGTTTTGCTTTAGAGTAACAACTGGAAAGTGTACAGAAGAAGCAAAGGATTGTTTGCTTCTTTCAAAATGTCTCGTGCTGTGGCTTTCATCTACATAATGATTTTCTGCATGCATGGGTTTAAAATACTATTTTTCTTTAATGCTTAAACAAAAGGAAAATCTTCCATTGAAGTTATTAGTTTTGCACACACTCCAAAAGAGGTATGGAAAAGCATTGCATACGCTTTGCCCTTAAAATGTTTCTGAGTCTTTCCTTCTGGATTTTCATGTTGTAGCTGTTTGCAAAGCAGCCAGACTATAGATAAACTATCAAATGCAAATTTACAGTTCCCTTTGCTTACTCAACAACAGTGTTCCATATATAAACACTATCTTCCAGATGTTTTTCTCCTTGTTAGCAGTCGCTTTCATGAACTTGTAATGTATGGCAGAGAGAGCCTTGTTCTTCAGTTGTACTTAGTGTGGGATTGCCATCTGTGTTGTGTGTCAATTTGGAAGGTAAGCATTTTGTCACCTGCTCGACAGATTGAGTCCAAATAACTACCAGTCCTATGTATGAAGTCACCTTTGTGAATTTTTATTAAACTTTGTAAAAATTATAAAGAAACAGAAAATAAAGGCCATTGTAGCCTGAATGTTGGAGTGTTGCATGTAGGATTGTAGGTCCTGTAGCTGTTTCATTTCCTTTTTGTTGTATGCCCCTTGATGGGAAGGGAAGCCAAAGCGAGGTGGAGAAACAAGAGTATGAGTAATACTATGTACTATTGAAAATATTGCTCAAACTGTGTAGGTTTTGTTGCTGTTTCAGCATGCTAATGTTAATAGCTTTTGCCCTTTGTAATGAAAAGGCATCATATTGGACTGAGCTTGATGTAAATTTCTGTGCCAGCCCCCTGCCCCCAACCCCAAGATATACTGCCTCAAAAAAGCCCTTGCAACACATACTTTGTATACTGAAACCTCTCCTATTGCCATTACACAGAAAATTCTCTTGATGGCTTGGTGAGGTCTTAATATCATTGGTAATGTGGGCTGAAGTGAAAGGTAGGGGAGTAGGAGGATGTCACACTCACATGGGCAATGTCAAGCCTTGCATGACATCCCTGCATGCTAGCACACACAGCTATAATCATGCTTTTGTCTCCTGAAAGCAGAAAAGGCTGCAGTTCTGTGGGCAGTATTAACAGTGAAAGAGAGCAGCTAACTCCCAAGAGTTCTCCCACACAAGTCAAGACAAATTCTGCAGTTCTGCAGAGTAGCAGTGTAGTGTGTGTTGTTTTGGGGTTTTTTATGGTTATTTATGGTGCTTTCAGGGATGAGACTGATTCAGCTACTACTGATCAAACGGCTGTTAGGGTAGACAGAGCATTATGTCTCACTGAGGCTTTCTATGCTTCCTTCAGTTCTTCCAAACTGCCTTAACTGTCTGTGTCTACTTCCTTATCTTACTTTCCCCTCCTCTTTATTCTCTGGTTTCTGTATATCACTTGTGGGTTTTACTTACTCACATGATGTAGAAATAAAGAATATCAAATGCCTGCAGAATTTAATTGATGAACATTTTCTAAATCTGAAAAAGCTGAAGCTGTAGAGGTTTGGCATCTGCTGACTTGCATGTATGCAACCAATCAGAATATTGTGTAGTACAGACATAGCTTCAGCTTTCTGCCCTTTATGTACCTGGTTTAGATCTGCTGGCAGTATTCACATGAAGAGAAGCTATGCTGCCTAGATAGCCAAGTTGTTTGGATAATTATTTTTCAATCACACAACTCATTTTGAGGCATCAAAAGGAGGCTGTTTGTGGGAATGTTTTTTACTTAATTTGTATGTGGATTAAGTGCATTCATTATACTGGGGAAAATGTGTGTATGTTTTAAGAGCTGCTAGTCAAGTTCTGCTCATTTCCAGCATATTCCTGAAGAGTGCACCGGTGTGTGGATAGTTGGGAACAAACATTTTAAAGCAGAATTTTGAAGTTTTATGAGGCAGCACAGGAAAACCAGAATCTTTCTCTGAGGATGAAGGTACTTGAATGAAGGTACTATTGAAAAAAGTCAATAGGAAGATTGCTTAGAAAGGGACCCAAAATAAGGCAACAACAGAATACAGTACACCTAAGCTTAAATAGATAAGAATTGACTAAACTTGTCTTTAATTGCTTGGGATGAAATTAGATGCTTTTCACACACTTGCTTTATGATACTGTGCTATGTATTCTGGGGCTGTCTGGGAAACACAGTGTGCTTCATAGTAACCTGCATAAAATTTCATTGATAAAATACTGTAATTATGGAATCCTGTTGAGTGGAGTAATATCTATAACTCTGCTTTCTTTCATACTGGGGATACAGTTCTTTTAAAGCAATTTCAAAAGATGTGTCAGTTACTTGGCCAAGTACAGCCAAGATTTGTGGCCAAAATATATTTACTTGCATCTGATGCGTGGTAGCAGTTGTGTTGATGCTTGTTGCTTGCATGATGCCCAATGATGAGACAAGATGCTTTACAATAGCTTTTCTATTCAAATTTATCTTAAAAACTTATCGTAAAGAACATCAGTCCTCTTAAGTTTTTTTTGTGTATTGCGAATACATCCCAGCATCTCTGAGTCTGTGAGTACAATCACAAACCTTTTAGGTTATGTGAATTATTTGACAGACTTACTTCAAAAATAATGAAATTAATCCCCCCAAAGCCAAGCAAAAACTTTACTGTATCGGGGAATAAAATGTGATATAAATCTAAAATCAGAACACAGGTAAAAACACTTATTATAGTTTAATATTAATTCTTAAAGTAGATGTCATGAATCTGTGTTGTGTGAGATTTATGCAATGATTCTTAAGTGGCTCAGTATATCAGTAGGCTAAGGCAATTAAATACTTAAAAGGTGCAAGGGGAGAGAAAGGCCAATTGCTATTTGAAAAAATGGATGCCAAATCCTACACTGTCAAAGATGATCTTGCTTTCATGTAAATTACCACTTTACAGGTATTTGAAAACAAGCATGGTTTTTGTGGTGGGAAGCACTTTGTCATTGTTCAGCCAAATGAATGAATTTTAAAGAAGTCAAAAAGAGTTAATTTATTTTCTTTCTGATCTTACTTTTTTTTTAAAAGAGAAACTTACAGTTGCTCAGTCATTTTGCAAGGCTGTAGCGATGCATTATTACCAGGCATTGCAGTAGGAGTTAGTTGGGTGGTTAGGCACTGGAACAGGTTGCACAGAGAGGTTGTGGATGACCCATCCCAGGCAGTGTTCAAGGCCAGGTTGGATATGGCCCTGGGCAATCTGGTCTAATAGGTGGCATCCCTGCCCAATGCAGGGGGGTTGGAACTAGATGATCTTTAAGGTCCCTTCCAACCTGGGCTGTTCTATGACTCTACGAGTTAAAGGATGATGGAGAGATTGGGCATAATTTTGAAAACGTAAATGGAAGAATAAAGTTGCTGCTTTGGTATCATACTTATCATAGAATCATAGAATTATCAGGATTGGAAGGGACCTTAGAGGTCATCTCGTCCAACCCCCTACAGTGAGTAGGCAATCTCCAACTAAACCAGGTTGCCAAGCACCCTGTCCAGCCTCGCCTTGAACACCTCCAGGGGTGGGGCCTCAACCACTTCTACTTATACAAAATAGTACACTGCTGATGATCTCGTTATAAAAGAGAGGCTGAAGTATATTCAATGGTGGGTTTTTCTCAAGTGTTATGAGTGTAATGACTCAATGTATTCTGTTCTATTTTCCTAATTAAATTATTTTCATTACCTAATAAAAAAAGAAACAAAAACATTTGAGTGGAGATGATACAGTACTCTTTATTTTCTCAGTACTGTAAACAAAAGCACTTTTTAAAGCTGAGAAGTATCATTAAGATGGATTTCTGAATAATGGAAATTATTCTTTCTTCATTGGTTACAAGGCATGATGTTTGGGGGGGGGGGGTTTTAATCTTTTTCGTTAAACCAGTTTTTAACTATTTTGGATTGAATCTGTTACTTGGTAGTAGCTGTACTTCTTTTTATTCTTTGTGTCCTTGAACACCAAACATTGATAATTCTCTGTTCAATATCAAATGAATCACTGGAAAAAGAACAGATTAACTTTTCATGCTACAGAAATCAACTGTGCACATACATTGTATTTGTAAGTAATGCAACAATAAATATGTGTATCTTCAAATTAATGTTTTGCACTTCTGGATAGCTTTCTAGTTTTGTTTTCTATCCTTTGATAGAATGCACTGAATTCATTAAGCATAGTTTTCATATTAGTGATTTATGGGTAGCTGGTCTGCTAATTTGATGAGCCAGAAGAGTAAGGTTGGCTTACTGTGGTCACACAGTGTATTGGTTGGAGGGAAACAGAAAGTACCTGTGAGCTCTGACTCCTCGCATAAACTGCTAAGTCTGCGGCTGCTGAATTTATTGGGACTGATAGCTGTGAGGGATAATAGTAGTTGGTGATTTAAAAGATGTGTAGATGTGGTGGTGAGGGACATAGTTTAGTGGTGACGTGGAGTGCTGGGTTAATGGTTGGACTCGATGACCCCTACAGTCTCTTCCAAGCAAGACAATTCTATGATTACTTACCAAATATATTACTAGCTAGTACACTGAGCACACAGAAGTGATCAGGAGCTCTTGCAGCGTATTCAAAGTGAAAACAGCCTCCTTCACCTAACATGCAAGTAGCCAAGCGATCTTTTCACTTCTAATTCTCTGGTATCTCCAAAGAAACCTAATCTTGGTACGGTTCCTCTGGAAGCTCCATGTAACATGCTTCCAACCCTCAGAATTAGACTTGTCAGAGGGAACTTACCAGGAAAATTGTAGAATCACTTAGGCTGGAAAAGACCCTTAAGACATCGAGTCCAACCATTAACCTAGCACTGCCAAGTCACTGCTGAACCATGTCCCTCAGTGACACACCTTTTAAATATCTCCAAGGGTGGTTACTCAACCACTTCCATGGGCAGCCTGTTCCAATGCTTGACAACCTCTTTAGTGGTAAACCATTCACCTGCTTCTACTGTTAGCTATTTCTGCTTCTATTTGCAGAGGGTAAAATGTTTTTTAAAGTTTGTCGTCTAATCTGTTTCTTCTTACCTTGACTGCAACCTGTGTTAGATCCCTCAGGGCTCTCATTGCTCTTCAACATCTTCATTAATGACCTGGACATGGGTATCGAGTGCACCCTCAGCAAGTTTGCAGATGACACAAAGCTGAGTGGTGTGGTTGATAAGCCAGAGGGGCGAGATGCCATCCAGAGGGATCTGGATAAACTTGAAGAATGGGCCCAAGAGAATAAAATGAAGTTTAATAAATCTAAATGTAAGGTCCTGCACTTGGGTAGGAGCAATCCTGGCTATGAGTACAGACTGGGTGAGGAACTCATTGAAAGCAGCCATGCAGAGAAGGACTTGGGGGTCTTGGTAGATGGAAAGCTGGATATGAGCCAGCAATGTATATTCGCAGCCCAGAAAGCCAACCGCATCCTGGGCTGCATCAGGAAAGGTGTGACCAGCAGATCTAGGGAGGTGATCCTGCCTCTCTACTCTGCCCTTGTGAGGCCCCACCTGGAGTACTGTGTCCAGTTCTGGGCTCCTCAACATAAAAAAGATGTGGACCTGTTGGAGAGAGTCCAGAGGAGGGCCACAAAGATGATTAAGGGACTGGAGGACCTCCCCTACGAGGAAAGNCACTCTGTGGCACCAGCTGTGCAAATCTGAGTTTCAGGAAAACACAACAGCAGTCTCTGCCTGGTGCAGCTTCTGCAGGATCTTTATCAGTCTTGTCCTGTTTTCAGGAAGGCCACATTTCTCAAAAATGTTAATTCATAGAATAGCCTGGGCTGGAAGGGACCTTAAAGTTCATCTAGCTCCAACCCCCCTGCCATGGGCAGGGATTCCACCCACTAGACCGGGTTGCCCAGGGCCACATCCAGCCTGGCCTTGAACACAGCCAGAGATGGGGCATCCACAGCCTCTCTGTGCAACCTGTTCCAGTGCCTTACCACCCTCTGGGTAAAGAATTTCTTCCTAATATCCAAACTAAATCTTCCCTCCTTCAGTTTGAAGCTGTTCTCCCTTGTCCTATTGCTTTTTACTTGGGCAAAGAGTCTCTCTTCCCCCTTTTGTAGGCCCCCTTTAGGTATTGGAAGGCCACTATAAGGTCCCTCTGAAGCCTTCTCTTCTCCAGACTGCCCAATCCCAACTCTCTCAGCCTAGCCTCATAGAGGAGGTGCTCCAGCCCTCTGATCATCTTCCTGGCCTCCTCCACATCTCTCTTATGCTGTGGACCCCATAACTGGATGCAGTACTCCGGGTGGGGTCTCAGGAAGGCAGAGTAGAGAGGTAGAACCACCTCCCTTGACCTGGTCATTCGTCTCCTGATGTAGTCCAGGATACAGTTGGCTTTCTGGGCTGCAAGTGCACACTGCTGGTTTCTGTCCAGCTTTTCGTCAATCATAGAAATAGCAATAAATTCTCCTTTAGGGCAACTTACTAGCATTTTGGTGAAAAGTCCTGGCTGTAATATGTATTTTACTGAATTTATTAAGAGTCTGCAGGACTTGAGGTGCTTTTAACACTGTTAGGTTCTTCAGTTTTGGGTGACTGACCCAGACAAACTTTTACTGAACTGAATGGTGACAGAAATTTGCAGTGTTCCTCAAGTATACTGTCCCATCTGCTTGTGTGTTAAATGAGTCCTGTCCTAAAAGGTCAGTCTGTCCTGCCTAAGAGCCACATTTTTATTCCATCTGTTAATATGAATGTTCTGAAGATGATGCCAAGAAAGTATTTACTAAATGGATATGCTTTTTATAGGAATAGGTAGTCCTTGAACTGATCAAATTTTCCTGAATACCAAAATTAAACAGCTTTTGACCACTCTCTCAAAAGACAAGTGTTAGAAAATGACTTGCTGTGACTTTCATCACATATGTATTTCCTTTCTCCTCAGATTCTTCTTCATTCATTTTGTATGTTAGTCTGTATTAGAACTATTTTTGCATTCATTTGTATTCACATACATATATATTATGAAGGTGTTTATATTCATAACTTATGAAATTTTTAATTTATGACTATTATATCTTAAATTTCACTAGGAAGCTGACACAGTAAAATAAGCAGAGCAGAACACTGACTTCTTGTTATGTGGCTAATTGGGAATATGCAAATCTTAAAACATGGGTACTCAGTTTTTTAACGTTTAAGCAAATTACAAGAAGTAGTTGAAAAGGTGACTTTCAGTAACTGTTCTCAAATCTCAAGAGAATTTTTCATATGATTCTTTTATTTACAACTGTGATTTAAATTGACTTTACAAATGTAGCAGTACACCAAATCCTAAACTACTTTAGCACGTTAAGAAGGACAAGGGGGGGGAAAAAAAGATAAATCTGGTCTTGAAAAATTCAGACCTCACTCCTACTGTTTTATAAATTGCTGTTAGTATTCCTGTCTACATGTGTGATCCTGAGGTCCAGGCTTGTGGTTTAAACTGTTATCAGAGATGAGATAGTTCCCTACAAGAATAAACGTGTACAGATGGAGATAATTAGAAATTACTTAAATGTGTAGGCTTTTAGAGGTGCCAAAAGCCCACACCACCAAGTTGATGTTGATGAGGACTACAGGTGTGAAGTATGCTCAGACATATCCTTAGAGTCTGATTTGTAGAAGGTGTTCAGACACCTACAGGAGTACTCTGTGCAGTGGGAGTTGTGTATTTGAGTGTGTTCATAAGTCTCTTGGAGGCCTCTGCATCTTTATTGAGATTTCTGTAAAATTCTTGATTTTTCCTCTGCTGTTGACAAGTGACATACTTAGAGGGAAGTTTTTTATGGCTTGCCATATAGTTCTTCGTTAATAAGAAATGGGCTAAAGGGTAGAAACAGCAAAAACTTTCAAGGACAGTACTTTGCATGACGTGAAGGATTTCTGTGGAATTCTTCAACCTATTTGATACATTAACATCCAGAAAAAGGACCTTCTGTGCTTTAAAATTTCTTAATGATAAATGAAAAACAACCCTTTTTTAAATAAAATCCGAACCTTTCTGTAGTTACACCTCAGAGAGATCTCTTCTTTGAAACTTAGAAGGAAAAATATTCTAGAATCTGTTAACAAATTCTAATCGTTTTTATCAAGAGTCATCTGCCATGACTGACAAACTGCTTTATTTTTCTTTGTGTTACTTCCATTTAAACCACACTGCTGTAGTAGAAGAAAACGTTGGTGTTGGCAGAGGTTCAGAATATGTTCTCATTCCTTAATAGCTGTAGTGATTAAGTGTGGATAGTAACATAGCTTTTTTTATTTAATAATAAAAACTGTAAATGAGGGGGGTTTTAGTGACATATTCTTTCATGTAAACTGTGCATTGCACAGTATGTCTCCTTTAAGCTAATAAATCAAACTTCATGTTCTTGAAACCATTTTCCTCTCAATTTCCGGTTCTTCCTAGCCGCAGTATCAGCCTCTCCTTCCAAATTCTCAATATGAGGACATAAAAAAAAAGAAAAGCCTGAGTCTTGCAGAGTTTTGACATATTTTCGGTAAGGTATGGCCATTTTCATCTGTCACATTTCTTCCTGGCTTCAGTCCCCCTGCTGCTCCTTCTCACTCATCTGTTTTTGCACAAGGCATATCTTTGTCCTTGGTGCTGTTGTATGACAAGCCAGGCTCCTAATCCAGGTGGAGGATTTATCATAATACAAGTAGTAGTCTAGAGGAGTAGGTCTAAGTCTAAAAATCCAGTGTGTCCAATGTGACATGTTCACTTGTGCATTCCAGTGAAATCCAACCTCTTGGCAAGGAGATAGCAGTAGTGGTGATTTCTTTTGATATCTTTTTTTCTTTTGTTGTTCTGCAGTCTATACTGTATTGTACAGTTTGATACATTTAAGTATCTGGAATTTAACTTTCCAGACAAAAAAATACATGTAAGAATTGCAGCATGACTTGTGAAATATGTGGTCAAGGTTCTGGGGTTTCTTGATTCACAAGAATAACATTGTATTTGTGAATCTTTTTATTTCTTTTCTTTACATATATGTGTTACTTGAGTTTTGTGCTTTGTCCTTCCATCTTCTATATTGAGTTTAAACCTCTTAACTATTTAGACTTTAACTATAGTTAGATGAGCTAGTGTCTTACTCCTGCTTTAAGTGGAAGCTTAGGTCAGTTTGAAATGACTAGATTATTTCACTAGAATTTGTAAATAGCCTTATCTCTTAAAAATTTCACTATTCCTTTAATTTCTTTTAATTCTGTTTTCCTTAAATAAGGAATTCTGTTTTCCTTACATAAGATTATGCGACCTGTTGAAACATAGGGTTTGCTGCTTTTCTTCCTTATCTCAATTTCCTCGGGTTTCTTTTGAGTTTAGTTTTAACTAGTACCATTTAATTATTTTTGTGAAAAACTATACAGGTACTTAGTTTAGTATTCTTTTCAGACCTGATCTTCTGAAATTTAAAAAAAAAAAAAAAAAGTCTGTTCAGGAGGAAGAATAGGAAATGTTAGTGAATATGTTTTTATTCAGTGGATGACTTTTTTCTTAGTTATGCAAACCTAAGTTTAAAATTGAATCCTTGTCAGAGTTCTTGAGTAAAAATTGTGGGTTGTCTTGGCACCTTTCTCTTTTTAAAGGGAAAATGTGTCTGCTCTTGCTCTTTGAAAGTGAGTTTCTTGGAGCTGGCTCTAATGTGGGGTGGTTTTTTTTGTTAGTGATTTCTCTGACACGTCTATAAGGCTTGCTGGTTAGCATTTTTAATCTCCCTGTTTGTTTGTTCGCAGTGTCACCAGTTTTGCTCATGAAACTTTATAGGCATTTATTCTTCACCCACTCCTAATGTTAGGTCTTTGTTATTCTTGGTTCCTAATTTTTCCTTCTTTTTTTTCCTCCTCCCTTCTCCATACCTTCAAAGAATACTGAAATGCTGACTGGTCAGGAAAAATGCCAGTCTACCAGATTATCTTTTCATTGTCATGTAGTCTTAAAGGTAGGGGTTTTTTTCCTATGTTTTTGTAAAGCACATTTTACAAAATGTTCTGGTGTGATTTTTCTCTTTTTTTATCTCTCTCCATATATGTGCATACTGTCTCACGTTGTGCATGTTTGTCAAAACTACACTTAATGCTTTTCTCCCCACTAATGTACTTATACTAGAGAGATGAAAGTGTTCCTGTGATTGTTGAGAGTTGCCTCAGAGATAGCTGCCCTTCAGTGGAGAATGAAATGGGATTTTATGAAGTTTTATATGTAGTACATTACATTTTTGAGGACTATTGTCTTATTTTGTGATTAAAATCTAAGTGGTATGGTTGTCTTCCTAGTACTGGGAAATAGAAGCCAATCAGACTTGCCAGTCCAGATTTACCTATTGTACTGCAAGCTGTGTAAGGTCAGTAATGGACATTTTGGGTTTTTACATTACCTAAATTCAGAACAAGGTACAGAATCATTTTTGTACAAAATTTAGGTACAGATGCAATTATTAGTTGCTCTGTCATTGACTGAGGTAACAGTCGCAAGTGGAACTCTACCTGTATTGGAGCCTAACAAGCCATAGCTTCTCAACTTCAGTGACCTCTGGCTTGCAGTCATAAATCACAACGATCTATTGCAGACATTGCACTGAGTGCTGAGCAGGTTGCGAACCAGATGAAAGTGTTGACTTGTCTGTTTGAAAGAGCCTTTATTTAATGGCACAGATATGTTTTTAATTGATATTTTCTCTCTTGGTCAAGCTAGTAGCTTCTTTCTCTGTTTTGTAGCCCTCTGTCTACTTCAGTTTATTAATTAAGATACTGGCATAAGATAGGTTTTGCTTCTCAGTGCTTAGCATTGACATTCCCTTGCAAGCTAAAGTAGAGCTTTGGTTGAGGCTTCACAATTGGCAGACCTGGCAAATTGAAACCTCATGCTTCAGCCAAACCCACAAAATGTCTTGCATCTATAGAACAGGTATTTTGTGGGTTATTCTTTTGTTAGATTTGGAGTTTAGATAGTATATAAGCAAAGGGAAAGAGGGAGAGGGTGAGATAGTTACATTATACTTGATAAAGAAATCTGAAAAATCTGATATGCATTAAAAAATGTTTCTGTTCTCTAGCAGTATGTGCCTCTTGGTTTGTGCTTATATAAAAATGCAGAAAGGATGTTATGCAAGTAAGTGTCTCTTTGCTTGACACTCACTACGCAGCCACCTGTTAAAACATAACGGATGATTCCCAGTATGAGATATGAAAGCTTTCCTGCTTGTGATGAAGTGTGTTTACTAACCTTCAGAAAGCAGATTTTGTTGTTAGCAAAGTAGAATTTGACTGGTAAAGTGAATGCATACAAACTTGGAAAGTATCGCATAGGCTGGAAGATGATGTGCTAGTAGCAGAAACAGAGCAACCAGCTGAGTTGTTGTGTAGAAAACTTCACTTTGTACTTCCTGAGCTACAACTGTGGGCAAGGGTGGGTTTAAAAAAAATGTTCTTTCTTGGCTATCTGTTTTGATTTAACAACCTTGAAAAATAACCCCTCTTGATACTCTTGTGCAGTGTTTAATGTGAGAATATGTGACTAGTAGCATAACTTAGTGTCAGTAAACATAATTAATTATGCATTATCAGACCGTTGAGGGGAATTTATTTTCAAAATAAACATGGAGAAACTAATGGAAATTGTTGAAGCCTATAAAGGATGGTTAGTTCTGTCTCATGTCACCTATGGTTAGATATGTTTGTGTACAGTGTTTCTGAGTATCCACCTACATGACTATGTGTCAGATGAGTTGAAGAGGGTGGCTGGTTTGGAACGCTTGAAAATAGAACTTACAGTTTTGAAAAACATTAAGTTTAAAGGCACTCTGAATTGTCACTGACCACATGGAAGGAGGTCATGTTCATCAATTTAAGTGACGAATGTGACCCTGAGCTGTAAATGCTTACTGTGTAATTTATACCAGATATCTTCATAGTCCTGCATGTAAATCTTGACTATGTTCTTGCAGTGTCTGTGGGTTTATTTCCTATTATTGTCCCTAGCATCCTCTTACTGCCTGCGCAACAGCCTTAAAATAGAACCATAATGTCTTATGCAAAGATAATGTTATGTTTTGTCCCTGATGACTACAGAGAGCTGTAGAGATGATTATACTTGTGAATGGTGTAAATCAATGTATTTGGAAGATAAACTGCATAGAGATCTGACCCTATGAGAATTTCAGTTTTTTGTAAAGTTGATATATTGATAAGGCTACCAGGAATATTGAAGAATGTTAGTTTGGAAGGACTTTCCTGTTACCTTGAATAATTTACTTTAAGAAGGTCTTGAAATAGGAAGGTCTAATCACTGTTTCTGGCTTTCTCATAAGCAAAAAAACTCTACCTAATCCTTGGTCAAGGTGAAAGGTGTAGCAGTTTAAGTATATCAGGAAATGCCAATAACTCTTTCAACAAGTGAACTATTTCCTCTATCAATATCAGCTATCCTCTATCAGCAGTCCTATTTGTATATGCAAACTTATTACTTACGCTTTACCAGTTTCACTAGTAGTCTCCTTTGTGTCCATTGGCATATCACTCATAATGTTGATTTACTAGTGTTTAATGTTTTTTGGTCTGCTTCTTGGTCTGGCCTGACCCAGTGTATTCAGCCATTCAGTTTGTTTAGCCCTTGTCTGTCAGGCTGCTCTTACTAGAACCTTTTTATCTGCTTAACATTCATTTTGGTTTCTTTCCTTTGGACTTGCACTAAAATGTTTTGTTAACCTCATCTCCTCAGTCAGGGCATTTGGTTTTTTAATCCCTGTCTCACCTTTCAGTTTCTTAAGTCTTTCTTATAGTGATTCCCATCCTCACTCCCCTTTAGATTTTCAAGCAGTTTTTTCCCCTTCTTACTGTTGTTTTCTCAACAAGTTTCTTCTCATACCTTGCTTATTCTGCAGTTGCACTGATTACTGCATCAATGAAATGCTGATGACATTTGCAAATTCTTCTACAGAATTAAAAAGAAGACCTGAGCTTTGATTTCCTTTTGATGATACTATTTTTCTGTAGCATCTAAAAAATCTTAATACAAAATTTCTGCCTGTTTGATTTTCTAGTCTATTTTCCTGATGAAACAAGGCTCTTTCAGTCCTCCAGTTTTATCCCTCATAACTTCCATTTCCCATTGGAATTTTAGTCAAAATGATGGCAAAATCACTGCAAGCTTTCTGTAAATTAGCAGCTGTCTCAGAAGGCCCCTGCTAGCACAGTAAGGAAAGACATGGAATCAGCAGAGGTGGAAAAGAATAAAATGCAGAATACTAAAGTGCTACTCTTCTTTGAAGTATTTGCATTTTGTTGCAATGGTTAGATGGCTGTAAAATGGATCATACATGGGCTGATTATAGTCTTTTTGGTATAGTTACAGTTTTTTAATATAGTTATAGCCTATTCAAGCATACTGAACTCTGGTTTCAAGTGCGTTCTGTCTTAGTAATCTGCAATTGTGTGTCAATCTATAACCAAAATGTGTGTAAAGGAAGGGATAGAGTTCTTTGTGTACCTTTTTGGCCATTAACACTACAATTTGTGTTATGTTACTTGAAAGAATAGCTTCAGGTAGTTGATTTAGGAGTTCACAATTATTGTGATGGCTCTCTGTGGTATGAATAAATATGGTAGTGCAGACTAGTTAGCATGTTTTCAAACGTAGGTTTGGATGAGACATGCTTTTTAAAGTGAATTGATAACCCTGCTAAATAAAACTTTGGTTTACACAGTGGAATACTCTTGGAGATCACAACCTGAATTCTTCTTTAATGAAAATATTCTTGGAATGCAAGCGGTGTCCTTGGACTGTTGGTATTTAGTTAAGACCAGACTAGATACTATCCATAGCACTGTCCTCCCAGTACCAACATCCACACCCCTGAATTGAAATGACTATGGTGTGAATGCCAGGTCCTTGAAACCCTATTTTGTTTTGCAGACACACTGCTGTTCTGCTGTGGTACTTGCTAACATAAATAGAGATTTCAAGACCTAAGGTGTTATTTTATGTCTCTTAAAGACAGACTTCAGGCTTCATTTCCTGGTTTATTTAAGGATAGCTTTCTTGTGTAAATTCTGTGTAGAACCTTTGACAAGGAAGAGGAAATTCATGACCACTGAAGCATTCGATATTGTAAATAATTAAATTTGCCAGAATGTTAACATTTACATTTACTTTGGGACTGCACTGCAGGAGAAATAAAGGTTTACTTTCAGCACTAAAAATGAAGCTACTTTGCTACCAAACCTTGAATGAGAGTATTGACAATAGCCTCAACAAAGCATGCTTTGGAAAGGAGGCCTTTCCAGTAGTCTGGGTCGTTTATAAAAAGCATTGAGGCGTTAAAGAAAGTTCATTACCTAAACCATTATTGCACTGTGGACCAGAGCTAGCAGACGGAATAACTGTCTCAACAAATAGTAGATTATAGCTATCAAGAGGACCTGAAAACTTGGGAGTGAGGCTAAAAAGAGGAACGTTGTTGTTAATGATAGGGTATAAGCGATGAAGAGAGCTTATGGGGCTCTGCAAACTTGAGTACTGTGTTCTGCGGAACGTCAGCTCAGAATCCTTTGTTGCTTGCTAGGACTTTTTTATATTGTTTCCTGAATTGTGTGGGGTGGGTTTGTGTGTCCACCTGCCTCTCTCTGTCTAGCAATAGACTAGAGAGAAACTGCAAAGTGATACTGCTGTTTCCCTTTCCTTCTGCTGCCTGTGCAGGCTCTTGTACACTTTACATTTTTATTTTTTATTTCCCCCATTTAGCTTCTTAAGGGCTACAGCTGAAGCAGAACTATTCCTCACAGCTGGCCAGTACAAGTTGTTCTACAGCTGTCTAGGGATGGCAAAAGAGGGAAGGCTGTGTTCCACCTACTCAAAATAGTTCTTAAGTTATTCCCTATGATATACTAAGTAGAGCTCATATGTTTGCAAAGGAGGCTTGTGTAGTTTATTAGATATTGTATTCAACTGTGATTATAAGAGGTGACAGGCTAGGATGTGGTCATACTTGGCCTACTAGTACTGTCTGTCCTGTGAAAATATTGTTGTGGTGGTGGCCAAGTTGTTCAACATTTGTCAAAGTAAAGCTTTAAAATTCATAGAACTATTGTGAGGATCACGTGCAGAGAGGTAGGTTATCTGTGAAGATTCGTATTATTACTATTGGCTTATGGCTGGATGGATCAGAACTGTGTAGATATCAAAACTTCTGGGTAATGCATCCTCTAACAGTTGCTTGGTGACTCCCTTCTGCTAAGGAAGCTGGTCCTCTGCTTTTGGAGAAAAAGCATTGCTTTTTCTATTTATTTAGTGCTTTAAAGTTGTGTCTTGTGTGACTTTCTGTCAAGGCTTTATTGAACTATATGTGTCCCTTTAAACATCTTACAGTGGGAATGCTATGTTTGTGATAAGAGGCTGTTACAGTTTAACAAAAACTTGAGCTGTGTAGCTTTGATGCTGTTGCTGACCCAGTAATACTATAGTCACTCATCACTTAAAATGGGATAGATAGTCTCTATTGCCACGCAAAGATGATCTCTCTGTGACAAATTGTTCCTACTTAACAGAGAGAAATAAGAAACATTAACAGCTTTCTCTTCAATGAAAGTACTCTGCTAATCTTTGGTGATGTCAGCTTTTGATAAATAGCAATGCTGATAGCAGGATATATACAGGTGATGCAGGAAATACGTTAAAATATTTTGCTGTCCTAATAGCCTTCAAATTAGATGTGAAGCAAGTTGCAATTTCATCCTTTTCAATAATCGAGGAATAAAATACAGAAACTAGAGCAATAGAATAATCAGCAGCACTGTTGCTTCCAAATAGGTGTGTATGTATTGAAATTTTAATTCCATTAAATTTTATGCTTTGGAGATGCAGTTTGTATTTTCAGCCATTTGTCTAGCCACATAAACTGGAATGCATTCAAACTGCTTGCCAAGAACAAATCCATTGGAAGAAATGCTATACTTTGACCCAGGTTCAAGATGTTCTAAACCAACAAGAAATAAATATTTCTGAAGACTTATTTAATGTTCAGCTGAGCTCTGGGGTTTTTGTTCTCCCTCTGATCTGATATACGCTTGCTTAATAATATATGCATACTAATTTCCTATGGATTTTTTTACTTTTCCTCTATTTTAACTTGACTCTTCTATATTATTCCATTGGCATTTGTCCTTACAGAAAGTTTGGATGTAGAATCCTGTACCAATTATTTATTGAAACCCTATGTAATGACAATTTCTTATAGTTTCGATTATCCACCATCCCCAGCAAATGATAAGAAATTCAAGAAAGTTCATTTTCTTACATATATGTACTTATTTCTTTGTCTTCTGTTTTGAAAAATGTTTTCAGTAAGATGTAGCAAGTATTTCGAGCATGAATGTGTCTAGATTTTTCCTTATTTTTGGCTGGCTGGCTGGCCATGGCCCAGCACAATCTCCAAAGACTACTTTTACTGTTTTGACCATCAAATTGACAAGGGATGATAGTTGGACATCCACATTGTTGTGAGCTTTCTTGCTGAATACAAAGAACTTTCTCACTTTCCTCTGTGAGTTGGACAGAGCTGCTGTTGAGAGTTACTTGGACAGTCTGCAAGATGTGATGTAACAGGGTGACATGTGGTTAATAGCAGTGAGTAAGACTGGAGCCCAGAGTATCTTCTTGATGCAAGGAATAAGCTAATAATAAACTTATTTTTTCCTTGGAGTGCTGAGCAGTTTGGTTGCTTTGATTATAAGCCAAAGTTAATTTTATTATTAATTAAAACCAAAATTTTGTGAATAAGTTCATAGTGATGCTTTTAATTCTTGTTACCACTGTTAAACTGTGTCCTAAAGAAATGGGAAGGAATTACCAGTAATCAAGTTGTGCACACGAGATTGCTGTGTAAGAAACAAGGGTGTTTTGCTCTGGAGAGCTTCCAGTTGATCTGAAAAGTATGAGGCCATGCTTCTCAGTAGGTGCCATATTTATGCCTTCCAAAGGACAAATGCCAAATGTAAAACCAAGAATGACATAAGATGATGTCATATATTAGCCTTTGACTGAGGGTAGTTGTGAGGAGGGGAAGAGAACAAGGTGTAGACTTGTATCCACTCTAGAAATATGGTAAAACTCATTGGCCACGAGTCCTATTTTTTAAAATTCATTAAAATTAATGAAGTAACTTAAAGGCTTGTTTGTTCAGTTTGTACAGGAGGCTCTTGAAGGCATGAAAGCATGACGCTTGCATACTTCTTTGACTGGTTTTGGGAGTGTTGTAGGTGATGACTTGGGCTCTCAGTCTCTGTATGTTACTTCTTGCAAAATAGTAATAACCCCAGCTAATTCCTAATCTCTTAATCAGCATGCTGACATCCCAAAATGTTCTTTTTCAGTGAGAAAATACCAGTTTGGGCATCTTGTTTTAATGCAGCAATGAGATAAAAATTGTTAATATACTTTGCCCTTTGCCTGTAAATAGCTACAAAAATATAAATGTCTTTTGCTTGTTCAAGGTCAGGGATATTTCTGATCAATGAAGTCCTATTCCTAGTCCTTAAAAATTGTTCAGTTTTTTGATCTCTAAGCACTTTATTAAAAGTAGATCAGGTTAATTTGTGATTATGGCCTTAAATGCACTGCCTGGAGTGTTTTTTATTTATAAATAGTATTTGAACCATACAGATTTTAATACATAAGGATTTTTCCTTATGGATTTTCCTGTAATCCTTTTTTTCCCTTTCACTGTGTAAACCTTCATCACTTTTTTACCTTTTCCTTCCTGAAACATCAGGGTAAGCAAACAACATGAAAGGAAGAATATTCAAAGGTTTAATTTCTGTAGGACTGCAGAGAAATGATGTGGTAGGTAGAAAACTGGAAACATTTCAGAATGCTCTGTAAAATTACAGACCCACATGGGGAAATGATGGTGGGGTTGCCACCTAAACTGTTTCTAATTGGATAAATTTTATTTTTGAATGTGAAGGCAAACTGCTTGCTCAAGATGAAAATTTACTTGGTTTTATGGCATCCTATCAAAGTCTGCTTTTCTCTCCTTCAACTGTCATCCCACCACCTCCTGCCAATTTCTACTACATGCACACACTCAGAAGCAAACAACGCCTAACCTAAAAAGCCCTAAACCTGCAGTATTTATACTCTTACTATCCCTCAGTCCATCTGTCCTGCTTCTACTCTTGTGACCCAGTGTTGTTTTGCTTTTCACACTTCATGGGACTGCATCCTAACTTGCCACGTCAGGCACAGTATGTGGTGCCATTTCAACTGTAAATGGGTGGTGAGAGAGAAGACGTAGTGACATCTGTCAGCTAGAAGAAAAGAGTGGGTTGGCAGAAGTGTTGCTGAAAATAAAATTGAGCAGCAGAAGGAACATCAAAACTAAGACTTCATAATTCTGCTAAGGAAATGGTTTGGGGCATTTATTTGATATATTAAGGAATTTAAATTATAAAATAGGCAGTTAGCAGAAGTGTGCGTAAACATCTGTTACCAGATAAATCTGGTATAGTTCCATCATTTTATTTCTTCTTCCTGAGGTGCTGGGAATGGCAACTGCCTTGAAGTACATAGGGAATGTGTACACCTTCAACCAGTTGGAAGCCTTACCAAGACCTTGGACTTGCAGATGGGGATTAATACTGTCAGCTTTGCTAGCTGTTACTGCTCCTTCCAGAAAATGCTGTCATGTGTTTTGTAGGACACAACTGAATGATGAAAGTTTATTTTAACAAAAATGTTTAGAGGTGCCTTAAAGTTTATGACTTGAACTGTTGAAATAAATTGATTGTTTACTAATTAGTTGGTGAAATCAGTGGAGTCTTCCAGACTTAGTTATAAACTAACTCTGATCTGATCATATTTTCCATCTCTTCAGAGTAAACACCAGGTTGGTGTTTTGGGTTGAAGTGTGAGATAGTTTCTTCTGTAGTCTGGTAAAATAGTATGTTGCTGAATTTATCTCTGGAAAGACAAAATCAGCAGCTAACGTTAAGTTCTTGGAGAGTTGAAATTCTATAGTTTTCTTCCTTTGTTGCTGTGACCCAGTCAGGCTAGGAGGGCATGATATAGCTCTTCTTGCCCTCACCAGGTGTGGAGTCAGCCTTTGGCTGTCCTACTGTCTTCCCTCTGCTTTATGCATTTGATGTGGTCAGTGACTAAACGGCACCTAAACTGCTTCTGAACATTTAGTATAACAACAGAGGGCCCTGAGTTTTGATGTGTGGATGGTTTTATGTCACTAGAATGTATTTCTCAAGTTTGTTGGTTATTTAATTGCTGTTTCAGTACTGGAGTCAAAATGTATGTGGTATGAAGATACCTGGCATGGTATGAACACACATTGTGTGATATGCAAGTGTTCTTACCAGAGATCAGGGTTCTTTTCCCTTCTCTGATCTAATTGATCCTTTCTTATCTTCTACCAACACAGCCTATGACTATTCCTTGATTTCACTTGACTGCATTAAGTAGTAAGCTGTAGGTTATATCTTTCTTAATGCTGATATTTGAAAGAAGGCAAGGTAGATTCAGCCTCCGAAAGGACTAAAGAAAGCCGAAGTTTTGCAGTAAGTAAAACCAGGGGATTGGAGGGCAGGATGTCTTCAGTACAAATTGCACTGTTTCAGAACACACATTGTCCAACTAGGGTGGGACATCTGCTGAGATATTCCTGCAGGAATAAAGAACTGCAGTACCAGGAAATCCATTAATTTGCATTCAGTTGGGGTATAGTGCACATCTGTTTAAGCAATGCAGCTGCAGTGGCAGACAGTGGTTAACATCAGCCTGGAATTCTAGTTTATGTATATCTTGAAGCATGTCTGGTTTAAACTATGAAAACCTAGCAATCCCAGTTTGGACTCATTACTCATAGAAAGGAGGTTTTAGAGGATTGCCTGTCCCTTTTAAGATGCATTACATCAGCTTCTGCATGAAGCATGACTCCTGGCATCCCTTAGCAGAGAAGTGCTGGGACATGGCAGGTGTTTTCACTCACCACTGTGTTTTCTGGCTGTAGGTCTGGTGTGTTGGCAGCCCATAGGATTGACACTCGAATTAGCTTTTAGGGTAACACACCCTTCATAAGACTAGAGGAAATTCACATGTTTGTCCTCGCTTGATCTGTAACAAGTTGTTCTGCAGAATCAAACAGTTGTAAACAGAAGTGCAGCATGCCCTCTTCAGAAACAATCTGGAAAATAGTTCAGTATCTGTATTAGGATCCTGATGTGTGGGTTTCAAGAGCATCTTTTTGAGCTGTTTCTCACACTGTAACAAATTGTGTGGAGTCAGACATGGTTGCATGATGTTGCAACTAAATTCACATTGTGTATGGATATAGGTAAGAAGGGAATGAGAAGTTGCTGTGACTGAATATTTAGAAAACTGATAAAACAATTTAAAACCAGCTTTAAAGTTTATAACAAAACTTCACTAGACTGATATTCATTAACAATGCATGTTGCTAATGGCTAGTTCTTACTCATTCCTAGTCATTACCATATTACCAGTGCATATTCAAAGCAATTAGTTTCTAACAATCTCATTACAAATTAATGGTGAGCACACAATACCTCAGAGCCTGTGTCACGTCTTTAGCACTGGTAGCTACGGTCCTCAAGTGCAAGATGCTTGAGGCTATCACAGGTGCCTTTTCTGTTTTGCTCAGCAGTTTAATTCCTCCTTTTCAGCTTTTACTGCTATTAAAACAAATCAGGGGTTTTTTTCCAAATCCCAAGGTTGCACTTCAGCAGTGACTAATAATTGACCATCATGGGGTTGCTTACAGTTCTGGGGCCTCTGCTTTAAGCCTGTATCTGTGTTATCAAGGCCTTTATTCTCCTCTCATATCTAAGCCATGTGCTATGACAAGAGGGACTTGGTACGTGGCTGTAGGTCACACAAAAGGTTCTGCTAATAATTTTGGGAACATAAGAGGCCAGAAATTGGACCTTGCACGTTTGGCATAGGAACACAGTTGGCATAAGGCCCAAGACCTGTTCTTGTGGCAATATTATGTTTATTGAGCCACTTGGTATGAAAGTACATATATCTTGTTTACTAGTCATGCTGTATAAGTTTTCTTCTGTTTGAGTTTATAACAAGCTAACTACTCAGTCAGCTGCTAGTTTTACAGGTGCAAGAGCTTCTGCTTGGCTTCAGACAGTCAAGATTTTGTAACTGTGGAGCTAGCGATGAACAGTGTGTTCAGGAGATGAACACTTGAATCCAAGCTGTCCTGCAGATAGTGCTGTTCCAAGTTTACCCTAAGTACCATTTCTTATATGGGTACAGATTGGACAGAGAGAATCAAGCTTTGCATATCTACATGCTTAAAAAGAGAGTTCATCTCTTGTAGATTATTAATTCACCTTTGTAAAAAGTGAAGAAGAATACATGGATATGTAGATTAACTGTTTGTATTCTAGTTTAAGCTATTCAAAAAGCTTTAAAAAAAAAAAGTAAGGGCTTAAAATTCTGACAAGTGTGTGGTCTGCAGCTCTAATGTACAGATCTCTCTAGCATTGGGATACTTTCCTGATTTGATTCTAAATAGTGAGGGGTTTTTCTTGTGATGAAATTGGTATATATGTTACCTTCTGTAATTATTGAACTGATCAGAAGTTGAGCAGGATTTTGTTAAATATAAACCTGAAAATTAATTAATTTTCTAGTTTATATTTAATTAACCTGTTTGTTTATTTGTTTTAACTGCTTATATTTAATTAAACTGTTAATTAAACTGTTTTAAATACTAAAAGTACTAATGCTAATCATTTTCATTAAAGGTGGAGGCAGTTCTGTTTTCTGCTGTGGTATGTCACAAAGGGTGTAAGTGGTCTGTTTAAAAAAACTAAACCAAAACCAACAACAAAACCACAAACAAACAAAAAGACCCCAAGCCACATGTCCACTGGTGTGTTGGTTCAGTTATGTGAGATTTTGGCTGGTTAGAGATGAGTTTAAGGAAGAACATAACAAAGCTATCTTTATTAAAGATTTTCTTGCCTTGTGTTTCTTTTCCATTTCAACCTGTTTTTCACACTTGGAGTTTAGTTTTGGTACATTAGCTACTCTAAGTAAATCAGGAAAAATTATCTTCATAACAGTTTGACAAACACCTTCACAACTATGATATATCCAGTTTCCAGAGGGATACTGGAATTATTTCAAGAGTTGTCTTAAAATAAGACCACAGCTTTCCACAGCTTAATATAAGGAGGAGAAAAAAAACCCCTATCATTCTTTAGAGGCACATACAGATATGTTTTGATATCCTCTTTAGATATGACTCCCATTATGCATTTTGGAGCCTAGACTAGGAACAAGCCTTAATAGTTAGCAAGATCAGCTCCTCTGAAAGGCAAGGGAGAGAGTAAGGGAAATATTCTGCTCCTTTAAGTTTGGGTGTGGCTTGCTTGGTGTGGGCAGAGGGATAACTAGTTAGCAGGCAGGAAGTCCACAAGTGGTTACAATAGATAAAGGTGTGTTTATTGCTTCAGCTGTTGCTCACTTCAGTTATTACGTTCCTGTCATAACAGAAATATCACTGATATTCAAATGATATCATTCCATATAGACCCTTGATATCTACAGACCACTATCTACTTAGATACCAAATACTGAGTCATTACAGAATCGTACAAAGGTTAGAGTTGGAAGGGACCTTTAGAGGTCATCTAGTCCAACCCCCCTGCTGTGAGCAGGGACACCTATAACTAGATCAAGTTGCTCAGAGCACTGTCCAACCTGCCCTTGAATGTTTCCAGGGATGGGGCATCCACAACCTCTCTGGGCAACCTGTATTGTTACAGATATGTGGTAATCCTTAACTGTGGAACAGTTGTGTTGTAGTCCTTGACACCTGTCAAATCAAATTAAAGGTATACTGAAGTGGGTGTGGGTGTGCATCTAGCCATAGAAGCAGTGAGAGGGACAGAGATTCTTCTCCTGTGCACTTTACAAACCTCCATGGCCACCAACTGTGCTCTAAAGTTAATTAGTTAAGTACATGTTGTTGGGCATTCATCAAGTTGCTATTCACTAAAATTGCTTAAATAGCAGTAGAAATAGGGCTGGTTTGTGGTGTTTGGTCTTTTTGGTTGGTTGGTTGTTTTTTGCTTTTAACACTTGAAGTAGTGGGGACCATTCTTCCACCTGTCAGTGGATTTTAATCCTTACTTATGGCAAAACTTTAATGTTTCCTATCTAACATCCTACGGTTTTGAGTAGATTTAAGGCTTTTTTTCTGTTGAGGAACAGAATAGAAAAGTCAACAGCTGTATTTCACACAGTAGTTTGTTCTCTTAGGTTAGACATGCAGTATTTTGTGTAAACATTCTTGTTTCTGTTCTAGAAGTATAAAAGGACTACTGTGAAATACTTGCATTTTTTATTGCTGTTTTAATGTTACTTATGTTCTGTGGGTTTTTTCCTAAACAACTAGTCATAAAACATCCTTTACACTTGTCTGTTAAAAAAAGTGGTGATGGGTTTACATTCTTATTCAGTGTTTTCCACTTCACAAAGAACTGATAATTGGGGAAGAAATGGTGACTGTTATAAAAACAGGGCTTCCTGCAGTGAAGGAGGCTGTTAATTCTTACTTGAAATTAACTCACTGAGGGAGTTATTCTTGACTATATCAAACACTTCTTTTTAAAGTTGTGATGTTGTTTTAAACTGGGATTTCTCTGTATTTTATCACACCAGATATTGCAAAAGAACAGTGAAACATTAAGTTTTTAGTGAAATAACAATGTACTACCTTTTAGATGGCAAACAAGTGTCCCAAGGCCTTAGTTAAACAAACCCAGAGAAGTGAAACTTCTATCTGTAGTTTTTTAGAAAATTAACTTGTGTTTGTGGGAAGCAGCATTAAGCAGAGTCCTTCATTTTCTCTGTTGACACTATTCATTGTTTTCAGGGGGATATTTTAAGCGTGGGAAAAGGCAACTCAAGGGCTTTATAATCTTTTTCACTGTACTTGCAATTCATGTTTCTGCACCATTCTTCCTTAAGCAGAAGACGGCTACAAATTGTTCTTTTAGCAATGTAAATGCTTGGTACAGTCACTACCTTGTCTGCTTTTTAGTTTACTCTGTAATGCAGATTCACTTCTACAGTCAATAATAATCAATAATGCTAAATGCACACACAAGACATGTTGGAAGATAAATGGTCCCAAGGTATTCTGTCCCTCTGCAAAACTGCTGGTTCAACTGAAAGCAGAAGATCTCAAGGGAGTTTTAACAAACGGGGAGCACTGCTAGCAGGCCTCTGCCTAATTACCCTATTAAAAGAGAGTAACATCTGCATTATCTGTGCAAGTGCAGAATGAGAGGGAACATTATGTTCTCTAATCCTGTCTAGGAGCATTATGAAGTTTAAAAGGATAATATTTTACCAAATCTGTGTTTTAACATGATAGGTTACACTTAATTACCTTTTAATTACCTTTCGTCTCACTGGGTTTTATGCTAAGGACCCTGCCTCTCACCCTCATCACAGAGCTTTTTTGCATTTGGATTGTTTATGCCAGGTTTTATCTTCGAGTTTACCATGTAAAGGTGGTGCTACTGTGTCTTGAAGGCCATTATGATAATTATTTCCCCTTAGTGTGCGAAGCTCTGAGAATATTGATTTTACATGCAAAAGACATGCTGTTGCATTCAGAAATATGTGTTTTGAATTTGGTTGTGAAGAGCAAGCTCATTGGACTATGTTTTTATGAATAAGGACTAATTATGTATGGCAGAGGCCACACAGGAGCAAAATGAGATTGTTTCAGCCTTCTCACTGCTTGCAGTGTAAGCCAGGAGAGTGTATTGGCTTAAATAATGTAGATTTCTTTTTTCCTCTTTTCCCCTGAGGGAGTCTGATTTCCTGATCACCTATCTAGCCATATGCCATAGCTCTTGCCAGGAACTCTGAGCAGTGTCACTGCCAGCTAAAATTACTTGTTTTCTGAGAAATGAATTATGTTGAGAATTGTCTTAAATTGCTGCACTGGCAACATCACCAAGATTTGTGTACACACACACACACTAAAAATGTGTAAAACTAGCCTCACCTTGAAATTCAGCTTAGAAATTGCTTCAAGCATTGAATTTGATCCAGATACAGAGAGGTGTTCTACACCTGCTCAGGCACATCACTCCCTCTTTGTTCTCTTTCCAGTGCTTTTCTCAGCTTCTTTGTGCTCTGGCTAGTACAGTACAATGTTGATACATGCAAATTAAACATTTACAAGGAAAGCATATTGTCTACTTCTATTTTGTACCAGTTAAAGTGAAGACCTAGTATAGCTAGTAAAAACTTCTGATATCTTGTGGTAACTATGCTTCTTTTCTTTCCTCTTTTAACAGAATGGAACTGAAATACGGATACATGTTGACTAAGGAGTTGGAATAAGACTGAGTCCTGCTTTGTGATATTTATATACCTGGACCATGAACTTGCTGTTTGATTTCATGCTTTAGGAATCTTTGTAGTAACTGTATGAAGTTATTTGGAATCATGGCATTCTCTCCATGGAAGTTGTCTTCTCAGAAACTCGGCTTTTTTCTGGTGACTTTTGGTTTTATTTGGGGAATGATGCTTCTGCATTTTACTATTCAGCAACAAACACAACATGAAAGCAGTTCAGTCCTGCGTGAGCAAATTTTAGATCTCAGCAAAAGATACATCAAAGCATTAGCTGAAGAGAATAAAAATGTGGTTGATGGGCCTTATGTTGGGACAGTGACAGCATACGGTAAGTGAATGCTCTAGATTATGTGATAATCTGATTAAGGTTTTTTCTAAGTTGTCCAAGCATTTTACTTCATAATGCTGCTCAATTGTAAGTGCTTTGCACTGTGGATTTTCTGCACAGATGGAGAAAAGAGTCTTCACTTCTATGAAATGGGGCAAATTTTACATTTCCAGTCACTTGGAAATGAACTTGTCTGTTAATCCTTATTACATCTATTTAGTAGCTATATCTAGTATGCCTCTGGTTATTTATTAGAACTTCATTTTTAAAAAAATTGCTACTTTTGAGAGACTTGGGAGACTTTTCAGATTGCCTTTCAGTGATCCAAGAAATTTCTTGTGCCAAGGATAACTTGCCTTTCAGATAAAGTAGAGACCTGCTATGCTTATTTCTTTGTCTTTCCCATTGCACTTCTTTGTTTAGTCAGTTTACTAGTGGTTAGGTTTATCTGGCATATACTTAAATTAAGCTTAAATATATCATATTTGCCTCAGGGTTGAGACCTGTGAGAGTTTCAGTTCTTTGTTTGGCAGTAAGTTTTAATACTTACTCTCTTCCATTTTTACAATATGAGATTTAAGTTTAAGTACATGAGAGAGACAAAGCATGCAGAAAAAAAATGAAGCAGATTACCAGAAAATATTGTGAAACTAAAAGTGTTATTCAGTTTCAGATTAGGTATGACCCCTTTTCAATCTAATAAGGCACATCATACACCTTACTTGTTTAGCATTTTCTAAACTCCCTTTCTTTCATACTTACCTGTGTACTTTTCAGTCAGCCTGGAAAGTTAATGGCTAATCAGTCAACTAGATTTGTTTCCCTTTAATTTTGCTGTAATATTCAGCTCTGATGAAACTGAATGGGTATTTTTAGTAGTCTTGGTCAAAGAGTAAAGACTAGGATGCAACAGATAATAGCTGCACTTTTCTCCATTTTTCTCTTTAATACTCTACTTCTTGATGCACGTAATGAAAATGTCCTGCTGGGAGGTTCTCTCCATGTATTGTTTCTGTTACCACATGTGAAGGTGCTTGCTGGTAAACCTGAGATTGTCATCCCAAACAGATAACAATTCTATTGCCTTCTTGCTTAAGTAATAAACTATCCTTACTTTGTAACTTCTACTGATTTGTGACTGCATGTTGCACTGTACTGGCATGTGGTAATCTTGCAAGTTGTACTGGATCAATATTTATATGGAACACCTCCAAGCATTAGAGGTCCCTAGGGAATCGTGTGTGTAGACTCAAAAGAAAATCCTATCTGCTGTATAGCCATCATCAGTATCCTATTGTCCTCTAAAGCTGCTTGATGGTAGGTGGATTAAAGAAGGGAACAAAACAAAACACGCCAACCCCCCAGAAAACCCGAAGAATATGTCTCCAGAAATTGAAGGGTAACTGCATTAATATGTTCTCTGTGTAGATTGTAGCATGCAGGATATCCTTAAGCTAGGTTTCCCCTGCAGCTTGTTGCCTGTGGCATTCATTTCCTGTAGCAAATCCTGCGGAGGAGTAAGTTGGCATGTCACCAAACAGTGGTCAGTTTCCCTAGGAGAAGTTAAACTGAATT
Organism: Galbula dea; assembly: GCA_013399015.1. Taxonomy (NCBI): domain Eukaryota; kingdom Metazoa; phylum Chordata; class Aves; order Piciformes; family Galbulidae; genus Galbula; species Galbula dea. The sequence continues at coordinate 1,798,451 of VWZX01003777.1, forward strand.
TGGAAGTGGGTGAAATAAATTTGTCATGCTTCTGTGTCAGTAAAGTAAGATTTTTGTGTAGAAATTTTGAGTTCCATGGCTATGAAGAATTTTAAATGTAAAGACTAGTTTGGACAGGTCCTTTCACATAAAAAGTTTGGCAGGATGCAAAATAATGGTAGTCTATTGGTTTAAAATACTAGAGGGAATAGTGTTATGGTGAATGAGTAGCACCATATAAAAAAAATTATGAAACTGAGTGAAATACTTACTTACTAAGTTACTTTGTCCTGTTCGGCATTCCAAATGATTTGTTGATAGCAAATGATGAAGTTAGCTGTTCAGGAATAAACACATTAATGGCTAATGTTAATGAAAATTGTTAGAAGTTGGTTCACTAATCTATGAAAATTAGCACCCTTGCCATTTAGTCTTTTTCTTTCTTTTAATCTTATTCTCTGCTTGCTGTTAGTGTGCACAGTCATGATTTCCATGTTAAAGAATAAGTTTCAAGTTTGCTTGATTTGGCTGCTTTTACTGACCCACTGGTTTTCAGTCATTCCTTAGTCCTGATTGCACAGCTTGTTAACTTTCTCACATTTTTTTTCTTTCTATCATATATTCACCTGTTGGATGGGGGGATCAAACACTCTCATCTTGAAAGCTGTAGTCAAAATATACACATTATTAGGTTTTTATAGTAGTAAACAGTTGTTGTAAAAAAATATTATTAATCTCTTCTGGACTCTTTTAAAGTAGTCCAGATTATTAGTGCTCAAGATTCCGTCTTCTGACCTTTAAAGGACAAAGGAAAACATCGCTGTAAAGAAAAACAGCTATTTCATGGTGCCATGGAATCAATATAACTCTTCTTTTATTTGAAAATAAAAAATCATAAGGTTTCTAAAGGTAATAGCCTTCTCTTGCTTTCTCATTTGCACAATAATTGGGCTAGTGATGCAAAAAAAGAAAGGGAGCACAAAGTGTTGCAAAAATACAACTGATGTAGGGACAGAGGGATCTCTTCAGGTGTATGGAGAAATTTCCTATTACAGATCATAAAGTTATTTGATTCTAAAGCTGTGGAAAGCAGAAAATTTATTCTACATATGCACATGTAATTATTGTGTGTAATTAAATGGGAAAATAATGTAAATTCACCGTACCAAATTCTTTAATCCTGAGACAAGGGTAAATGAACAAAGAACAATACTCCTTTCATCTTCTTTGGCTTGTTGCCACTAATTACACAGTTTAGTCTGATAGTGGTCTCTATTCCCCTCTTGTCCACAGTTCTTTTAGCTTGCCCAACTGTCTGTGCTACTTCAAGAAACCTGAACAAAAGAGAAGGGAAAGAAAAAGTATCGGAGAACTTTCTGGGTTGTCATTTGATATGCAAACTCCTGTTACTGTTTGTTGCTTTCCATGCAAAGCAAGTGCTGTGTCAGACCAGATAGGTAGAGGCAAACACCAACAGACTGAAGAAAAGTAAAAAGGTTATTTATGGTGGTTTGTGTATACAACAGAAGTGTTGAATGTTGGTGGGGTTTTTTTGGTTTTTGTTTTTGGTTGTTTGTTTTTTTTTTTGCCAGTGCAGAACCTGATTGTGGTAGAGGAGGTGCAGGAGGTGGATTTGTACTGGCTCAAAGCTGTCCCTTTTGGGAAGGGGATTTCTGTTTCCAAGTGACTGCATGTGTAACAGGCTGTTCCTCTGATAGTGCTTGAATATGGATTTAGGTTTAGATTCATTATTGTTTAAGCAGTTTCTTACTTGAGCTATTACAAAGCATGCAATGTTTTTGTTCCTGTGTACCCTAAAGGCACACAATTCACCCTGAATATAGGACATATATATAGAATCATAGAGTGTTAGGGGTTGGAAGTGACCTAGAAAGATCATCTAGTCCAACCCCCCTGCCAGAGCATGCATATATATATATGAGATACATATATAAAAGAGTTGCAGCGTGCTTTATAATATACACAGGAAGAAAGTTCCACATCCAGAAAAACTTGTATCTGAGGCTGAACAAAGTAGGGAATATTAGTGTATAGAACTGCTACAGTCTCATTCTTGCATCTATGTTTTGATTGTGTCTAACAGTGTGCTTTGCATTGTTAAGCAATTTAACTTTTTCATTTGTAGATTTGAAGAAGACACTTGCTGTCTTGTTGGATAATATCTTGCAGCGCATTGGGAAGCTAGAGTCCAAGGTGGAAAATCTTGTACTTAATGGAACAGGAGCAAACTCTACCAACAATACTACCACTTCTGCTCCCAGCTTAGGAGCAGTTGAAAAGCTTAATGTAGCAGGTGGGTATGGCAATTCTTTTTAAAATAGTTATGGACTGTTTAATCTGAATTTTTCCCTCTTGGCCATGATACTGTCTTTCACTGTTGGCTATTTGGAATGTCTTAGTGAAACAAAATTCGAAATCTAGCCTGTGTCAATGGCAGTCTTAAGTCCAGTGGTTTGGGTGAGGTCACTTGGTTTATTTATCCTTGAGAAGATTGAGGGGAGACCTCGTTGCTGTCTTCAGTATCCTCAGAAGGGGGAGGAGAGGGGCAGGGACTGATCTTTTCACTCTAGTGGACAATGACAGGACTAGGGGAAACAGGATGAAGCTAAATCGGGGGAGGTTCAGGCTAGAGATTAGAAAAAGGGTTTTCAGCCAGAGAGTGGTTGGGCTCTGGAACAGCCTCCCCAGGGAAGTGGTCTCAGCACCAAGCCTGATGGAGTTCAAGAAGCAATTTGGACAAGGCTCTCAGGCACATGGTGTGACTCTTGGGGTAGGTCCTGCATAGGTTAAGGAGCTGGACTTGATGATCCTAGGGGGTCCCTTCTAGCTTGGTAGATACTGTGATACTATGTAGTAGGTGTTTCATACTTTAAATTGATTGCACTTCAGAATGTTGACACTGGACAGAAGCTTTCTCTCTAAGCCTGATTACTTGGGTTGATGTGAATCTGCTCTACATTTCTACCATAAGTACTTTATTGGTTATTACCTGAATTAAAACATTTTTGTTTGTTGCTGGTTATGATTTAAAAATGATTTTCCCTGCTCTGCTCAATAGCTCTTATGATTTGACACACAGGGATGACCTACTTGGTACATTCAGCATAAATAAATATATGTTTCAAAATGTAATTTAAGTCATTGATTTTGTTTTCAGTGGTGGGCTGTTCGCTACCCTTACAACTTCTCAAAGTATTGGAGTCACGCTATGGTGGTAGCGTGCCTTGCTGGCTTCTTCACCTGCACATCTCAGTTCCTTTAGTGTTCCCAGCTGTGACTGTGCTTTGTACACTGAGTAGATCTTGTTGCCTCATCTATTGCCCTACATTTTGCTCTACTACAAGGTCTAAACAGATACCATCTGTTCTGACCTATGGGAAAGTCTGCATCTGCCCTGCTAATGATCTTTTCTGTCCTAAAAAGGGAACAGAGGAAAAGAGTTAGTGCAACTTGTTAAATAGGTTGACAGCTGTGCTCCTGAGTCTTGCCTGTGCTTAGATTTCCTCTAAAAAATAAATACTTCTGTTGAAAAGGTGTTACCCTCTTAAATTTGTCCAAACAGAGAAGCAGATGCTACCTTTGGCAGGGTAATGGCACTGAAAGAAAGCCTGGAAGAGCAGAGGCTCAAGTCATTACCTGAGTATAGTGTACCAGCAGAGTTGCTGTGTCAGCTGCTCTTTTCTAACTGCATTTGTCTGTACCAGGACGTTAAAGGCACATTATCTCTTGATAAGACAGACCTTTGTGTGTCTCTTGCCACACAGTAAAACTAGACTGAAGGCAGATTAGAAACAAGTGACTGTGGAGGTATAAAACCTGCAAACTACTAATAGACTGAGTCATGTTACTACTACAAGGAATACAACACAAGATCTTTGTTGCAAGGTCTTCCACTTGGATGGAAAGTGACCTAGTACAGTATAGTTATGGTTTCTAGGCTGTATATAAAATGAAAAAGTCACTGTATATTTTCTTTTAGTAGCTGAACAAAAAAGAGACTTGCTGCTGTTATTTCAATGGATTTGCAGATAACTGGAAGAAACATACTCATGCTGTTTATACATTTATAGGTAAAGGATTGTGGTTCTCATCTGACTAGGAAACATCAGTTCTTAGGGTGAATTGAAGCTTGTTATTCTTGTAGTTTGATAGATTCACAGTTTTAGTACTCACAAGCAATGTTTAAGGAGCTTGGTAGTTTTCAGTTTGTGGTGTTTACATAGCTTTTTGCTGCCTGAGGCTTGCTCTGTGGCAAAGAAGACTATTTGTCTTACGAGAGCTTCAGTTTCTTACCTTTGACTCTTGTTCCCCTTTAGGGAACAGTTTCTTTATGTTTGAATAGTGTATCATTCTGGTGCCTGTTTGGATAATGTTACTCTTCAAGTATCGCCAGGCTGGATGGTACCAATGGGTAGGATAGAGCTTGAAGCTAATCCTTGTGCTGAAGTGCCTACTAGTCATCTACTTGAAGCAATCTGTGGAAATTCATCAGAGGCAGCCAAATGGAAATGAAAAGCTTGTGTCTACTTCTGTCTTCATAATAGTTTCCTGACAGTAGCAAACTCTGAGAGCCATATGATTCCAGTAAAATCATAATATAAATATTTTCTCTGTTAGGAAGGAATTGTTCAGAAAGTAAGCCAGGTGAGTAAACACTCTGATTACAATACCAGCTACAGTGTTGCTTTTATCTGTAATACTTCAATAGCACCCTCTTTTATTGTGCTGGAGTGATTGAGGTAATCTGGAAGTTGTTGAAGAGAAGACCTTTTGTTACCCAGCAATTTGTAATTTTACTGGCTCTGAAACATCTATGTACAGATAGATATGGTACTTGCATTGCTTTCTTTGTAATAGTTTTTTCAGCTGCTACACTCTGAAGTGATCACAGGAAGCAGACATGTTAGGATTGCTGATTCTCTCTTTATCAGCTGTCATATTTTAATGCTGGCTTTAGACAAATTCATTTTAGCTGCTGTTAGTAATTTTACTCTGTCTGGACAACTGTGGTATTTATTGAACAGCCTAACAACAGAATGTTTAATATTTTTACTGATGCTTTCTTAAAGACTTCCTGAGTTTATTTTTCTGCAAATCTTTTTTGCCTTGGAGCTGTTGCTTAAAACTCTGAAGTAAATTAAGAATTTTATAGCCTCATTCATCAGTGCACCAGTGCAGTGTCATTATCAGACTTTCCTAGAAGAGTCCTGCTTCCAGTGGAGCTACTTCATGCATTTATTATTTTTGGATTGAGCTGTCACAGTACACTGATACCTGATTCTATAATCTGTATAACTATGTCCCTTTGCCTATGGAAAACCTTTCTCAAATACATGAAGCTTCATGCAGGCTTAAGGTGCACCTTAGCATCTATTGATACTACTTGTAAACCTTGGCAGTAAACAGTGGAGTCACTAATCATCCTGAAATCCGCATTTTGTCTGCACTGACCTTGTTTAAAGTTTACTGTGTTATATTCTACCTCAGTAGATACAAGTGATAAAGTTAGAAAGACAGGAAGGTGACTATACTATAAATATTTGTCCTCATTGCTAATTGTGACTGGACACAAACTCAAGAGCAAAACATAGTATTTTTATACTTTCACTCCATGGAAGGCTAGACAAGACAATCTGAATGTGGTATCAGCTTTTCTTCATTGTGTATTTTAAGTATTAGTAACATGTCCACGGGGGAAAAAAAAAGCATTCTTTTATCTGCAAACTAGGAAGAACGAAGATGCTAATGATTAGTTCACATTTCTCCTTTCCAAGCATCTCTGCAAGCAGAATTTTCTCTTACTAGGTACCTTGCTGTATTCAGAAAGCAGTCCTAAGAACAGTATCTATATGCTACAGGTAGAGGATGATGATAATGCAAGAATCCCTGTTTAATTCTGGAATCAAGTAGCTGAATTCAGTCCAGGTTATGGTTTTATCTGACGTAAGTAGACACAGCTGACCATGACTCAGATTTTTGGATTGCAGAAGTCTTTTTCTGTGAGATTAAGGACACTGACATTTGGACAAGAGCTGACATTTTTCAAGAAAAAAAAAAAATCCTCTCTTCTCCACCTTTTCTGTATAGACAGGAAGAACAATAGTATAAAAAGGGAATATTGATAGTGTTAGAATATATGGATGTTTTCTTCAGTTCACATATACATTGTTTTTAGCTTCACTCAAGACATGAGCAATTTATGAGATGGACATTACTTGGTACAGAGCCCATGACTTTTTCTTTCAGTAGATTAGCCTCTTCATTACCATACTGAAACCTGAGATATGCTTATATTTGCAGGTTACCTAGCAGAAGTGTAACATATTCTTTGACCAAGATTTATAATTGTACTTTGAGCTGATGTGCAAACATCTTAAGAATATGACTCAATGTTTAAAATTTAGAAGCTGTTTGGGAATAAAGTTATTCATCACTTCACAAAGGTCTTTTCATCAATTGTGCTCCTTATTTGGTGAGATCTGGAGAAATGTGGCTGCTTTTTTGTTTGGTTGTTGTTGAATTGTTCCACCTCTGGCTGTCAAGGATGGTGTAGAGCTGAGGCGGCAGTGGCGAAATCTGAAATGGAAGATACCACCCTGTGGTGATGTCTGCAGTTTTTGGCATATAAAAGGATCTGAAGAAAATCCATCAGAATTATGCTTGTTGATAATAAGTAGGTTTGTAACAGTTGGTAGGAGGAAATGTTGACGATTTAGCTGTAACTCAGCTGTCTCTGAAGTAGGTGAACTCAAACTTTTGTTTCATTTTTGAGTTCCCATTAAGAGACCAGAAATCACTCTCTTCCTTTTCACACTCTCAGATAACTAGCACTGTTACTTTATTTGCACTCTGTACTGCATTCATATCCTTAGTGGGTTTAGGTTTAGTGTTTGTAATGTAGTGCTACAAATGGTTTCTTCCTCTGAAGTTGGTTTTGCAGAATCTTTCATTGAGGGGAAGCCCAGGAGTGAATCAACGTCTCTTTTTTGAGTTGTGTGAAAAGATAATAGAGCATTAGCTCTTAGTATCAGAAATATCTTTATCCTAATCCTGAAAGAGCTGAGGTTAGGACCTCTGCTAGAAGGTGAGGATGCATAAACTAAGTTAAAAAGGAAAGCTGTGGAGCATCTTAGGAAGCTTGAGTGGGAGGTTAGGTGTTAATTTTTTTACCTTTTTAGATCCATGTATAAAATCATAAGCATACTTCCAATTTTTTTCTTCCCTTCTCAAAACCATCAAACAGTCTGATTTGATACTGGTAATTTTCAACTGCTTTTTCAGAACCTCCATTTCATTTATGAAAGAGTGAATTGTTAATAAGGATACTTATAAGGCTTCAGCTGATTGGTTTCTAAAGCAATAAAGTCATCTTTCCTTCTCTGCCTCCTCTATCTTTATTTATCCAAGCTGTATCTGAAAAGCTTTTAAGGTATTTCGTAACCATTCTTTCTGCATTTCTGAGAAGTAATGTGTTCCCATACACACAAGGTAACCTGGGATGTCTAGCAGATAAGAGTTTTCTTCAGCCTTTAGAACAGGAAGCTTTGAGCCACTGCTACAAATAACACCCTAGGTAAATTTAAAGTTGCTGGTTTGGAGGTGATTAGACAGAAGTGGGGAAATATGAAACCATGGCACTTTCAAGCAGAACTTGTCTAAAAGGCTGCTTCTGTTGTAGCTGAATCCTTGGTTCCATGTGACAGGCACAAGATCAGTTTGGTTTAGGCAACTTGGCTTTTAACAGTTGCGCTTTTCCATGAAAGAAGTCCTTGGTTTTTGTGGGACAGTATTGCACTAAGCCAGTTTCATCAGACAGGGCAATCTGCTTGCACAAACATGATCAAAGAATAAGTCTTCTGTTTTCTTCATGTGATTTTTTTTTTTATTTTTTTTTTTTTTTGGTGTTCAGAGGGTGTGGCATTTCTGTGTTGATTTAGGTTTGGGTTGGAATTTTTTTTTTTCCCTAAACCGTGAACTTTTCCTGTCTTCTTCTGGGAACTATGGGAAAAACTTGATTTTAGCAAACTAAAAAGCTGTTACACAGAATGTTAGGAGTTGGATCATCTAGTCCAATCCCCCTGCCACAGGAGGATTCCCTAGACCAGGTCACACAGAAACATGTCCAAAGGGGTTTTGAATATCTCCGGAGAGGGAGACTCCCTAACCTCTCTGGGCAGTCTGTGCCAGTGCTCTGGCACGTGAACTGGGAAAAAAATTCACACAGAACCTCCTGTGCTTCAGCTTACAATCTTCAGGCTTTAAAACATTACTAGATAATAGTGGTATTAATTCTAAATATGCACATTGGAAAATCATTTAAAAAAATAAATATGTCGATTTAAAGCAAGGTTCTCTGAGGTCATCATCACTCTGCTGTGCTTGTTCAGTGAAAAGCTAAATTTTTACTAAGTGTAACCTTCTAACACCTCAGATAGTATAATTGCTCTTAAAACTGTGCCAGACTGATTTGTTACAAAATGTTCTTTTGCCTTGAAAAGTGTCACTTTGGAAGGTTTTAACTGTGTGCCTTTGGTCCCATAAAAAATTAAGAAGTGAATGTTCACATCAAATCCTCCTCCACACCCTTCTCATACATAGCTGGTACTTGGAAAACTTTTCTAAGACTAAGAACAGTGAAGTATCAGGTTGCTGCAAGTAGCACTGCTCAGTGAGGGAGAATATTTTTGGTGTGTCTGTTCAAAGTTTCCATAGCTTTTCTGCCTTATGCATTTACTTGTTCTGCTGTATTGGCTGTTGAGTTCTCTTTTAACAGCTTTGGTATTAACATCTTTGAAGTCACTCATTAGGATGCAGACTTCAGTATTTACTTGTCATTTAAGATACCATGGCTTGGATGCCTGACAGATATCTGGCATCCTTTTTGAATATGCAGCAAGGCAGGCTGACAAGTCAGCTTTGGCAATGCTGCAAGCTTGGGGGTTTGTTTTGTTGGGTTTTTTGTGTTTGTTTGTTTGGTGGGGGGTTTTTTTGTTTTTGGTGTTTGTTTGTTTGGGTTTTTTTTAAGTTCCTATGGTAAGGATGACCTTTGTGGTGATATTTCTGTGTCTTTCTAAACACTTAGAGTTGATATGCTGAAGCCTTTTAGGTGGAGAGGAAGACTCAAGTAACCTCATGATGAGTTGATCTGTGTCCATAACTATTTTTTCCAGTGGACTTTGTTAACACATTTAACAGACTTGTTGGTTTTAGCCATCTGCAGCCATAGTTCACCAAGTAGTTCTGTACTTGTAGAGACAAACTAGAGTATAAAAAGCTAAAATATTACATGTTATTTTGAATTTCCAGAGCTGTCCTGCTGTCTTAAGAGAACTAGAGTAGGCTTGTTTCTTCAGCTGACATAGCATGTACAATGTTCCATACAGAACCTAGGACGTACAATGGCCATGCCTTAAAAAACAAACTTCTTGTCCCCGCAGAATGTCAGCATGTACTGGATGTAATAGGATGTGGGCTGCAATGGTTCTAATAGCCAAGATTACAGCTTTCTCAGGGCAATGCTTTGCTTTGACTTGTATTTACTTTACCTTATTCATTGTATTCTTTTTCTACACTGAATATAGTATCAAGGAGTTTTTTCCATTTTGCTGTCCATTTCCCTCCCTCAAAGGCAGTGAGGTGGAGAAGCAACCCCAGAAGAATTGTGTATTTTCAAGCTTTGCTGTTGCAGCACAGTGTAATGACTGTGCAGAAGACCACACGTGAATCTTTTCCACTGCAGTGCTAAGCTCTATTAGTAATGCTGAAGGGGGCTCTTAGTGGTCCCCTGCGCTGCATTTTGATTAACCACTTGACTACTACTTGAATTCTCCTAACACTGCATTGATTTCAGTAGCATTAATGGAACACAGCAGCGCAGCTGGTGTGAGTGAGGATGGACTAGCAGTAGAAAAGTTAATTTTCTTTAAGTCATACCAATGCTTTGCTGCTGAAGTTTCTAAAATGTTAGTAGGAAGCATTTTGTGCTCTGCATTTAAAGTCTTGAAACCTTTAGCTCATTTCATTGAATATATTGATGGTGCTTTCAACTCACACTGCAAATTCTCAGTTTAAATAGATGTATTAGCTGGAGATGAACAAATGTGAATTAAATTGAAAATGCGTTAGAGGGAGAAAGGAAAGAAGACCTTACACAAACTAAACCAGCCTTAACTACAGTGTTGTGTCTAACTCTAAATACCAGATTTCAGACCTGAAGTACAAAGAGAAGGGTTCTGTGAATTCAAGAAAGAATAGTACTTTAATGACTAAAACCAGAAGGACAACAGAGATAAAGTTGGTTAGTAGACTAGATTGGATATGATCACTCTGCCCTTTTAATATTAAGGAGATTCCTGATTTTATGAGGTGTGCTAATGGGAAACACTATTGAGCTATGATCTCTGTTATGTCATCAAAAATATATTCTAATATGCTTTTTTGCACTAGTCTAAAAATCTGGGGTTTAGTCTCAAGGTTCCAAAGTACATAAACTTTTGTGTCTTGTTACATTCTTAAGATAATTCCATTCTCTGAAGAATGAAGCATTGGTCCTTAGCAGACTAGGTAGGCTGCTGGTACCAGTTTACAGTTTCAGCAGTGTTGTAGCTTTTTCATTTGCTTTAACCAATATTACTCTTAAAACTTCTGTGACAACAAAAGTTGTCAAACAGCAATCACAGATGAGTAACTAAAATCTGTTATTCAGCTTACTGTCTTAGAGGATTATTTCTAGACTCCCTAACTGATGGAGAAAAACTGAAGCAGTTTTTTAGTCTGCTACAAAGCACATCATTTGAAGGATGTGTAATATAGAAAATATGTATGTAGCACTTGCTATTGCTTATTTTTACTGCTTTGTTAAAGAGTAACTAGGAAGCAAACAAAAAATAAATCCTTGGTCACAGACTATGCTTTTAACCACAGTTCTTTCTTGGGTGTTGTTGACCTTCACTAGACCATACAAAACCTACGGACACCTACGGACATGGAGTTTAATTGCACGAGATGGTGAAGAACTGAACCTGTAAAGTGGTGTTTAAAGAGAGCAGTGTCAAAGGCATGGGACTTTAGCCAGAGTAGTTGCTTATATAGAGCAACAAGGGAGAAGTATCTTTTCCAGTGCAAAGCTTAGCTTAAATCTGCAGTCATTGATGCTAATGTGCCAGACTTTGTGCTGAAATAACTGATGATTGTTCACAAGTTCAGTTTCACCTGCTGTGCACTAAGGATCTCTGATGCAGAGCTGTGTATCTTTAAACAGCCACAGACATTTGCAAGGTGACATATGGCTCCTTTCTAAACATGGGGATGGAGTTTTTTAGTTGTATATTGAATACCCCAGGACCTCACAGACAGAGTAGTGTTTTTAAAAAGGTTTTTAATATCTAGAGTTGCGTGGTGTTTTATCAATATTTTCCTTTTTTTTTTCTAGGATGATCTCTAACAACTCAGTGCTCTTCGGTTTATAATATGCTCATAATCTTATTTGCTGTTTAATTCATTGACTTTTGATGCTTAATAATTGTCTTTGCATAACTGTAGTCAAGGGGAGATAAGCTGCACATGGCTTCAAAAACACTTCATTGTCTGTAGAATAGAAATTAATACTGTAGCTCAAACAATGCTTAAGAGGAAAAAGCTGATGCTGCTAGAGACATTACTTTACCAAGCATTTCAACATGATTAGAGGTGGTAAAGGTGAGCAATACTGTTCTGTGTTCCCTACACATATAGATTATCCTGAAGAGATCAGTATGCTGCTTGTATCTATATCATTCCAGTAGAAGAGCAAGAGTGGAACTAGGGGAAAAAGCCCTAGTGCAGCTGGCCACAGGAGAGACCAGAAGCCTGAGAAAATCTGTAGCTTGTGCTGACGTGTCTGGCTTTTGCTTTTAACTTGGAATGCATAGAAACTGGGAGAGCTGGAAGGGTTAGCTTTCTGCTTGGAAGGTGTCTGTATGTAGTACTGTCACAGCTGATCTAAGCTATTGAAGTGTATTGCTGTTGCAATATGTGGCTGTTGGGAGAAACCAGTTTTATTCTTGTGAGTAGATCTTGCAAATACAGAGATCCTGTAAAACCTGGTGAACAATGAACAGTAGCAAAGATTACTGCCCTTCTATTAAAAAAAACTTGTATGCAGAGAATGTGTTTACGCATGACGAAAGCCAACAGATATCTAGACTACTGTTGTGTATCTACCAAAAATGGGGCCATTGTCAGTATTTTGTGGGGTTTTTTCTCCATTCTTTCTTTCTTTGACAGGTCACAAGATACCCATTAAAATGCAATATGGTGTAACTGATAGACTTGGCACAGTACGTGTTTGTGCTGTAAAATAAAGAAATACAGTTTGTGCTTATGTATTACTATGTATTGAAAGGACTTCAGAAGAAGAAAGGATTTGCTTGACTAACCTTCTGAAGTAGAAAGCAATCATATGATAGCATAGCCTGAGACAGAAGACATTCCTTTATTTTAAGTGACAATGTTCATGGATCCATCATGTTGGCAAGCTCTGCCTTCCAATCAACAGCAAGGGCAGAAGAGCAATTTTTGAGTACTTTCCTACTTTTGACAAATAAGCAACTAAAGGGGTGTTATAGAGTATAAGGTGGAATGACCATGTCACAGAGTTAAGATCATTTAGCCCAGAACAAGTAATGCAAACGGTGTCTTTAAGTGGCTTTGCTAGTCTGTGCCAGCTGCACCCCCTGAAGCTGCAACCCCTGGGGAACTGTCATTCCCACCTCTGCTTTGCTTCCTGTGTAGTGCCAATCAAAAAAAAAAATGTTTCTAGTTTCAAGTAATACTTTTGGGAAAGAACTAGTTTTGACTGATTCCATATCAGTGATCCCACTAAGAGATAAGTGAATGGTAGTGCTTGCATGGTGGTTGATGGATAGTGACTGAGGAAGGGTACCCCTTAAGAAAGCACTGTTGCAGAGGAAATTCATGTTGAATACAATTAATACCTTCTCTTTAGGGGTCTAATAATTGTCTCTTTTCTGAAAATTGCTAATTACACTTGGTTGGTTCTATATATAGTAGCTATAAGGAAAAGCAAAGAAACCTTTGAGCATGACAAGTGTAATTGTCAACATGCAACTGATACTGATAAGAAAACTTGTTTATTGTAATAGAACTGTCCAGATATTCAGAGTTTTCAACCCAAAGTTCAGTATGATGCTGAAAGTTAAAATTTCCTTGTGGTTGAACTGCACCTCTGATGCTATATCATAGACTTTAGATGTCTGTTATACTTTAGGAAGATCTGAATTTGACATGCATTGTGAAAGGCTCTGTACTTATTTTGTATTCAGGCTTGTGAATTTGTAAAAGAACCCAACCAACCAAACGAACAAACCCAAAACAAACAACATAAACCCCCTCTTCTAATGCCATCATACTGATTACTGAAAATGCCTTCATTTTAACCATGCCTGTCTTTGGTTTAAGGTTGGTTTGTTACTCTCTGATCTCAGGCACTGATTTCAGTGTGATTCCTGAACTGTAGTAAAACAAAAACTCCTGTTGTTATCTAGCTGTACTGACTGAATTTAGAACATGCTTCTGATTGTTGATATCTGTATGTTCTTACTTGGAGTAGATATCAGAGCTGTAGATGTCGGGGGCTCATCTGCAAGAATCCTGTAAGGATAAGAAAATAGGGAGAATATTTTGAAAGTGCTTATTGATTTGAAATTACAAAGTCATCTTAAAAACTTTTTTGCTTCAGTGTTATTGTCATTGGCAGTACAGCTCAGTTTGTCAAATTACTGCTGCTGCAGAAACTGCCAAGTAAGTGTCGTCTTCCTGGCATGGTTCTTTCCCATCCACTCCATTTTGCAATGCTTCACTCACATTTCAGGCTTTATCTTTAAAAGAAACTATTTGCAAAAAAACCCTAAAAAACATTGAACACAGTACAAAGATCTAATGTTTATTCACTGATGTTGCTGCTCTAATGCTGCAGCCTTTTTTTTTTTCCTTTTGAGATCTCTAATTAGCATATTGTAGGTTGAAGTTGTGCACTGTAACTGCTATAGCATGAAGTGTTCCTAGGTTGATGGATGGCTGGCTTTAATGATCTTGATTCTTGCCCGTGGGAAAAGCCAGAAATGATGCAGGTATAATTTAGATAACTCTGGGATGAACTACCTAAATTGAAACCTTATCCTCTGCTGCCTTTGGCATGAATCTCTCTACCACATTAATAATTTTGCTTGCCTTAAAGGCCTGCATTGGAGGCTTCTTCTAAATTTGTAGAAGGTGGTCTTATCCTGGAGTTGATGTGGTATTGTCCTTTAAAACTACTTCTTTTTCCTTGGGACTGGAAATGTTGCTTTGTATTACACTCTTTAATGTGTTGCAAAAATCTAGAATGATAAAATATTCAAACAGGTAAGAAAAAAAAATTACTGGAAGCAGGTAGGAAATATTTCTGATGAGATGTGAAGTAGTGCCAGTTAGTTGTAAAATTGGATCATATTGCGACATTTATTAATTGGGTCATATATCTGATGCCAAGTTTTGGATCATGGGTTTTTGATAAAGTGATAACAGAACTTGAAAAACTAGTTTTTATGTTTAAGAGCAGTATACATCTTACAAATGTTGGACAGTTGGAAACAAATTGTTGCCATGTTGTAGCTCTAAGCATGCTTTGATCAGGAAGATATTTTGGTGTTCATTTTTCTCAGTATGAATTAACTTAAGTTTCCATAGAGCAGTTTTTGTAATTCAGCACTTTGATTGAAATTGAGAGTTGAAATCTATGCAACCATTTTCTTCTATAGTCCAAAAAGAGCACACTGAAGTTTAATGTTATAACAAATATTACACAGTAGGATTCTGCACTCAGTCTGCATTGTGGATTCATGAAAATAAAAGGAGGGATTCATTAGGCTATCTGTCAGAACTGTAAAATAAGATTCAGTTATGGTTTATGTTTCTCTTTAGATCTCATAAATGGAGCCCAAGAACAGTGTGAATTGCCTCCTATGGATGGTTTTCCTCACTGTGAAGGGAAAATAAAGGTAAGCGAACTGGTTTTAATCTTATTATGTATGTTCTATTAAAAGCTGAACATATATTGTGAGATCACTACTCAAATAATGGTGTAAAACAAGAACAACCAGGTCAAAAAAGAGGATATTTGGGAGTGTGTGTCACTGCAGCATTGCTCCCCTCACACCTTTAACACTAGGGCTGCAGAGAAATAAAGAGACATCCTCTTAAGGCAGGAATAAAATGTCCTGTTATATTCAATTATACAGTCTTGTTATTCAGAAATTTTCTTCTTTTTGAAAAGCCCTGTTTACTTCCCCATTACAAGTCATTTGGCATTCCCATACCCCAGAACTGGCATTCTGTCTATACCTCACTCCAGTCATTTCTCTGTTTTCAAGAAGACATCTGTTTACATATCTTTCCCCTCTTTGCTAACAAGTCTGTCCAGTTCATCCCTTCCCTTGTTCTGTTAAAAGCATTCTGCCTTTTTGGCTCCCAAGCTAGGCACTGCACTAAGTGTGCAACCAGAACTTTGGGATTCACAGTTGATTCTACATAAATCTTGTTTGACTAATAAATTATTGACTAACAATTTGCAATTGCAGAGGCCAAATATTGAAAGCCATCAGACTTTGGTTGAGGGGAAAAAAAGCAGCCAAACACTAAACCAAAGCTTTGTTTGGTTTGTGTTTGTTTGGGGTTTTTTCCCCAAGATACATTTCAAATGTAAGGAAATACTAGTATCATGCATTACATTTCTGAAAATGAAAACAAATACCTACCAAAGTCCATTTGAAATATTATTGCTTTTTTCTCTTAGACAGTAGTACTTAAAAAAAAAAAGTCTAAGTTTTAAATCTGTAGTCCATGTTTTGATCTGTTTTGTCAAACTGGCTGCATAGTGACTATGTAATACAGTATTTGAATGTTAAAATATGAATTTAAATTAATTACTTCCTTCTGTAGAAATGGCAGATTCTTGGCAGAATCGGACAGATTTCAATCTTAGTAACTGAAATGATCTGTTAAATTCCAGAGCAAGTGTAATACAGGGAAGACAATGCAGTCAGCTCCAGGCACACCCATATGTCTGGATCCTGATTATGTTCTCCTTTTTATATTTGTCTCTGCTTGCCTGGCCACCAGGTTGTATAAACTGTGCACACATATGGTGTGCAGTTACTTCCCCAGTGCAGCTGAATGTAGAGATGCAGTATGCTGCAAAAATATTCATAAAATTCCTTTTTTTGTTAGTTATGGTTTTTACCTGGTTGGATATAGTCACTTGTAACTTTCCCTGTTGTTCCCAAGTTCAGGTTGAGCTAGTATAGAGTTATTACATGGTTCTTAAACCTAACAGACTGGTTTTGTTCTCTTACAGTGGATGAAAGATATGTGGCGGTCGGATCCCTGTTATGCAAGCTATGGTGTAGATGGCTCCACATGCTCCTTTTTTATTTACCTCAGTGAGGTCAGTAATCCTTTAATTTGCCCAAGGGAAACCTCATTTTTGGTAACTGCATTACTTTTCTCAAAAAAATTGTAACTTCAGAAAAACTTTATATAGAGAAAAAAGCTATTAAAACAGTTTGGGTTTGGGGTTTTTTATGGAGTGTATTTCTGTTTTTCGTAAGTACTCCAGAGATTTCTATCCTGGAGAATTCTAATGTTTATAACTGAAGTGATGTCAGTAGCAACTCCCCAGGAGTTCACAAAAATAAGCTGTTAAACATAAATATGAAGCTCAGTCATAAATCTTTCCCTCTGCACATTTTTTCTGTTGCTTTCTATGTAGCTCCTGAGGTAACAGGGAGGCATTTGGAATGTAAAATTTGGAAAGTAGAACTAGATGGTAAATCCTCCTAAACAGCATGGCCTCTTCCTACTTGGAGTCTATTCATGCAGTCTGTTAATAGGAGAAGAAAAAAAGAAAAATTATGGTTTTGAGTGAAGTTGCAGATATGTTGACTACACCTTTTGGGCATCTATTGGAACCAAAGGCCCAGTTTTGTACACAGCTGAGAAAGTGCTTGCCCTATTGTTTGGGTATTTTTACGGACTTCCTGTTTCCTGAGTAACACTTGTTTTCCAAGAATGAATTTTGTCATACTGGCTTGTAGTGTGTTCCAGAAAGTCAGGTGTATCTGATCACTTCTTTCTTATTGATGAAATTTTGATAACATATGATGACTGATCTTGGAAGTAGTATTGCTATCTGGTGGTTTATTGCTTGTAATGAACAGCAACAGCCAATGTGGATGAAGAATTGCAACTAATAGTAATTTTGTAGTTTCTGCAATATTAAGGATGTGATGCTGGATTTTTAAATCATGTATCTGAGATTAAAACAGACTTTCTGTTTTAATATAAGTAACTTGGTTGTGATGAAAGCAGTTTCTGCTAATTTACTCAGTTGAATGCCATTACTGAACTGTTATGGGCATTGCTTGAAGCAGCAGTAATATTTAAATGCATATCCAAAACATGGATCTGAAGAAATAAAAAAGGCTGTGTTGAATCACAAATTTGACTCATTCCATTGCTAGAGCCAAGTGTTGATTTATTTATGGACTATAAAGCTGGGGAAGGAAAAGATACAGGATGACTATATTATTTATACTGCTATTTATCATAGAAGCTAGAGATATGGTTTTGTAATCTTCTGAAGTAGATTTAAGTTTCTACTAAAAGGTTATGATTTAGCATCAGCAAAGTTATGTTTGCACATTAGTATTCTGTCAACCAGCAGGTCCTTCATGCTTTTAATGCAGATGTGTCATCAAAATGAAGACACATGTCAACTGAACATGAGAAGCTAATATTCTTAAATGAATATTTTTTCATTCTTTTGTATTTCTGGTAAATCATAGTATTTCCTGTGATAATCTTCTGATCATCAGTCCTGGAAACTCAGTGTTAGTGTTTTTCATAATTGCTCTTTCAGCTGATCCTCATGACGAAAGGCAAGCAGATTTACAGATGCCAAATGGTTGATCTTTTTCAAGAGTCTAGGGATTTGAAATTTTTTTTTAAGCAGCACTATTGAATTTGGGCAACTTCTCATTTTGTGATGGAACAACAGTACAATTAGTCTGTGTTTATTTGGTAACTGAAGACAAAGGTCTTGTACTTTTATTCTTTTTAAAGTGGTTTTCCCATGACAGAATGTAGAACTAATATTGGGTGAGCATATTGTTAACCTTGAGTTTAAGTTTGGCATTCTTAATCCTATGATTAATTCTGTGATTAATGCTTAGCAGCAGAGGTTGAAAGCTTAAATGTTTGCGAATGCAAGCATGAAATGAAATTCTAATAACACTACAATGATGTGGATTTATGAGGTGTGTTGGCTGCTAAGGATAACTTGGAAATGCTGTTGCAAGAGTAATTTGTCAAAGTGGACAGTGATGAAGAGTTGACAGTTTATAGTGTGGCTGCTCAGCTGAATGATAAATGTGCCTACAGAGCTCTCAAGTCAAAACTGCTGATTTAAAATATTAACATGCATTAGGGTACTGGAAGGATATTACTGTTAAGATTTTTCTTTTTTACTTTAAGGTTACAGTATAGAGAATAGTGGTAGTGTACACATGCTCTGTTTGAAAAGACAGTATGTATGTCAGATTATGCACAACCACAGTTTGAAAAGATAGAATAGGCATCAAATTATGCATCCATCTCCCTTTGCTCTTAAAGTCACCTCTACAGTCGACTGTGACAAGCTCCTGTGCTCTTTCATGCTCTGTTGTGATCTGTTTTTTTTCTTCTTAAGCAGTGCAGTTAGGGTGTTATGCTATACTCTTTGTAATACAATGTTAAACTTGTAAGGGGGCCCAAAATACTATGTTTTGGTGTTTCATGGGTCAGAACAACCGAGGCACAAAGTCGCTTGCTCATAGTTTATGTGAAGCTTTGGGAACAAAGCATGGAATAAAACCAGTCTTTGAGTATCTGTCATGTTCCCTTATTATGTTTCCATCATGTGTGTTTTCAAAATAGAAACAGTGCAGTCAAAATCCAGACTGCCCCAAGTCTTCTCTTTGGAAGATCCTGCACACGTGCAGGTATTAGCAGTTTTGCCTCCCTTGGTTAGCTTTGGATGACACTGCTTCAGGAACATAAAACCAGCTAGCTGAACAGCTCTTCCCTACTGTGGCAGCAGAAGGAAAGCAAGAAGCAGTCCAGCACATTCAGGTGCTTATGGTTTTTATTTGACACTGTCCTCTGTACATACTTGCAGATAAAGCTGAAAAACTTTATGCACTTCTGTCTTGCTATTTTGCTGCAGGCACTGGGTCACTCCTGGAGGGTTATATGCAACTGTGCAGTCCTCATAACACTAATTGTGTTGGAGACTTTGTGACTGAAGGAGACACAAGTGGCCTGCCCTAAACAGCAAAACCGGATTTACATTCTCTAGAACAGTAGAATTAGACATGAATAGAAATAGCAAAAATTGAAAAGCAAGTTATGCTATGTCTAAGGTTTCTGTATGGCTGGGACTTGTTTCCTTTTTATCTGTGATACAAATTTGCCCATTGAGAAGAGTTACTTCCTTTAAAACTTAGCATTTAGTTATGAAAAAGGCAGTTGTTTAATACTGTAATGTCACTGGCACAGTTAGAACTTCCATGGATGACATTGCCTCTGGGGGAAAACGTGAAAAAAACAATTTCTATTCAGTACAAAGATACATTTCTCTGCAAGATGTTAGTTTGCAGCTGAAGAATGAAGCTTTAGAAAATATCTTCCACAGTTTCCCAGCTTAACAATAAAAAAAAAAAGTGGAGAGGTCTTATTGCTCCTTTATCTAGATATGTGCTTTCTCTGAGAAGGCTGCCTGCCACATAGGAGTGGGACTGCTGCTGTGGCTGCTCGTCAGCCAGTAGCTATTCACACTGCCCAGGCATCATTACATGATGCTCATCTGATGAAGGTGGGCAGATCTCATTAAAATCCCAGGCTTTGGGATTTCAGGTGCAAGTATAATTTTTGGTACCCATCTTGGAAGTGGATCCTACTCCTCAAAAGACTAAAACTGTTTCCAAGACGTGTCATTGAGGCTCCTGTAGCTTTTGGACATTTACTAGTGTAAGGCTAGAGAGAATTCTTGTTTTCAGTCCTTCAGACTTGGCAGGAAAAGACTGCACGGTTTGGTTGCATTACTGCAGTAGCAGTATTTTTATTACACTGTTACTTTTGCTTTGAGGGATAAAACAGAAAAATACAAACTGAAGGTGATTTTTGAAGGTGGGTTGGATTCCAGAGTGCAAGCTGTAGTCTGAGGAACATTTTAGTGAAAACATCTGGGAATCATAATTGTACAGGTTCCCCAAATCTTGTGGGTTTGCTAGTTTACTGAAGTTTGCTCACATCTGTGTGGAAGTTCCCTTTCCACAGCTTCTGCTGCATGTGTAAGCTAGTTTCTGACATTGAGTTGAGTTAATGATTTGAATTTCTTCAGTGTAATGTAACATCAAACCAGCTTCTTTGAATTCTGTGCAATTACTGAGAAACTTGACAAAAGTGCTATTGTCTGAAACGTAAAGCAGCAAAAGCTTGAACTTCTTTAGTCATCTTATATGTGTCCTTTTAAGAAATTGAAATGCTAATGATAGTGTCCCCAGATCATCTTTTAGCATATTGGCCAGGATTTGGGCAATTTGAGCTCAGTTACCTTTTTAACTTCTGTCACTTTGAACTGGGATGAGTCTTTTTCTGTCTTGTTGGAAAAAGCATAGATACCCATATAATGAGGACTCAAATTTAATGCACATGACTAAAGTTAAATAAGACATCATTTGCTGATTGATGGTTATGTATGAAATTTCATGTGACAGCGTCACTGACTCTGCAGGTGCCTATCACCCAATGTTTCAGATTGGGTTTAGATGTTTCCAAAGACAAAGTTAATTGTACACTCCTCCGTTTCACTAAACAGGCAGGCGGTCATCTTGCACACTGTATTTTTTCTAGGACCTTAAAAGTAACTACCTATTATTACTGAGGAAATGCTAAACAAAATACAGGTATTATAGCTTCTAGGGGAGTTAAGAAAGTCACCTTCCCAGAGGGAGCAGTTCTCTCACATCAAATTCTGAAGTGGATTTTCTAGGTGAATATTATGAGTTCTCTGCCTACCTTCATGCTGCCTAATAAATTTAAAGATGCACCTTCAGTCACCAGATATTGCAGCTTTTTTTTATTTTTCATTGCCTACTCTGAGAATGACATAAGATGCTTAGCAGCACCACTTCACCATGGGTAGAAGCACACTGAGCAGTACTGCTGTGCAAACAAAGTTGCTTTAGTTTCCGTCTAGATGTGCTGTGCCTGCCATTCGGAAGAGTCCAAACTGAAGATTATCCCAGGTGTGTAGAGAAAGTACTCTTCACCTTGTGGTTTATTAAACTCCCACTATGACTCTTTAAAAGCATAAAGTACTTCTAGGAGTTTTGGATGCAGAATACTGCTGGCAGAGTATATCTTCATTCAGGTTGGAAGATGCTTAGCCTACTCCAGTGCTACAGATGTTTGTCAGATTCTTATAACTGTGCTTGAAGTACTTGCTCTGTAATATAGTCGAGTGCAGCAATCTTGGCTTCCTTCAGTTTAGCTGTGTTTCTGAGGAAGTATTACTGTGATGGATACCTGCAAGGCTTCTGTAAAATATACTCTTTGAATTTCTTAAGTTTGTTTGGTTTTTTTTTTTTTCAGGTTAACTCACTAATAACCTATGTAAAGATAGTCACTGTGAGGGTGCATTGTCTGTGATAAGGGACTAGAGAAACTCTATGAGTTCTGTTTAAGCAGAATCTAGTCAAAGCAGTTCAGAATACTGACTTTTCACTGATGTCTGGAATCATGTAGCACTTAAATTTTGAACTTTTAAACTACCATGCAACTTAACCTTGTGGCACTAGCTTTATATACTCTAGACAGTGCAATTCAAAAACAAGTAGGGAACTCTTAACTTCTTGGTCTTGAGCATGGTCCTAATTCATTTGAGTGGCATTGAATTCAACACTAGGTAAAAGAGGCACATCAAAATAGGATGGTACAAAGATAAATATAGTGTGTTCTAAATAATAGCTTAACATTTAGATTACTCATCCAAAAAAATGGTCAGCCTTCAAGTCTGCAGTTGCTGCTTTCCAACAATCTTCTTTAACTGCTAATCTGTAGTCTGATATTGCATCAATTCTATTAGATCATGTGCATAAGTGTAGTGATTGCTGTGGAGAGAATAAGATAGAGAAAGAACTGATGCTAACCCAGTGAGAGAAAGGTTATCCTGAAAGGGGAAGAGTCCTGGTTCCATCTTTGGATACAACTTCTGTGCTTTGTCTTAAATGATTAAATGAAATTCATAAACAAATGGAAGAGCAGAATCCAAATGAGCAAACACCACTGCCCTTTTCTCACTTTGAACTTGTTGCATATTCTGTATCTAAACAAATAACAAACCTGAAGTGGTTTTATATTTCTGATGGAGATTTCATCTAAGACCCACTTTAGTGATACTATAATTCTTTCCATCATAATTGCAAATGACAGAGAACAGGGGTGTGTGAATGGAACAATACCAGCTTTGTAACTACATACTGCAGCCTTAGCACATATTATATCATCCTCCTGTTTATAACTATATACATGCACATCTGTGTACACATTTGTAGGTATACATGCACACTTTTTTTCCTTTTGTATGTCTTATTTAATCACAACCCAAGACAAGTTAGGCTTTAATGTTGCATTTTCTGCAGACTTATTTGGCTATCAACCAAAGCAGTTTTTCCCACCCCACCACTTGGCTCTATATTAGGAGCTTCCAGAAAATGAGTTGCAAAACAAAGTCCCTAATTCTTCACCTCACATGCCCTGCCCCATTTCTGTCTCATCCCTAGTAGTTTCAGTGAAAAGATGATGGGCTTTCATTAGGCAATTTGGGAGCAAGGAGAGGAAAGCAAGTTCCAGGCACCAGGTGATTTTACAGAGCTTGCATCACTGTTGGTGGTATTTGCTAGACAACAGAGGGGATTGAAGGCCTCCACAAATGCAGTTTTAGGGATTACCTTTCTTTCTCCCACATCTACAGTTGAAAGTTAGTAATCACTGAAATAAAACCTGACTTGTACTTCTCTTACCTCAGTAAGTCTGAGAAAAAATGGGTTAAGCATTTGCTGGCATTTGCTAGGAAAAAATCATGTCATGAACATCCTCCTGCATTTTTTAATAACTATAGCACCTACATTTGTTTTCAGATAAGTTCCTGTGGAAGTGGTTGATAATCTGATCTCAGAACAACAGCTGCAGGACTTGTTAAAAAATGATGAGTGCAACTGAAGTTGCTTGTGGGCCATATTTGGGTCATGCAAGGCAACTAGGAAATATACTTAACCTCTTAGGTTTCATATTTAGTCATAGGCATCCTTGTGGTGTTCTGTATGAGAAACCTCTGAAGTGACAATACTTGGTTAGTGAAAAAAACAAGAAAATAAACCCATCCACTCTCTTTCTAGGTCATCTGAAGTTGTCATGAAACTGTAGGTCCTGCCAAGAGGTGCAATTAGATGGAGTGTGAGATTGCATGTTCTGGACTGGAAGTGCTTAAGTGCCCAGTTTGAATTGAATAGTGGTACACTGGGCAAGAGAAGAAGACCAATTAATGAAAGAGCAAAGGGAAGAGCAGGAAGTGGTTGTCTTGAAAAAGGCCAAGAGCATGGTTATTTAAATTACTTGCAGCAGCAGTACTATGTATTCTGTACTATTGCATATCATTGCATGAAGCTACATAAAGAGGAACATAAAGTTAATTTTGCTGTTCATCTGGGTTAGTGCAAACTGTGGATTTGAACTTTGACACAAAATATTAAGACTACTGTTTCTTTATGGGATTCTTAAGCAGGCTTTGTGCTGCTGTATACTTTCACTTGTCATAGTGCAATGCAAAACCAGTAAACTGGAAGCTTTATATGTGAAATAGATATGAAAATGCAATTGCTGTGACTTTTAAAGAAAGCAGCAATAAAACTTGGCAGCCTGCTGGATATCTAGTACAAGTAACATCAAATAAGCAGAATTTTGAATACTCTAGCAGAAGCCAGTCAGTGCTATTGTTGCCTTTTCCAATAGTTCTACAAAGACTGTCTCTGAAGTCTTTAATATCTTGTGTAGTTGCATAGGCTGAAATCCCTCTCCCTTTCACCAAAGCATATGTAGACTGTTGATCATCTGTTGTTCTCACTGAACAGAGAAGCAAGAACCAGAGATGAACATCTCTGTTCCCTCTGAAAACCTTGAGTTTGTTAAAAAAAGTGATATTTTTCAGTAGGCACATATGAATATAGATGTTACAGCTTTTGAGGATTTCTCTGCTGTAGTTTTCCACTTCTACTTGATAATATTTGATAATATTTACTATCATCTGTAAGTGTCTTCTAGTGCATGAGCTTCACTGTTCAATGTCTGCCCTCTGCTATCACTCTAATCATACTCTGATTTTCCTCTCAGTTTCTCTTTGAACCATGACTTACTAATACCAGATGATTCTCTAATTAACTGTAAAATTAAGTCATGTTCTGAACAGCAGAATTTGCATTAGCATTTTGGCTGGTTTTGCTGTCATAATGTTTCTGTCTTAGGCATATACCCCAGTCTTCTTTACTCAAGAATACCTGAAACTCATGTTAAAGTAATCCTAGTTTGGCTAGTTTGTCAGTCGGTATTTTGCCTCTTCGCCCCACTTTCCCTTGTGTCAATACATGAAATTAATAAGTTTTTTTTCTATTTCCCCTTCCCATGGTATATCAGACTCTTTTGACTCACCTTTGTTTTCTTGATGTTCTTGTTAATTATTATCCTCCCATGTAACAGCTTTTTGTGAGCCACTGGCTCACAAAACTAAGCAGAATTCATTCCTTTTCCTATGAGAGAATGCCTAAGCATTCTTCCTAGTGCTTTTATCAGTCCTGAAAATAAAAACAACTGACATACTTTGGAGAGTGTGTGTTTCAAAATCCTCTGGTGAGTTAAGTTGGTGTTTCCAATGAAAAGAGGAATTGACTGAGTATCAAAGAAAAATGAGTGCTAGATGAACTGTGTACACTGATACTGCTTTAAGTCTGCTCTTTAAGTGTTTATTTGTGATTAGAATTGCTGTAATTTAATTT
Source organism: Galbula dea (assembly GCA_013399015.1). Lineage (NCBI taxonomy): Eukaryota > Metazoa > Chordata > Aves > Piciformes > Galbulidae > Galbula > Galbula dea. Next base: position 1,823,635 of record VWZX01003777.1, read on the forward strand.
AGACTATAGGGAGTATTTCTAAAAGCACAAAAGAACTGTGGTTGTTTTTCGGTCAGTGAGGCATGCAGCTAACTGTCCTTAGCAGCTCTGAAAAATCTTCAGTTCCTTTAGGATGCCTGATGGTGCAGTGTGAAATACTTGAAGGCAGATAAAGGGGCACATACAGTAGTCTTTGAAATGTCATGTGTTAATTTAGATCAGTTTTAATGAAAGGAATTTATAGAGTGCACCCTTAGTAAGTTTGCAGATGACACTGAGCTGGGTGGGAGTGTCGATCTGCTTGAGGGTAGGCAGGCTCTGCAGAGGGACCTAG